>OU342745.1:221388379-221831126 GCA_910589775.1 Avena eriantha
TATTGATCCACCAGAGTTCATTGGATGTGTGTTCTTTGCACAAACCACAGCCAATGTCATTGCATGTGTTTTCTTACCACAAACAACATATGGATCCACCAGTGTTCATTGCATGTTTGTTCTTTTCTTTAACCACATCTATTGTCACTGGAGTCTATTCTTTTCACAAACCACATATGGATACACTAGTGACATGCATGTGTGTTCTTTTCACAAACCACATCTAGAGTCATTGCATTGTGTTTCTTTCTCACAAACCACTATGGATCCACAGAGTTCACTGCATGTCTGTTCTTCTCACAAAGCACAGTTTAGAGTCATTGCATGTTTGTTCTCTCACAAACACATATGGATCCACCTGTGTCATTGCATGTCTGTTCTTTTCACAAACCACAGTTAGAGTCATTCATGTGTGTTTTTTCATTAACCACATCTAGAGTCATTGCATTGTGTTATTTTGACAAACCTCATATGGGTCCACCACTGTCATTTCATGTGTGTTCTTTTCCAAACACATCTAGAGTCATTGCACGTGTGTTCTTATCACAACCACATCTACAGTCATTGCATGTGTGATCTTTTCACAGACCACATATGGATCCACCAGTGTGATTGCATGTGTGTTCTTTTTCATTACCACAGCTAGAGTCATTGCATTTTTGTCTTCTCACAAACCACATATGGATCCACTAGTGTCATTGCATGTCTGTTCTTTTCACAAACCACAGTTAGAGTCATTGCATGTCTGTTCTTTTCATTAACCACATCTAGAGTCATTGCATGTGTGTTATTTTCACAAACCACATTAGGGATCCACCACTGTCATTTCATGTGTGTTCTTTTCACAAACCACATCTAGAGTCATTGGCACGTTTGTTCCTATCCACAAACCACATCTAGCGTCATTGCATGTGTGTTCTTTTCACAACCACATATGGATCCACAGTGTCATTGCATGTGTGTTCTTTTCACAACACATCTAGAGTCTTGGATGTCTGTTCTTTTCACAAACCACATATGGATCCACCACTGTCATTGCATGTGTGTTCTTTTCACAAACCACATCTAGAGTCATCGCATGTGTGTTCTTTTCACAACCACATATGGATCCACCAGTGTGATTGCATTTGTGTTCTTTTTGATTAACCACAACTAGAGTCGTTGCATGTTTGTTATTCTCACAAACCACATATGATCCACCAGTGTCTTACATTCTGTTCTTTTCACAAACCACAGTTTAGAGTCATCGATTGTGTGTTGTTTTCATTAACCACATCTAGAGTCTTGCATGTGTGTTACTTTCAGAAACTACATATGATCCACCAATGTCATGCATGTCTGTTCTTTTCACAAACCACATCTAGAGTCATTGCACGTGTGTTCTTATCACAAACCACATCTAGAGTCATTGCATGTGTGTTCTTTTCACAAACCACATATGTATCCACCAGTGTCATTACATGTGTGTTCTTTGCACAAACCACATCTAGAGTCATTGTATGTGTGTTCTTCTCATAAGACACATATGCATCACCAGAGTTTATTGCATGTGTGTTCTTCACACAACCACATATGGATCTACCAGAGTTCATTGCATGTGTGTTCTTTTCAAAAAATCACATCTAGAGTCATTGCATGTCTGTTCTTCTCACAAACCACACATGGATCCACCAGTGTCATTGCATGTGTGTTCTTTTCACAAACCACATCTAGATTCATTGGATGTCTGTTATTTTCACAAACCACGTCTAGAGTCATTGCATGTGTGTTCTCCTCACAAACCACATATGGATTCACCAGAGTTCATTGCATGTCTGTTCTTTTCACAAATCACAGCTAGAGTCATTGCATGTATGTTCTTCTCACAAACCGCACATGGATGCACCAGTGTCATTGCATGTGTGTTCTTTTAACAAACCACATCTAGACTCATTGGATGTCTGTTCTTTTCACAAACCGCCATATGGATCCACCACTGTCATTGCATGTGTGTTCTTTTCACAAACCACATCTAGAGTCATTGCATGTGTGTTCTTTTCACAAACCACATATGGATCCACCAGTGTGATTGCATGTGTCTTCTTTTCATTAACCACAGCTAGAGTCATTGCATGTTTGTTCTTCTCACAAACCACATAGGGATCCACCAGTGTCATTGCATGTCTGTTCTTTTCACAAACCACAGTTAGAGTTCATTGCATGTCTATTCTTCTCACAAACCACATATGGATGCACACGTGTCATTGCATGTGTGTTCTTTTCACAAACCACATCTAGAGTCATTGCATCTATGTTCTTCTCACAAACCACATATGGATCCACCAGAGTTCATTGCACCTGTGATCTTTTCACAAATCACATCTAGGGTCATTGGATGTCTGTTGTTTTCACAAACCACATATAGAGTCATTGGATGTCTGTTCTTTTCACAAACCACATATAGAGTCATTGCATATGTGTTCTTCACACAAACCATATATGGATCCACTAGAGTTCATTGCATGTTTGTTCTTCTCACAAACCACAGCTAGAGTCATTGCATGTGTTTTCTTTTCACAAACCACATCTAGAGTCATTGGATGTCTGTTCTTTTCACAAACCACATATAGAGTCATTGCATGTTTGTTCTTCTCACAAACCACATATGGATCCACCAGAGTTCATTGCATGTCTATTCTTTTCACAAACCATAGCTAGAGTCATTTCATGTCTGCTCTTCTCACAAACCACACATGGATCCACCAGTGTAATTGCATGTGTCTTCTTTTCATAAAGCACACCTAGAGTCATTGGATGTTTGTTCTTCTCACAAACCACATATGGATCCACCAGTGTGATTGCATGTGTGTTCTTTTCACTAACAACAGCGAGAGTCATTGCTTGTGTGTTCTTTTCATTAACCACATACAGAGTCATTGCATGTGTGTTCTTGTCACAAACCATATATTGATCCACCAGAGTTCAGTGGATGTGTGTTCTTTTCACAAACCACAGCCAATGTCATTGCATGTATGTTCTTACCACAATAGATCATATGGATCTACCAGTCTTCATTGCATGTCCTGTTCTTTTCGCAAACCACAGCTAGAGTCATTGCATGTCTGTTCTTCTCACAAACCACACATGGATCCTCCAGTGTCATTGCATGTCTGTTCTTTTCACAAACCACACCTAGAGTCATTGCATGTGTGTTCTTTTCATTAACCACATCTAGAGTCATTGGATGTCTGTACTTTTCACAAACCACATATGGATCCACCAGTGTCATTGCATGTGTGTTCTTTTCACAAACCACATCTAGAGTCATTGCATGTGTGTTCTTCTCACAAACCACATATGGATCCAACAGAGTTCATTGCGTGTATGTTCTTCTCACAAACCACATATGGATCCACCAGTGTGATTGCATGTGTGTTCTTTTCACAAAACCACAGCTAGAGCCATTGAATGTATGTTCTTTTCATTAACCACATCCAGAGTCATTGCATTTGTGTTCTTGTCACAAACCACATATGGATCCACCAGAGTTCATGGGATGTGTGTTCTTTTCACAAACCACAACCAATGTCATTGCATGTGTGTTCTTACCATAAACAACATATGGATCCACCGGTGTTCATTGCATGTCTGTCTTTTCGCAAACCATAACTAGAGTCATTGCATGTCTGTTCTTCTCACGAACCACACATGGATCCACCAGTGTCATTGCATGTGTGTTCTTTTCACAAACCACATCTAGAGTCATTGGATGTCTGTTCTTTTCACAAAACCACATATTGATCCACAAGTGTCATTGCATGTGTGTTCTTTCAAAAACCACATCTAGAGTCGTTGCATGTGTGTTCTTCACACAAACCACATATGGATCTACCAGAGTTCATTGCATGTGTGTTCTTTTCAAAAAATCACATCTAGAGTCATTGCATGTCTGTTCTTCTCACAAACCACACATGGATCCACCAGTGTCATTGCATGTGTGTTCTTTTCACAAACCACATCTAGATTCATGGGATGTCTGTTATTTTCACAAACCACGTCTAGAGTCATTGCATGTGTGTTCTCCTCACAAACCACATATGGATTCACCAGAGTTCATTGCATGTCTGTTCTTTTCACAAATCACAGCTAGAGTCATTGCATGTATGTTCTTCTCACAAACCACACATGGATGCACCAGTGTCATTGCATGTGTGTTCTTTTCACAAACCACATCTAGAGTCATTGGATGTTTGTTGTTTTCACAAACTGCATATGGATCCACCACTGTCAGTGCAGGTGTGTTCTTTTCACAAACCACATCTAGAGTCATTGCATGTGTGTTCTTTTCACAAACCACATATGGATCCACCACTGTCATTGCATATATGTTCTTCTCACAATCCACATATCGATCCACCATTGTCATTGCATGTATGTTCTTTTCACAAACCACATATAGAATCATTGCATGTGTGTTCTTCACAAAAACCACATATGGATCCACCAGAGTTCATTGCATGGGTGTTCTTTTTAAAAAATCACATCTAGAGTCATTGCATGTCTGTTCTTCTCACAAACCACACATGGATCGACCAGTGTCATTGCATGTGTGTTCTTTTCAAAAACCACATCTAGAGTCATTGGATGTCTGTTCTTTTCACAAACCACATATAGATCCACCACTGTCATTGCATGTGTGTTCTTTTCACAAACCACATCTAGAGTCATTGCATGTGTGTTCTTTTCACAAACCACATATGGATCCACCAGTGTGATTGCATGTGTGTTCTTTTCATTAACCACATCTAGAGGCATTGCATGTTTGTTCTTCTCACAAACCACATATGGATCCACCAGTGTCATTGCATGTATGTTCTTTTCACAAACCACAGTTAGAGTCATTGCTTGTGTGTTCTTTTCATTAACCACATCTAGAGTCATTGCACGTGTGTTATTTTCACAAACCACATATGGATCCACCACTGTCATTGCATGTGTGTTCTTTTCACAAACTACATCTAGAGTCATTGGATGTCTGTTCTTTTCACAAACCACATATGGATCCACCACTGTCATTGCATGTGTGTTCTTTTCAAAAACCACATCTAGAGCCATTGCATGTGTGTTCTTTTCACAAACCACATATGGATCCACTAGTGTGATTGCATTTGTGTTCTTTTCATTAACCACATCTAGAGTCATTGCATGTTTGTTATTCTCACAAACCACATATGGATCCACCAGTGTCATTGCATGTCTGTTCTTTTCACAAACCAGAGTTAGAGTCATTCCTTGTGTGTTGTTTTCATTATCCACATCTAGAGTCATTGCATCTGTGTTATTTTCACAAACTACATATGGATCCACCACTGTCATTGCATGTGTGTTCTTTTCACAAACCATATCTAGAGTCCTTGCACGTGTGTTCTTATCACAAACCACATCTAGGGTCATTGCATGTGTGTTATTTTCACAAACCACATATGTATCCACCAGTGTCATTACATGTGTGTTCTTTCACAAACCACATCTAGAGTCATTGTATGTGTGTTCTTCTCACAAGACACATATGCATCCACCAGAGTTTATTGCATGTGTGTTCTTCACACAAACGACATATGGATCTACCAGAGTTCATTGCATGTGTGTTCTTTTCAAAAAATCACATCTAGAGTCATTGCATGTCTGTTCTTCTCACAAACCACACATGGATCCACCAGTGTCATTGCATGTGTGTTCTTTTCACAAACCACATCTAGATTCATTGGATGTCTGTTATTTTCACAAACCACGTCTAGAGTCATTGCATGTGTGTTCTCCTCACAAACCACATATGGATTCACCAGAGTTCATTGCATGTCTGTTCTTTTCACAAATCACAGCTAGAGTCATTGCATGTATGTTCTTCTCACAAACCACACATGGATGCACCAGTGTCATTGCATGTGTGTTCTTTTCACAAACCACATCTAGAGTCATTGGATGTCTGTTGTTTTCACAAACCACATATGGATCCACCACTGTCATTGCATGTGTGTTCTTTTCACAAACCACATCTAGAGTCATTGCATGTGTGTTCTTTTCACAAACCACATATGGATCCATCAGTGTGATTGCATGTGTGTTCTTTTCATTAACCACACCTAGAATCATTGCATGTTTGTTCTTCTCACAAACCACATATGGATCCACCAGTGTCATTGCATGTCTGTTCTTTTCACAAACCACATTTAGAGTCATTGCTGGTGTGTTCTTTTCATGAACCACATCTAGAGTCATTGCATGTGTGTTATTTTCACAAACCACATATGGATCCACCACTGTCATTGCATGTGTGTTCTTCTCACAAACCACATCTAGAGTCATTGCACGTGTGTTCTTATCACAAACCACATCTAGAGTCATTGCATGTGTGTTCTTTTCACATACCACATATGTATCCACCAGTGTCATTACATGTGTGTTCTTTGCACAAACCACATCTAGAGTCATTGTATGTGTGTTCTTCTCACAAGACACATATGGATCCACTAGAGTTTATTGCATGTCTGTTCTTCTCACAAACCACATATGGATCCACCAGTGTGATTGCATGTGTGTTCTTTTCACAACCCACAGCTAGAGTCATTGCTTGTGTGTTCTTTTCATTAACCACATCCAGAGTCATTTCATGTGTGTTCTTGTCACAAACCACATATTGATCCACCAGAGTTCATTTGATGTGTGTTCTTTTCACAAACCAAAGCCAATGTCATTGAATGTGTGTTCTTGCCACAAACAACATATGGATCCACTAGTGTTCATTGCATGTCTGTTCTTTTCACAAACCACAGCTAGAGTCATTGCATGTCTGTTCTTCGGACAAACGACATATGGATCCACCAGTGTCATTGCATGTCTGTTCTTTTCACAAACCACACCTAGAGTCATTGCATGTGTGTTCTATTCATTAACCACATCTAGAATCATTGGATATCTATTCTTTTCACAACCCACATATGGATCCACCAGTGTCATTGCATGTGTTTTCTTTTCACAAACCACATCTAGAGTCATTGCATGTGTGTTCTTCTCACAAACCACATATGGATCCACCAGAGTTCATTGCATGTCTATTCTTCTCACAAACCACATATGGATCCACAAGTGTCATTGCCTATGTGTTCTTTTCACAAACCACATCTAGAGTCATTGCATCTCTGTTCTTCTCACAAACCACATATGGATCCACCAGAGTTCATTGCACGTGTGATCTTTTCACAAATCACATCTAGAGTCATTGGGTGTCTGTGGTTTTCACAAACCACATATAGAGTCATTGGATGTCTGTTCTTTTGACAAACCAGATATAGAGTCATTGCATATGTGTTCTTCACACAATCCATATCTGGATCCACTAGAGTTCATTGCATGTTTGTTCTTCTCACAAACCACAGCTAGAGTCATTGCATGTGTGTTCTTTTCACAAACCACATCTAGAGTCATTGGATGTCTGTTCTTTTCACAAACCACATATAGAGTCATTGCATGTTTGTTCTTCCACAAAGCACATATGGATCCACCAGAGTTCATTGCATGTCTATTCTTTTCACAAACCACAGCTTGAGTCATTTCATGTCTTTCTTCTCACAAACCACACATGGATCCACCAGTGTCATTGCATGTGTCTTCTTTTCATAAACCACATCTAGAGTCATTGGATGTTTGTTATTTTCACAAACCCCATATTGATCCACCAGTATCATTGCATATGTGTTCTTTTCACAAATAACATCTAGAGTCATTACATGTGTGTTATTCTCACAAACCATATATGGATCCACGAGAGTTCATTGCATGTTTGTTCCCCTCACAAACCAGATATGGATCCACCAATGTTATTGCATGTGTATTCTTTTCACAAACCACATCTAGAGTCATTGCATGTGTATTCTTCTCCCAAACCACATATGGATCCACCAGAGTTCATTGCATGTGTGTTCCTTTCACAAATCAAAGCTAGATTCATTGCATGTATGTTCTTCTCACAAACCACACATGGATCCACTTGTGTCATTGCATGTGTTTTATATTAACAAACCACATCTAGAGTCATTGGATGTCTTTTCTTTTCACAAACCACATCTAGAGTCATTGCATGTGTGTTCTTCTCACAAACCACATATGGATCCACCAGAGTTCATTGCATGTCTGTTCTTTTCACAAAGCACAGCTAGAGTCATTGCATGTCTGTTCTTCTCGCAAACCACACATGGATCCACCAGTGTCATTGCATGTGTGTTCTTTTCACAAACCACATCTAGAGTCATTGGATGTCTGTTCTTTTCACAAACCACATTCATCCACCAGTGTCATTGCATGTGTGTTCTTTTCACAAACCATAGCTAGAGTCACTGTGGGTGTGTTCCTTTCACAAACCACATATGGATCCGTCAGTGTGATTGCATGTGTGTTCTTATCATTAACCACAGCTAGAGTCATTTCATGTCTGTTGTTCTCGCAAACCACATATGGATCCACTAGTGTCATTACATGTCTGTTCTTTTCACAAACCACAACTAGAGTCATTGCATGTGTGTTCTTTTCATTAACCATATCTAGAGTCATTGCATGTGTGTTCTTTTTCACAAACCACATATAGATCCACCAGTGACATTGCATGTGTGTTCTTTTACAAACCACATGTAGAGTCATTTCATGTGTGTTCTTCTGACAAACCACATCTAGAGTCATTACATCTGTGTTCCTTTCACAAACCACATATGGATCCACCAGCGTCATTGCATGTGTGTTCTTTTCACAAACCACATCTAGAGTCATTGGATGTGTGTTTTCTCACAAACCACATATGGATCCACCAGAGTTCATTGCATGTCTGTTCTTCTCACAAACCACATATGGATCCACTAGTGTGATTGCATGTGTGTTCTTTTCATAATCCACAACTAGAGTTATTGCATGTGTGTTCTTTTCATTAACCATATCCAGAGTCATTGCATGTGTGTTCTTCTCACAAACGACATATGGATCCACCAGAGTTCATGGGATGTGTTTTCTTTTCACAAACTATAACCAATGTAATTGCATGTGTGTTCTTACCACAGACAACAAATGGATTCACCAGTGTTCATTGCATGTCTGTTCTTTCCACAAATCTCAGCTATAGTCATTGCATGTCTGTTCTTCTCTCAAACCACACATGGACCCACTAGTGTCATGGCATGTCTGTTCTTTTCACAAACCACTTCTAGATTCATTGCATGTGTGTTCTTTTCATTAACCACATGTAGAGTCATTGGATGTCTGTTCTTTTCACAAACCACATATGGATCCACCAGTGTCATTGCATGTGTGTTCTTTTCACAAACCACATCTAGAGTCATTGCATGTGTGTTCTTCTCACAAACCACATATGGATCCACTAGAGTTCATTGCATGTCTGTTCTTCTCACAAACCACATATGGATCCACTAGTGTCATTGCATGTCTATTCTTTTCATAAACCGCATCTAGAGTCATTGCATGTATGTTCTTCTCACAAACCACATATGGATCCACCAGAGTTCATTGCATGTGTGTTCTTTCCACAAATCACAGCTAGAGTCATTGCATGTCTGTTCTTTTCACAAACCACACATGGATCCACCAGTGGCATTGCATGTGTGTTCTTTTCACAAACCACATCTAGAGTCATTGGATGTCTGTTCTTTTCACAAACCACATCTAGATTCATTGCATGTGTGTTCTTCTCACAAACCACATATGGATCCACCAGAGTTCATTGCATGTCTGTTCTTTTCACAAACCACAGCTAGAGTCATTGCATGTTTGTTCTTCTCACAAACCACACGTGGATCCACTAGTGTCATTGCATGTGTGTTCTTTTGACAAACCACATCTACACTCATTGGATGTCTGTTCTTTTCACAAACCACATATTGATCCACTAGTGTCATTGCACGTGTGTTATTTTCACAAACCACATCTAGAGTCTTTTCAAAAGTGTTCTTTTCACAAACCACATATGGATACACCAGTGTGATTGCATGTGTGTTCTTATCATTAACCACAGCTAGAGCCCTAACCTTAGCCGCCCAATGGTGGTCGTTTGATATTCTCCTTCTAGAAGGCACGCCCTAACACAGTTGTTCTGCATGACGATTGTTACATACCATTCGATTGGGCCGCTTGGACGATTGGGATGGTCTTCATGAGAGCGATCCGCGAGTAGGCCGTTCTGTGGCATGATTAGCCGTGCTTGATGCCCGTTTGCTCTGGACAAACTAGCAACACCGGGCACTCCCCTTTTGCGAGTGTCATGACTCACGAGTTCAGTGGGCCATATGCCAATGTCACGTCCCCATTACTTCTCTTCCTCCCCGTACTTCCCTTCCTTCCCCTCGAAGCCTCTTTCCCCACTTGTCTCCCATCCTGCCATAGCCGCAATCCAACGGCGCCTCCAGTTATCTCTCCGGCAGCCATCCCCTCCCCTCTCGCCATGGGTTCAAGGGGAGACGGCGAGGAAACGCATCGTGGTGACACGGATGGTGATTTTGATGTGAGTCATCTCATATCTATCTCTATCATGTGTGGCCAGTTATCTATTTTGAGATAGATATACTTTGTTTACTCATGCGCGTATGATGTGTTAGGCCAACCAGATGATGTATGACTCTGACTATCACGGTTTAGCAGATGAAGACAATCCTCTACTATGTAAACATGGATATGTGGCCGCTAAATTTGTAGCGATCGAAGGACGAAACACATGCAGGAGGTTTTTACGGTGTCAAGGACATCGTGCAATTATGCAAGGCAGAAATTGCGGTGTTGTCAAATGGGTAGATCCATAATGGCCCAAATCGATGAAGAAAACGCTAGACAAATTATGGGATATGACTGTTGTGTTGAAAGAATCCGTAGTCAGCTCACTTCTTGACAGTGTTGAGATGAAGTTATGGGAACCAGATGACACGACCAAGCTTAATCGAGATATCAGGAGGGTGCAAGACAAGGTTAGCAAAGTCGAGAAGGAGAGGGACGCAACGTTGGCCTTGAAGGCTAAAGAAGAGCAAGAGCTGACTCAAGCAAGGAATGATCTTCACCAGGCCAAAGTCCTATAGTTTGCAACTACGAGTATTGACAAGTGCAGGAAAAATGCAGAGAAACAATTGAAGCTGTGCAAGGAAGATGCTAAAAAGAAGGAGCAGACGATTCGATCCTTGCTCTCGCAGGAAGATGCGCACCGGGCTAAGATTAGGAAGATCAAGGAGATGTGTGATAACTAGTTCTATTTAGCTTGAGCTCTGTGCCTGTTTAAGTTGTAATAGTAGTACTTGTTGACCTAGCGGTCTGAACTAGTGGTCCCGGAGTCCTGGGAGGGAAAAAATTGGTCGCCCGTTAATCTGTCTTAACCCTGGCATTACTTCCTTTTGTCTGATCATGGTGGTATTCTGACATTGGTGATTTGTTTAAACGTAATCTACGTGGATTGTGCTGCATGCAAATGGCACAACCACAATTTATAAAGTGGAAGCATGTACACCCGGCTACTAGAGATCCGGGAGCTTCGCCAGATGCAGGGGATGCAGGAGCAGGGAGGCGGTGAGATAGACGGGCTCAAGATTAGGCCAAAAAGTGGTATCGATATCCTCCTCATCTAGGCATTATCGTTTGCCATTGCTGTTTATGTTGCCATGTCGTTGTGTGCAGCAGCTGAAATAAGTTGCTGCTTCGTGGAGTGTAGCATCTTAAATATTTTATTTCTATGCCACTTACATTCTATCGAATTTGGAGACATCCTACCCCTCAGCAATCTTGGACGGTGCTACGTGTTTTCAGATAGTAGTGGCACAATCATAATTTTGGATTCAACTACTGACTCCAGCGTTTCCAAACCCTAAGTCGCGGTACATTTTACTCAGAGAATGTGGGTAGATTGTTTCGGCCAGCAAAGTTCCACACACAGAGCTCCGTAATTTAACCGAATTACATACATAGGTTCAAGTTCAACACATTCCTATGCATCTTCATTTCCAGCATCCTTCTTCCGCAGCCTGGGTGCCAAGCCTTCACGTCCACTGGCTTCTTCATTTCCTGCCTTCTTCCTCTTCCTCGGTGCCAATTTTCTTAGCTTCACATACTCTGCATCGTCGGTACATCAGAACCAAAATCGTGTCCGTCATCATCTTTCCACTCGTTTTTAATTTCTTCGGGCAGCAAAATGACTGACCCGACAGTCATGTTTCCAACCTTGTGGCGCTTCCTGTCAATAAAACAAGACTGTTGCATAACTGCCCAATATCTACAAAGTAAATAAAACAAAAATTACAATTTAGCACAAGCATGCGAACCCCAAGAGACTTTTGCTTACCAGGAGCTAATTGGGTTCGAGCAACCACCCTGTCCAAGAATAGAAGGGCGACTCCCAGTTGCAGTAGCTTCCACATCCAGTACATCACAATTCAGCTCAAACATGCAGGCCGAAGCATACCTTTTCATCATCCCAATTAGCTAATTGTCACACATTAGAGGAACCATGATGCCACGTTCATCCATGAAGCTGAACTTTGCAGTCTGCTTCGGCCATAATTCATCATGATTACGCAGAGCAGCAACCATACCAGATATAGTGCAGATCTCCGCATGCGCTTCTTCCATCGTGATACAATGGTGTCCATACCACTCGCCCTTCACCCTTGCTGATTTAGAGTCGTACCTAAAGAGAACTACCGTAACCAGGTAAGGGTGGTCCGCGGAGATCCCACTTGACAAAAAACTATGGACAAAATATGTTTGTCAGCGTTGGGCTAACAAACAATTTTAGGTTCAGTAGCCAGCTAGCAGTTATAATTAGTGCGAATAGCAAAGATAAGGGTAGCTCACCCGCATGTAGCCAGAATTTCTTCTTCCTTGGTAGTAGGATCTGCCATCCTCTGAGCTGCTCGGCCCGTCGGTGGCAGAGGCGGGCTAGAGCCTCGCAACGGCGGTTACGACATGCGCCATTGGAGCTCGGGATCAGCGACTGGGCGCAGCAACTTGGCGCCAGAAGTCAAATATCCGAAGGGATCGTCCTGCCTGGAGGATGGATTCCGACACCACCGGTGCTAGGGGAAAGGAGGGAATGGATTTGTGAAATTGGTCAATGCATCCAATCCACATAGTTCCTCGATTTTCCTAAGAGGTTGCCGCGTTGGCGCTTGCATCACGGAGAGATGACCGACATGTGGGTCCCGACCGTCTACTTCACGGGGCCCCTCTTAGTAGTTGGCAGCCCAACTTTACAAAACGCGGCAATTACAGGGAACTTGGGTACCGTCATGCGCTCGCCCGGGAACTTTCGGGCCGCAAACAAACAATCCCACTTGCACGATACTGTCTTCCAAGGTAAACTAAGGTTCGACGTTGCATCCCTAACCCCCCTACCACTTCCATATACACCACTTGGTATTGTGAATCATGTCTAGGGAGTCCAGAACCGAGTATGATATCTATGAAGAATCCATGATGAGCCACCATGAATACGACTCCACAAGTATAGGGGATATGACGGAGCACTACACCAACAATCTCTCTGCATGCTTTGAGGACCCAGAGCACTACACCTATGATGGCTCCACATGTATGGAAGACATGGAGCATGATATCAACTATGGCTCCTCGAGCATGGAGGAATTGGAGCTCTACATCAACAATGGCTCTTCATGCATGGAGCACTACACCAACAACGACTCCACATGCTTGGGTGATACGGAGTACTACATCAACAATGACTCCCCAAGCATGGACGACTTTGAGTACGACATTGACGATGCCTCTCCAAGCATGAGGACATGGAGAACTTCACCAAATTTGAGGGCTCTTCCATGAGCCATGAAGAATTCCTCCACCGCTTGGAGATGGAAGATTACTACACCAAGAAAGAGGAGGTGCATCATCAAGAAACCATGACCTCCAAGGCCAAGTGTGCCACACCAAAGGGCACCACCTACTTCGATGATCCACCTCCAAGGCGTCAAGTGCCACCATCTCCATGGCATCAAGCACCACCATCTCCAAGGCGCCAAGTACCACCATCTCCAAGGCGCCAAGCACCACAACCTCGAAGGCGTCAAGTGCAACAACCTCCAAGGCAACAAGTGCCACCTCCTACAAGAAGAGTGGCGCCCAAACATCATCTTCCAAAAGAGGCACCACGAAGAAAGAATCTTCATCGACAAAAATCTTCTAGAGATCATTGCCAACATCAAGAGGATACAAGATGTTGTCCAAGGCATATTCACCACCTTGAGAGCACCAAGGTCCAAAATCTATTGGAGAAGTTGAAAGGCGACCTCGTCAAGTTCAAGAAGGACGTGGATGACAACCTCGCGAAATTTGACGAGTCAAGCTCAAGATGGCACCACGAGCCCAAGAAGAGTGCCATGGACAAGGATCATCGTCGCGAGCGTCGTATGTATGACCAAGTGCGCCACCTATGTCAAGCTTCGGCAAGGCACGCCAATGACCTCCTTTGACAACATCATCATAAGGCACCTTCAACAACTTGTGCCACCCCCGCAATGGCCCTAAGAGCAAGCTCAAGCTACAACCACAATCCTCAACATGTGGTATTGCCTTCTAGGGCCACCACCACAATGGCACCCCAAGTACAAAAGGGCACACCCCTATGATACAAGTGCAATGACCAAGGTCACTACCCATGGGCATGTACAACCATCATATGTGGAGGTTTCCAACACCAAGGTCATACATTTTGGGAGTGCACCACTACACAAGCCAAAGTGGTCACCAAAGAGGACGAGTAAGCTCCAAGTCACGAGTGTACACTTCAAGATGGAGGAAGACAAGGCCACATATGTGATGAAGTCGACCCGAGCGCCGCTCTCGATAACAACATGAGCCTACTTCCACCATGAATACAAGAGGATGATAAGACGGCCGAGCATGGGATTTTCCCTTTGACCATGGAGGCGAGCGATGACCATCTTATGGCATCCAACCTCGAACGTGATAGAGTTGAGAATGGTGAGCATGGGACTTTACCTTCACCAAAGGAGGCGCATGGAGTTGAGAGAACCGAGATTATCCCTATATTATTGAGTGATGATGTGGTACCAATCCCATGTGAGTATCAGAGCCACTTAGCCCACTTGAGTGAAAGCAAGAGTGAGATGAGTGACTCACCATACGTGAGATTGAGTGCTTCCATTTGGAGGGCATGAGTGATACACTGAGTGCGTTGAGAGTGGTAGTTGATAGGTCATGTGGGGCCACTTTGATTTCTAACAACTTACCCTCTACCTCTAGTGTGTTTTTTCAAGATGTGCTAGCTCCATGGATCAAGAAGCGCCAAGGTTGGAGATGATGATGCTTCCGACCAAGAAGATGTACATGCTGGATGAAGATGATGCCATACCCATATTGGATGAAGAAGTCACCCATATGGAGGCTAATACTACCACAACACCCACTTCATATGAGAGGTATGAACAAGGTAAAATACGGGTGTTGATGATGCCATGATCCCACTAGTGGACATGGTGATTTGTGATCACTTGCATGCTATGGATGATACTTGTGACATGGCATATGTTCCACTCTTATTCCCATGTGTTGATTTTTCTATGCATTATGATGACCATGTGGAATCGTTCTATTGTCATGATATTGCCATAGACATGATATGCTCTAAACATTACGTTGATGACATCATTCCTTGCACTTTATTGAACAATTTCTCTTTCCAATGTTTTGCTTGCAATGATGACAACAACGGTACCCCTAGGACATGCTTTGTCATGAGTGTTTTTCAATTTCTCCCATTGCTTGCAATAAGATGAATAATTTCTCTTTCACTTTCTTTGCTTGCAACAATAATTACCATATGTTGTCTATTGAGATGGCCCCCATAGCTTTCTCAAATTTTGGAGATTTTGATGATTGCCATGATAAGCATGTTCCCCACTTGCATACTCACCATGCATCTATTTTCACTTGATTGACATTAATGGTGATGTGCACAAGAAGAGATACTTCATGATGGATGATGTGTTTCTATACCATGCACACACGTTCTTCCTTTTGTGTTTGATGTGTGTAGGTACCCACACTACAATGTCAACCTCGGTTGAGCACGAGTTGACAAAGAGCTCTATAGAGCATTCCCAAAGTGAGTTCAAGATCGAACCTAGCTCTGATACCTTTTGCATGCTTTGCATCTTTCATGGTGAAAAAAATTCGCTTTCCTATGGTTAGATTGCAAGCATGTTGATGGTATTCTTTCACCTTGTGACAATCATGTTTCTTTGCTATTGGATTTTGATGCTTTGTGTGTTGCAACAAAAATGTTGAACAATTTCTCTTTCCGATGTTTTGTGTGCAACCATAATGCCATTATGAGCATGTATTGTCATGAGAGCTTCCAAGTACCTCGTATAGTTGTCGCAACAAATATAAGGACTACTTGCTCTTTCATTTGGTTTGTTTGCAAACATGTTGTTTTTGCTTCCGCTCGTGATACACATACTTCCATGATATTTTCTTTGGATGATTTGTGTATGGCATCCAACATATTGAACAATGTCTATTTCCAATGGTTGGTTTGCACAGTGGATAATGATGATGTTTTGGATATCGTTCCTCATGTGTTTTTGCCAAATTCTCCTAGCTTTGCATCAAAATTGTTGATCAATATTCAATTGCTTTGAGTGCCACACTAAGATGTTCTATGGAGTTTTTGAGTTTCCACATTTGGTTGATGTTCAAACGATTCTCATGCACTTTGACCTTGCATATGCATTCTGTTTGCTATACTTGAGTTGTGCTAATAGGTTGTGAGCAAGAATGGACATGCCACAAATGACATGCTCCTCTATCATAGAGAAACATATGTTGTTTGGTCTTTGTTGTGTGAAGGTACAAATGCATACACGTCAATGTGTTGACAAGAAGAACCGAAGAGAGTTACCTATGGCTGCCCTTCAACGAGCTATCTCTACACCATAAGGTGACTTCCTTCTACTTGAGGACTCATGCTATAATCTTCATGAATTGGCTGCTCTTTGAGTGTTGCTTCGCTTTTGTTGTGAGATTTGTAGGCTTTATGAAAAGTGAAGGAACATTGACATGTTGTCAATTCAATCTTCTCGAGGACAACTATATGGTGAACCCTAGGATAAAGAAGGTCTCTCGACATCCTTTTATTAGTGATGAGCATGAAGAGTCGAGGACGACCCTTTATGAAGGGGGAGCTGATGTAGCCTGACCTACGATCGTTACCACATCAAGGTCTCCAACTTATGCCAAGTTGTATGGACTCCAAAGGTGAATCTGTTCCTCTATGCGAGCCCAATTCCTACCTACTCGAACGGTATACTACTTCATACTCTGTCCCATTATCATGATAGGTTCACACCGACAAGTACAGAGCCAAGGGAGTAAGAGTGGACCACCAAGCCTGACAAGGCGGAGGCTTGGAAGAGAAGACGGAAGAAGCAAAAACTGAAGCACCGGAGTCTCCGGCCTCCAACACCGGAGTCTCCGGACTGGACTCCGGACCTATCTCCGGACCCTGGCCTAGACCCTTCTGTACACTACTCCAGAGTCTACATCGGAGAAAGACCGGAGTCTCCGTCCACACTAGAGTCGCCGGCCCATGACACCGGAGTCTGCAGTGTCCATGAAGACAGGAATGTTAAGGACTTTTGGTCCTTCGGCCCATGTACTCCTTATTCCGCCCCAAATCCTAGTTTTATGCCCAAACTACCCCTATTCTAGTGGCTGGCCTATAAATAGAGCCCCACCCCTCATTGTATCCCTTAGGCATAGATGATAGACTAAAGACAACCCCCTTTGTGGAATCTCTAGTTTTGCCTCATCCCCTTACCAAAGGGGATTGACTATCGTCACCACCTCGTTGGAGTTTGCATCACAACTCCCTCGTTGTACAAGGCCTACATTTACGAGTGCGTGAGCATAGTTGTCAAGACCCTCTCCAAGGTGTTCTTCTCTCTCGGCTTGGGATCAAGGGAGCATGTTGACCGATCTTTCCTTGCAAGGATTCTATCAGACCAATGGCCACCGGCGTGAGCAATTGTCCTTGTATAGTGTGAGTATTGTGTGTGTTCATCATGTTTTTCATGAGGTGTGCAACCGCTTTCTCTATCTTCCCCTTTCTCCTCGCTTACCCATCGATTTGACCACGAGATCCATGAAAATCGGGACACCCACGAGGTAAGCCCTCAATAGTTAGAACACATAGAGATGTGGGCGTTGATGATCCTGTTATTTCATACTTGCATAAATTTGGATCATGGTGGCATGTTGGGATGAAGCGGCCCGGACTAACTTTACATGTCCTCGCACATCAGACATGTCCCACGCTTGACATGCAACTCGTATTACATAAGGGGCTCGACGGGTGTCTGTCTGTCCCAGCATAGTCATGATCTAATTTACAATGGTTTGCAAATAACTTGATTATCACCGTTGTGGCTGAAGTTCGTAGGTATAGCGGTTCTTTCCTAGAAAGCCCAAAGCCATGTAAAATATGCAAAAATGAATTAGAGACATCTAACTTGTTTTTGCAGGGCATGTGATGTGATATGGTTGTTGATACAAAAATTGTTATATGCAATGAGATTTATTGTAAGTTAAACAACCGGCAAGAGCCATATGGTTATCTTTATATTTTTATGGCCTGCGTGTTATTCATGTATATACGATATATATATTGCGATGGTGGAGACGGACATGATGGTGGTGCCATGGACCTTGGTGCCACGCAGGTGGAATGATGGAGATCATACCATGAAGCACAAGATGGAGATCAAGTGTAAGAAAGGACCATATCACATCACATATTATATATGCATGTGATGTTTATCCCTTTTTATGCATCTTATTTTGCTTATGTCTTGCTTAGTTCTTGGCGGTAGCATTATAAGATGATCCCTCTCACTAATATCAAGATAATAATATGTTCTTCCTTAGTATGCACCGTTAAGAAAGTTCGTCTTTTCAAAGCAACACGTGATGATTGGGTGTGATAAACTCTATGTTCGCATATAATAGGTGTAAGACAGTTTTACACACGCGAATACTAAGGTTCTTACTTGGCGAGCCTAGCATGTATAGGCATGGCCTTGGAACATGAACCGAAAGGTAAATCATGAGTCATATGAATGATATGATGTCCATATGATGCTCACCATTGGAGCTGCACCACCACTCATGATGATCGGTCATGGTGTAGTGAATTCGATTGGTGTAATCACTAAAAATGACTAGAGGAATGTCGTTTTTGAGTGGGATTTCTCATAGTGATTTTTGAATTAAATTGAACTCTATATTTTATAAACCTAGTCTAAAATATTATTTGCAAATATATTGTAAATCATGGCACCCTTGCATTCAATTTCAATGCATTCCTAGATAGAGAAAAGCTGCAAGATAATGGGTCTAACTTCACCAACTAGCACCGCAACATGAGGATTATACTCATGGGCATGAATAAGTCCTATGTGCTTGACGGTCTATTAGGTGACACCCCTACAGCTACAGCGACTCAGGAAGAGCGCGACGTGTATGACATGAAATATGATGAGTACACTCTTGTGCGGTGTGCGATCCTACACTCGCTGGATCCTGAACTCCAAAAGCACTTTGAACTTACTGATGTTGATGTCATGGTGGAGGAACTCAAAAATATGTTTGGGGGAAAAATCCATGCTGAGAGATATGAGATCTTTGATAAGTTCTTTAGTGCAAAGATGGAGGAGCATAGCTCTGTGAACGAGCACGTCATTAAGATGACGGGATATGCTCAACGTCTTGAGACATTGAGATATGAGATTCCATGTGATCTCACGACGGGTAGATTTTTGTAGTCACTCCCACCTAACTACAAAGGGTTTGTGCTAAACTACAAGATGAGTGGTGCGAACAAGTCGCTCACTGAACTCGCAGCCATGTTAAATATTGCTGAGGTAGACATTAAGAAAGAGCACCAAGTGTTAGTGGTCAAAAAGACCACCAATTTTAAGAAAAGGGGCAAGAAAGGCAAATCCAAGGGTAACTTCAAGAAGGATGGAAAATCTATTGTCAAGCCTGAGAAGAAGACCAAAGGAGGCCCTAAGCCTGACACTGAGTGTTTCTACTGCAAGGGGACTGGTCACTGGAAGCGGAACTTCCCAAAGTACTTGGCAGACAATAAGGCCGTGAACATGAACAAAGGTATATGTGATATACATGTTATTGATGTGTACGTTACTAGTAGTCAAAGTAGCACCTGGGTATTTGATACTGGTTCAGTTACTAACATATGTAACTCAAAACAGGGGCTAAGGAATAGTCGACCACTAGCCAAGGATGAAGTGATGATGCGCGTAGGCAATGGATCAAAGGTGGATGTGATTGCTGTTGGGATGCTGCCACTTCATCTACCATTAGGATTGATAATAAACCTAAATAAATGTTGTCGGGTGCCTACAATGAGCATGAACATCATGTTTGGATCATGTTTAATGCAAAACGGTTATTCATTTGTTTCTGAGAACAATGGTTGTTCCTTTTATACGAATAATATCTTTTATGGTCATGCACCTATGTTGAATGGTTTATTTGTTTCGAATCTTGATATTAATAGTACATATATTCATAATGTGAATGCCAAAAGAATCAAGCCGAATGATGATATTGTTGCATATATGCGGCATTGCCATTTGGGTCATATTGGTGTTAGACGCATGAAGAACCTCCGTTCTAATGGACTACTGGAATCACTTGATTATGAATCATTTGAGACATGTGAACCATGCCTTATGGGCAAGATGACTAGAACCCCATTTTTCAGAACAATGGAGCGGGCGACCGACTTATTGGAAATAATACATATCAATGTATGTGGTCCAATGAGTGTGTTAGCTCGCGGTGGATATTGTTATTTTGTAACCTTCACGAATGATTTAGGTAGATATGGATACATTTACTTAATGAAACACAAATCTAAACATATGAAAAGTTCAAGGAATTTCAGAGTGAAGTATAAAATCATCATAACAGAAAGATCAAATTTCTTTGATCCGATCATGGAGGAGAGTATCGTAGTTACGAGTTTGGCACGCACAAGCGACAATATGGAATTGTTTCAGAACTCACTCCCTCTAGAACACCATAACGAAATGGTGTATCTGAACATCATAATCGAACTTTATTAGGTATGATGCGATCTATGATTTCCCTTACCGATTTGCCACTGTCATTTTGGGGTCATGCATTATATACAACTACATTCACTTCAAATAGGGCACCATCAAAATCCGTTGATATGACATTGTATGAATTATGGTTTGGTCACAAACCTAAGATGTCATTTCTAAAAGTTTGGGGCTATGATTCTTATGTGAGAAACTTCAGTCTGATAAGCTCGAGCCCAAAGCAGAAAAATGTGTCTTCATAAGATACCCAAAAGAAAAAACAAGGTACACCTTCTATCGCCGATCTAAAGGCAAGGTTTTCATTGCCAAGAATGGATCCTTTCTAGAGAAAGAGTTTCTCATGAAAGGTGTGAGTAGTAGGAAGGTAGAACTCGATGAGGTTACCGAACCTCCTCTTCCTGAAGGTATTGAACCTCCTCTTCCTCGATGAGTAGTATGACAATGACTTTGAGCAAGACTCAGAGTCTAGCTTCGGCAGAAGATAGAGAATTGATGGTCAATGTCCCCTATGCATTATTCGTAGGATCTCTTATGTATGCTATGATGTGTACAAGACCGAAATTTGGCACATGTTGTTAGTTTGACTAGCAGGTACCAATCTAATCCAGGTGTGGAACACTAGAAGGCAGTCAAGAATATATTTAAGTACTCATCTATGGTGGTGAAGAAGAGCTCGTCGCAAAATGTTACGTTGATGCTGGCTTCGACACCGATCTGGATGACTCTAAGTCACAGTTCGGATATGTATTTCTTATGAATGGAGCAGCAGTGAGTTGGAGGAGCTCCAAGCAACTAGTGGTGGCAAGATCTTCAATGGAGGCGGAGTATATCTCTACTTCAGAAGGAGTGGCGGAAGAAGTTTGGATGAAGGAGTTCATTTCTAAACTAGGTGTGGTTCCAAGTGCTTTGGATCCAATGTTATCTATTGTGACAATAGTGGTGCCATATACAATGCTAAGGAACTAATGTCTCACAAGAATTCCAAGCATATCAAGAGTCGTTTTTTGTCCAACTGGGAACATGTCTAGGATGGCGATATAGATATTTGCAAAGTAGACACGGATCTAAACATTGCAGATCCGTTGACTAAAGCTCTCCCAAGGGCAAAACGTGATCAACACCAGAACACTATGGGTGTTAGATTCATGAATATGTAAAACTAGATTATTGACTCTAGTGCAAGTGGGAGACTGAAAGAAATATGCCCGAGAGGTAGTAATAAATGGTTATTATCTTATTCCAGGTTTATAATAGATGTTTATTTCTCATGCTATAATTGTGTTAACAGGAACCATTAATACATGTATGTTTAATAAACAAAAGAACATGTTCCTAGTAATGCCTCTCATTACACTAGCTTGTCAATTAACTTATGCCTCTCATTTCCTGATCATGAACATTGGATGTTGTTAATAGCAAGATCATGCCATTAGAGAATGATATGATGAACATTCACCTGTAGTAGATTTAGCAATACAATCATGTCCTCAAGTTTATATTTCTATCTGATTCAAATTAACTCTAATCCTTAGATCACGAGATCACGTCAATCACTGACTCCGAAAGAGTACTTTGATTCCATCAAACGTCACACCATAACATGGTAATTATAAAGATGTCATCAGGTACTTAGAAAGTGTTAGTTGAGGCTCGTGGATCAAGAGTGAGATTTTTCCATCCCAATGATGGAGAGATATACTCAGGGCCCTCTCGGTGATATGACATTAACATAGCTTGCAAGCAAGTGTTAAAGATCACTAAGAATGTTATATCACAGTAACGAGAAAAGAGTACTTGTTAGTAACGAGATTGAACTAGGTATGTCAGATACCAAACAATCGGATCTCAGAGAAGTAAAATATTGTGAGACAAAAGGAATTGGTTACTAGGAATAAGTTTCATGCGATCACTAGTTTATCATTGAGCTAGTGTGAGTCATTATGGATCTCCAGGTCCCGCTAATGATTATTGATCGGAGAGAGTCTCGATCATGTCCACATAGTTCATGAACCCGTAGGTAGACACGCTTAAGGGTAGTCGACGCATTTGAGTAGATAGGAATACCGAAGATAATACTGGACATCGTAAGAATTTGTTCTAATAAATCTGCCGGAATAGTTTCGGTGTATCAGAATATTACCAGGGATTGAATTATTAATGTGTTCATTAAATGCAGTGTTCATTAAATGAGTGGCATTAAATCAAGTGAATTAAAAAGGTGTTTTTAATGGCATGACTCTTGATTTTGAGTGGAGATTAAATATGAGAAAGTGGATACCAATTTTTGTGAGTGGAGAGTCCAACCACATGAATGAGGGAAGAGGTGGGGCACCTAGTTGGTCGCTCACCATGGGAGGGGATACCCCCTCCCCTATAAAAGGTGGGGTGGAGCTCTCTCTCATACACTCATCCTCCCTTCTCTCTCATGCCCTTTGGTTGGCATCTTCCTCCCCTTTCTAGCCTTGTCCATTTCCACGAGTACGGTGCTTAGGCGAAGCCTTGTTCAAGATCTTCTCCACCACCATCACCAGCATGTCGTAGTTTTGGTAGAGCTTTCGAGGATCCCCTACTTCTGCTGCCCAGCTGGAGCAAAGTACGGAAGTCGTCGGCACAACGAACGTGTGATCGATTACAAAGGTGTTGGCCCCTTGTGATGCTGATCGTCTTCACGTCCTTGAGGACGGTCATGTACAATCTACAACAACCACGTTTGTTTGCAGGAATGTTATCCTGATTTGCGGTCTTTGAGGGTGAGTCCATCTAAAACCATTACAAGTGTCGCCTAGATTCCATCTTGGTAGTTGCAACCGTATGATTTTTTTATTTTCACGACAACAGATGTGATATTTATTGACAAAATGGTTTGTTGACAAAGTTGTGAACCATCATATATTATCTTAATCCTTGATGGTTTGGTTATGGCGTCAAGGATTAAGCATAATACACGACGATTTATTATTTTGTCACTATTATATCATCATGGATTACTCTTCCGAGTGGTTTGCCGATGTTGGTGACAAAATTTTCTTGTGGTGCATTTAAATTGTCACTGAAAATCACGCGGGGCCAAGTTGTCATTAGGGGAAAATAGTTTATCAAGAAAAGAGGCAAAGAAATTGAATGTAAAATATTGTCTTGCGCGGGGTTTGAGCTCGCGACCACGAGTTGATTACTGCTATTGCTGCTACGGTAGATGTAATGTTTTTGTGATGTAAAGTTGTTCATTAGTTTTAGAGTGGTTTAGTGCGTATTTGCTGGGCCACATTTGTGTTGCATCGGCGGTCCACTGTGCGCCATCATGCGCGTGAGAACCGTACAGTACCACAGGCATGTCCGCGGTGCACTGTGCGAACGGTTTTTTAGAACGAGCAATTTTTTTGAGAGAACTATGGGAGCAGTTGTGCGTGCGTACGCTGCATAATCATACACGTGTGAACCTTGGGGAACGAAACATTAGCGGCTCGCCATATGCCCATCCCTCTCTCTCAGTGTTGTTCCATCATTCACTCCCTCATGCCACCGGTTCTAACTCCCCTTCCCCACTCCTCTCTCTCCTCGCCAAATAGGAAAAACCCTCTCCTCTTCTGATCCCCTTTGCATTCTAGCAATGGAGCACCCATCTAACACCGTCTCCGCCGTGAAGTTGAAGGCTGCAATGCTGGCCTTAGCCGCGCAGGAGGCATCCATGGCTGCGATGGAAGCACGCAAAGCCGCAGCGGAGGCCAAAGACGAAGTGGACGCCCTCACCGAAGGACGGCCCGTTGGTCCCTCCTCTGCTCCCACTGCTACGAGCAGATACATCTACGGTTATGGAAAGGAGCCGCACGAGGTCGACGAGGACCTCGAGCTCATCGGCATACCCACGTCGCCGGCCTTCGACGAGAACATCATCAACGAGCAGGAGGAGGTAAGTTCCATGTAATACATGTTTAGGATTGATGCCTAGGGTTTTTAATTAGCGTCAGGTACCTAGGGTTTTCAATTAGCGTCAGATTCATTTTATATATATTATGACTACTCCGTAATTAATGGATCTATTGTTATTCCTAGCTAGTGTTCGAGTATAGACAGATTCGATTAATATTTGTGGAACTATGTGTTGACACGCTCAATATGTTATACGTTATTTCTTTAACCATCATAGTCTGCCCACGAGTGACTCATGGTACTTGTAACCGAAACAATCTCATTCAGAATAATATCGCAATTCTGCTCTATGGATAGTTGTTTTCATATATGTGGATTAATGCTAGCTTATTGGCCAACGAAATTGGATTTTCTGCTTGATCCCATGATTACTTCCTGTTGTTGCTAGTTGTCTGAGTGTTATCTGTTACTTCCTTTGTTAGGCATTAAATTTTAGTTGCAGTTTCTACATATTTTCTTCACATGTGTATTTTGCATGTTTATGTTGTACGTTATTTCTGTAACCATCTTAGTCTACCCACGAACAAAACCTGGTGCTTGTACTCACTGTAACCAAAACAATATCATTGAGAATTATATCGCAATCTGCTCTATCGATTGTTGTTTTTAAGGATGCAAATGGGTATCCTCTATGGTACCCTCTACCCTCTTTAGTACAAAAAATGAACTACATTTTTGCAAATCATCAATTTTTTAGAAACTAGTTCATTTGTTTGATCTAGACTGAAATAGAGGGTACCCTAAAGGTTACAAACTTGCATCTCTAGTTGTTTTCATATATGTCGATTAATGCTATCTTATTGGCCGACAGAATTGCATTATCTGCTTAAACCCATGATTACTATCTATTGTTGCTAGCTGTCTAAGTGTTATGTCTGTTGCTTCCTGTATTAGGAATTAATTTTATTTGCAGTTTCTACATATTTGCTTCACATGTGTATTTTGCATGTTTCAGGAGGCTACTGATGATGTTGACAGTGATGTCGAATCCAGCCACATGAAGACCAGTGCCACTTTGAAGAAGCTGAGGGCGGGGACGTTCGCCGCCTTCTAGAGTGAACCCTGGACTCGTGCCATGAACTGCTGCCCCTTTGCCAAAGGAGCATCAACATGGACTTCCAAAGCATCCTCCAGCATGCCGAAGGCTATGGATCCGGCCATGTGAAGGTCGGTGAAACTGTCAAAGTCCACGGCTTCCGTGCCAATCACAAGGCCTATGGCATCTTCCTTAGGGAGAAACTGAACTGAGCTATCGAGCTTGGTCATGTGCCTGCTCCCGTGCCCAGGCCTCCGAAGGTTCCGTGTATGGGCAGCAAGAAGCAGAGGAAGCGGGACTGAGAGGAGGCGGCGGCGAGGAGGCAGGTGGCGGTGAGGAGGCACTGAATTATTGATGTTCTGGTTGTTTGTGTGTTGCTGCTACTTTAAGCAGCATGTTTTGTTGAACTATGTTTTGTTGGCTGATGAGTAGCGTTTATGTTGACCACTATCGTACCTAGTATCTAATCCGATCCTTGGTATATTATTTGCCTGTCATGATTCTAGATTGTAGATGTTTAATTATGTGTACACTTGTTTTTGTACATGCTGGTGGGTGGTGGGATTTCGTATTTGGGTAAAGGTACAATGAAGGGAAATAGTTAAGTAATTGAGATATAGAAGCTAGTGTAGATTTCCTACCAGATTGGGCAAAAATGAATGAATGAGGTGAGCCAGGCAGAGATAGAGAGACAAAGTGGTGCATCGATTTGTTTCCAGAAGGAGACAAACAGAGAGAGTATAGAATCTAGTGTAGATATCCTACCAGATTGGGCAAAAAGGAATGAATGAGGTGAGCCAGGCAGCGCTAGAGACAGAAAGTGGTGCATGGATGTGTTTGTAGAAGGACACAGACAGAGAGAGAGAGAGAGTATAGAAGCTGGTATATATTTCCTACCAGATTGGGCAAAGAGGAATGAATGAGGTGAGCTAGGCAGAGATAGAGATAGAACGTGATGCATAGATTTGTTTCCACAGGGAGACAGACATAGAGAAGATTCTCGTATTTGTTTACAAATTTTTATCGTGGTGCATCTAAATATTTTTTTACTAAATTTTCCCATTTTTCATGCAAAGTATTTGCCACACGGTGATCAAATTCGAAGGTTTCAATAGATTTTAAAATTTTCTCATTTTTCTGTGAATTTCACAAGTTTTGGTCAAACCGGGGTTGATCGGAGACTTTCAAGAGATTGCGAAAGCATCTGAAAGGTACAACTGCTGGTATGTGGTCCCAATGTGATGTACAACCACTCAAGCATGCAAACCGAAGATCTCAGATTGTAGTTTTGGTACTTGCTTCACAAATGGTTCCATGTTTGTGAGTTTGAGGGTTAAAATTTTGAATTTTTCAAACCAAAATGGCTCGATAGAATTCTAGCATCACTAGCCACATAGTGATACACCCTTGTGCCAAATTTGAGTCCATTTGAACATTGGTAGATGAAAACATGGTACACAAGTGGCTATTTCTAGTAGTCGGACATGATCGTTTGACCAAACTACACCACATTTGAGAGTGGGCTACTGGGGGACATTTTTTTCAAATTTTCCCATTTTTCATGCAAAGTATTTGCCACACAGTGATAAAATTCGAAGGTTTCAATAGATTTTGAGAATTTCTCATTTTTCTATGAATTTCACAAGTTTTGGACAAACCGGGGTTGGCCGGAGACTTCCGAGAGATTGCGAAAGCATCTGAAAGGTACAACTGTTGTTATGTGGTCCCAATGTGATGTACAACCACTCAAGCATGCAAACTGAAGATCTCAAATTGTAGTTTTGGTACTTTCTTCACAAATGGTTCCATGTTTTTGAGTTTGAGGGTTAAATTTTTGAATTTTTCAAACCAAAACGGCTCGATACAATGCTAGCATCACCAGCCACATGGTGATACACCCTTGTGCCAAATTTGAGTCCATTTGAAGATTGGTAGATGAAAACATGGTACACAAGTGGCTCTTTCTAGTAGTCGGACATGATCGTTGACCAAACTACACCACATTTGAGAGTGGACTGCTAGGGGGACATTTTTCAAATTTTCCCATTTTTCATGCAAAGTATTTGCCACACGGTGATCAAATTCAAAGGTTTCAATAGATTTTGAGAATTTCTCATTTTTCTGTGAATTTCACAAGTTTTGGTCAAACCGGGGTTGACCGGAGACTTTCGAGAGATTGCGAAAGCATCTGAAAGGTACAACTACTGTTATGTTGTCCCAATGTGATGTACAACCACTCAAGCATGCAAACTGAAGGTCTCAAATTGTAGTTTTGGTACATGCTTCACAAATGGTTCCATGTTTTTGAGTTTGAGGGTTAAAATTTTGAATTTTTCAAACCAAAACGACTCGATACAATGCTAGCATCACTAGCCACATGGTGATACACCCTTGTGCCAAATTTGAGTCCATTTGAACATTGGTAGATGAACACATGGTACACAAGTGGCTATTTCTAGTAGTCGGACATGATCGTTTGACCAAACTACACCACATTTGAGAGTGGGCTACTAGGGGACATTTTTTTCAAATTTTCCCATTTTTCATGCAAAGTATTTGCCACACAGTGATAAAATTCGAAGGTTTCAATAGATTTTGAGAATTTCTCATTTTCTATGAATTTCACAAGTTTTGGTCAAACCGGGGTTGGCCGGAGACTTCCGAGAGATTGCGAAAGCATCTGAAAGGTACAACTATTGTTATGTGGTCCCAATGTGATATACAACCACTCAAGCATGCAAACTGAAGGTCTCAAATTATAGTTTTGGTACTTGCTTCACAAATGGTTCCATGTTTTTGAGTTTGAGGGTTAAAGTTTTGAATTTTTAAAACCAAAACAGCTCGATACAATGCTAGCATCACTAGCCACATGGTGATACACCCTTGTGCCAAATTTGAGTCCATTTGAAGATTGGTAGATGAAAACATGGTACACAAGTGGCTCTTTCTAGTAGTCGAACATGATCGTTGACCAAACTACACCACATTTGAGAGTGGACTGCTAGGGGGACATTTTTCAAATTTTCCCATTTTTCATGCAAAGTATTTGCCACACAGTGATCAAATTCAAAGGTTTCAATAGATTTTGAGAATTTCTCTTTTTTTATGAATTTCACAAGTTTTGGTCAAATCGGGGTTGATCAGAGACTTTCGAGAGATTGCGAAAGCATCTAAAAGGTACAACTGCTGTTATGTGGTCCCAATGTGATGTACAACCACTCAAGCATGCAAACTGAAGGTCTCAAATTGTAGTTTTGGTACTTATTTTACAAATGGTTCCATGTTTTTGAGTTTGAGGGTTAAATTTTTGAAATTTTCAAACCAAAACGGCTCGATACAATGCTACCATCACTAGCCACATGGTGATGCACCCTTGTGCCAAATTTGAGTCCATTTAACTTGCATCAATAGATCAAAACATGGCTTATAAACTTGTAATTTAAACAATATGAATATTCACTTTTCTTAGATATGATTTAGGGACGGGTAATGTTTGCATCATTCAGGTCGAATAATAGGACTTTGTAATGTAATATTAATTTTCAACTTGTCACTACTTCATTTCATTTATTTATACCAACTGTGTAAAACTTACATATACGAAGTAAACCAAATTTTCAAGAAATGTTTTGCCTCTAATGTCAAAATTAACAACTAAACAGAACCTCCCTCCAAAATTTTCGACACATTTTCGTTCCCTCCTTTTAAAACCCCACCGCCTCACCCCACCGCCAAAATTTAAAACCCCGCAACATTAGAGTGGCACACGAATCCCTCCCATGATTTGCGTCTCATCTTAACTCCCAAAACCCATCCCCCTGTGGCGCCTCATCCTTCTCCTTCCCTAGATCCGATCTCGTCCACGAAGGATCGTAACTCATCGCGGCATCTGATCAGCGATCTCCTTGGCCGACGCCATGATCGAGACTCTTCGCAGTGGTAAGGCACGTGAACCATTGAGGTCTACACCGAAGAAGAAACCCAAGGTCAGACGATCATCAGGTGAAAATTCAATCCCCCGATCCTTCTCATATGTAGTAGATCTTCTAGAACCATTCATTAGAAAGTGGTTAAACATCTTGTTTCCGTCATTCTAGTTATAATATTAGCGATCTACTTCCTACATTGTTTACCCGCACACACATAATGATATTTTTTTGCAGTAGACATATTGAGTTCAGTCTACTCCCTACATCTACTCCGTAGAGTAAATCACATTTGTAGAGATAAAAACAGTATAGCTCAATCATGTGCTCATAAGGTACAAATAACTACTTCTACTGTACCTACTTTAGTTTGCTCTTCAACAACATACTCTTAATATGTATGCCCTTTGGTAGGTTATTTTAGAAATGACAATTGTCGGGACTTTGTAATTCATGATGTAATCTGCTATTGAGCTGTAATACAATTTTGATCATCCTTTGTCAGGAACCGGAAAAAAACCAACTAATGCATATGTGGCAAACAAGTACAAAAATTTGGAAGAAAATAAAGCTTGTATGATGGAAAATTTGAAAGAAGCGCAAGACCCTAGAGGTTTGCCTATAGAAAATATAGAAGAGGTAGCATAAATTCGTGTACGGCGGCATCTGCAAAGTGACAGATGCCACCAAAAAGGTAAACAAAAGGATGCAAACCAAACACAACCAGACCCTACATATGAACCTAGTGTAGAAAAAATGGCCACGGCTATTGACGAGCTGACTTCAGATGATGAGGTCCATAACTACAATAACCCTAAAATAAAGGTTATCATATCTAGCTATGTAACTACATAATAGATATTAATATTGTCTACCTATGTAACTACATAATATCCATCTCCATTTTTAGGGTAATTTTGAAATGTACAAAATGATATATTTAACAAGAGAGTGTGCACTAATATTATATATAGTAGTATGCGCCAACTATGCTACAAGTTTAAGAAGGAGAATTGGGACAAGATTAAAGATATGAGCCCTCAAGAAGCATGTAAGATGAAGCCAGCAGATGTAGTAGAGAGAAGTTGGAAAGGTCTTGTGGACAGATGGTTTGATGCCCACTGTCAGGTACTAACATTTACACTTACAAATAATCAGCACATAAAACTCTGCTGCACAGAAAACTCACAAGTTCATACTCAACTTTAGGAAATGTGTGTGAAGAATCAAGTGAATAGAGAAGCTGTGAAGAGGAACCATACAACTAGATCGAGATGCTTCCTTGCACACTATGAAGCTCTTGTATGTTTTTAAGTTCATATATGAAACAATTCTTCTACCAAACTCAGTATAAATTTTCCAAACTCATGTCCATAATTGAATTTTTCTGTATAACTCGTAGAACTTGGAGGAGGTGACATCTCCAATTGAATTCTATAGACTTACACACACTAACAAGGAAGGCATCATGACTACGGAAGCCAAAGATGCTTATGTAAGACATTTTTAATACTGCTAATATTTTGTAATGAATAAGCTTTCTACTTTAATATTTCTTATGCTTTCATTTGAACTTATTTGCAGGATTCAAAGATGACCATGAAAAATATACCACGCCTACAAGATGAGACTGAAAAAACAAAATTGCAGATTATTGAAGAAGTCTTGAAGGAGAAGAGTACAACGAGCTCAAGCACAAGCACGTTCCTCTCAAATTTGGGAGTTGGATCAATCTCAAGGAAGATCTCTGTGTCTACAGAACGCATCCGAGAACTAGAAAACAAGCTTGCTAAACAGGAGGAACAATCACTCCTCGCAGCTGAAAGGTACAAACAAGAGATGCAGGAAAGGATGGAAGCCTAGGATAAAAGATTTGAAGAAATGAAAAATAAATAATAAGAGGACCATGCAGCTCTAATTAGGGCAACAACTCAACATCACCTCCATCTTGATGAAATTGTTCATCAATGTGATTTACTTAGTTGTACCTTCATGTTTAAACTATTACACAAAATCTTATCGCCGCTATTTTATATGTTGGTTCTAAATTTTATTTGTGTGTATGATATTTTTTTCATTTTCCGCATAATTATTAACATGACGAAATTACTGACACTGTCATCAACACATGGACCCATGTGTCAGAACCATCTCAGTCCCACCTGTCTGAAGCATCTTGGTCCCACCTCTCCAAACCCTATGGGTCCCACCTGTCCGAACCCTCTAGGTCCCACCTGTCCGAGCCGTCTTGGACCTGGTGTTGGTCCACCTGTAAGAACCACTAGGTCCCACTGGTCATAATGCCACGTCAGTAAATTGCACTAAATTAACAAAATTCCACGTCTGTAATGATGACCTGTCATACACACCCTTCTAATTTACGATGAAAAACTTTTCATATATATCATGAAAAATATTTCAGTCACCGATTGCACACGATTATTGACAAAACTAACATCGTCACTAATATAAGTTATACAATGACAAAAAATGCAAACCGGGGTTATGGATTTTTTATGACGCTGCTTTCATGACAAAATTAGTGACAACCCATTTTTGTCAATAGCATATATTCATTCACAAAATATGGATATTAAGTGACAAATGGGGTCTGTCAAACAATACCATTTTTGTTGTAGTGTTTCCATGCAGAGAACCCCATCACATCTCTCTCCACTACTTTGGGAAAAACACAGAAATGGATATGGAGAGGGCTAGGTCTAGCTATAGGAGCCGTCTAGTGGGGTGCAAGGAGTGTGGTAGAGCTCTGGGTCGAGCAGAGGAGTGAGGAGGTACAGGGAGGCTGCTGCAAGATAAAACAAATGGGAAAGATTTGATGTATCTTTGGTTTCTACTCCATCAAAGTATAAGAGACAAGAGGAAAGGGTGGTTTCTATTGTAGTTCTATAGTGCTTGGTGACTAGGGGTGTTAGGGTTGTTATGGTGGTGAATGGTGGTGATTGATGATGGTTGGATTTAGTTTTAGTTCAAGTTTTGATACACTATCACTTTTTGTCATAAGGACAAAAATGAAGAGAAGTGTTAAGTTTTGATCTTGGCAAGATGAGGCATGATACTGGTAGCTATATAAGGTCAAGCTAAACTTCCAAGAAATTTGTGGGATTTATCAAATGATTTTTGGTCCACTTTATATCAATTATTTAAATAGTGCTGAATCTGTTTTATTGAATTATTTTGAAGTTTTTGAATTGGAAAAGGTGTTTTTTTGTTTGAGATGGTCCCAAATATGATTTTACACATTGGAGAATTTTCCCAAGATTTAAAACATTTATTTTTCTCATTTCTGCCATTTAAGAAAATCAACAAAAAGAAATAATAAAACTCTTCAAAAATATTTATTTTTGAAGTGGGAAGATAGGGTATGATATATATGCCTCAAATGTGCCTAAAGTTGGAAAAGTGTTTTGGAGAAAAATGGAAGGAGTTTTGAAGTTTTTCTAAAACAAGAGAAATAAATAGTTTTTGGGGCCAAATAATTATGGAAAACTTTTGATAATTTTTTATCTCCAAGGTATGTGATCTCAACATAGTGTATCTATCCTATGAAACCTTTTTTTTGAAAATCAAACTTGATTTTCGAAGAAAACTAGAAATAGAGGATCTTGGGCATCAATATTTTTGTACCACCAAAACCTTGTTGGATTAAGGAGCTCAGAGCTCCCATTGGATCATGGTCTAGATGGATACGTATACCAAGTGATGTAGATCAACATGGTACAGAAGGTTGGGGTTTATCATGATTGAGCTTTCCTAGGATTGATACCAAAGTTGGCTAAAAATAAGGGTGTCAAAGCAGATTATTATTTAGCTTAAAAACCATGTGGGTTTTAGAAACACAGGTCTCGAATGGGAACAAGTGAAGTATGGATGGGTAGAACTTCATGAGTAGAGAACAATCATGCAAAGATTTGGTCAAAAGAAGATAAGATGGAGGTGTCAGCTTCTGCCAAAGTAGGCATGTTGACAAGATTTGCAGAAAAGATAATTTTCTTGCCTGCAAAACCATCAAGAACAAAAATGTCAAAGTATGATCTAGCCAAGGTCAAGAGTGGGGTTTCTAAGTCCTTATAATGGTTTACAAGATGGTTCAAGTGCATTTCCAAAAATGCATAAGGTTTTAGAAAGGGAGAGACTCCAAGTTGAGATGTTGATAACATTTTTCAGACTTTGTCAAATTTTGGCAGATTTGTGGTTTTTGACTAGGATACAAGAGTTAATGTTTTTATGGGTTTCAAGGTTCCAACTCATCATCAAGTGTATTAGGTTGAAGTTTAGATTTAGTAGAAGGGATCCATGCTTAGGTTTGGTCTTCATTTGAGTTGGAAACTACTAGAAATGACTAACCCTAAATTGATCCAGTTAAGGGATTAGATGGTCACTTTAGTGACTAGGGATTAGGACAAGCTTTGGAGACTTGCTTAGGGTTTGTATTCTTAAATAGCTAGATACTAGAGAGTGATCTCCTAGGGTAGGTCATACTACTTCCTAAGCAAACAAACCCATACAATCGCGTTTAAGATAGCAGATACAGGCAATTCATCTTACTAGCAAATCAAACTACTACTAGGGTTACCATCAAGCCTAGCTTGAGGTAAGGATGGGTCATATTTTGAAATGTTGAAATTTTTAAGAAGTTAAAAGTTTTGTAAAAGGTTTTGGTGAACCTAGAGGCAAGAGTAGCTAGAATTTCTGTCTTGAAAACATATGGAGAGTATATCATATAGATATCCATAATTTTGTTAATAGAGGCTAGGAAAACAATTGTTGTTGTGAGGGCATCTTGGCTCAAGTTTTGAAATTTCAGAACCTTTGAGAATATGTAAAATAAGCCAATACGGTTTCGTTAAATAGCTTATGTAAACTGAGGGGGGGTTATAGGATTATATCATCTACTACACATTCAGATGCATAATCACAAACAAACAAGCAACCAAACACTGCATCACTGAACAACATTTTTTTGTTCCCCTTGATTTTTGTATTCTGGACAACTAATCAGGATTGCTAAAAGTGGGGTGTTACACATTTTTATCGCAATCATAGAAAGCCTTGACCTCAGAGAATTAGCTCTGTCCGGAAAAAAATTTACTTGGGCCAATAGAAAAAAAAAATCCCACGTTCGAAAAATTTGACAGAGTGCTAGCTAGCGCTTGGGAGCAGAAATTTCCTCTAGTTAGTGTAAGAGCTTTAATAAGAACAGGCTCGGACCACACACCACTTCTTATTGACTCCGGCAAACAAGCTGATCGAGGAAACAAGTCTATTTTTTCTTTTGAACTAGAATGTTTGCGCCAAGATGGATTTCATGCAATGATAACATGTGAGTGGGCTGCTGTTACTCTTGGAAAGAACCCCATGGAGGTATCATAGAACAAGACCCGCCATCTCTGTAATTTTCTTAGGGGTTGGTCAAGAAATCTTAGTAGTGTATATAAAAATGAAAAACAAATACTTTCAAACATCATCGACACACTAGATATCAAAGCAAAATCAGTCTCTCTTAATTCGTTCGAGAGGGAGGAATTATGTGAGGCGAATGAAAGCTTAACCAAACTCTGATGGGACGAAGAAACTAAGTGGTATCAATGTGCAAAAGTTAAGCATGTTCAAGAGACTGGTAATAACACGAAGTACTTCCACTTGATTGCGAATGGAAAGCTTCGAAGAAAAAATATTTCCAATTAGAATAAGATGAAGGGATGATAATAGGCCATAGTAACATAAAGGCTTATATTACATGTTTTACAAAAAGTTTTCCGGGCCTTCGGAACAAAGTAGCTTTTCTCTAGTTGAATTAGAAATTGGGGATATTCCAGAATTGCCCGAAGAGGATAATAATATTCTTACAACTGACTTTGCAAAAAAGGAGGTGTATGAAGCAATTATGCAAATGGAAAATAACAAAGCTTCGGAGCTAGACGGGTTTCCCGCAGATTTTTCCCAATCTTTTTGGGAGATAATTAAAAAGACCTAATGAATTTATTTGAAAAGTTTCAACAAGTCCTTTATTCCGTTTAAACTATGGTACTGTGGTTCTTTTACCTAAAAAGGAGAACGCGGTCCAGATTCAGCAATACAAGCCGATCTGTCTGCTTAATGTGAGTTTCAATTTTTGTACAAAGGTAGGAACAAATAGAATCACTACAATGGCACAACATGTAATTAAACCAACTCAAACGACATTCTTGCCAGGGAGGCACATTCTGGAAGGAGTATTGATTCTACATGAGCTTCATAGGAAGAATGAATGAAGTGATGCTGAAAAACGACTTTGGAAAAGCATACAATAAGGTGAAATAACATTTCTTGCAACAACTATTGCATATGAAAGGTTTTGATCATAAATGGTGTCGTTGGATAGATGATTTTGTTAGCTGCGGAAGCGTTGGAATTAAAGTAAATGATGACATAGGTAACTATTTCCGCACTTCAAGGGTTGAAGGCAAGGAGATCCGTTGTCCCCCATGCTTTTCAACCTCGTGGCGGATATGTTAGAAATTTTGACTGCTAGAGCAAAAGAGGATGGGTAGGTAGATGGGATCCTACCTCATTTAGTAGAGAGAAGGATCTCGATCCTACAATATGTAGACGACGCTATCATTTTTATAGAACATAATTTGGAAAAGGCGCTAAACATGAAACTCATTCTTTGCATTTTTGAGAAGTTATCAGGACTAAATATAAACTTCAATAAGAGTGAAGTCTTTTGTTTTGGTAAAGCTAAATATCACCAGCAAGAATATATTAATATTTTTGGGTATGAGGTGGGTTCTTTCCCTTTTAGATATCTGGGAATCTCAATTCATTTCCAGAAACTTAAAAATGGTGAATAGAAGCCGGTAGAGGACCGTTTTGAGCGAAAAATTGCGAGTTGGGTGGGAAAATTATTGTCGTATGGGTATCGTTTAGTGCTAATTAATTCAGTATTAACAAGTCTACCGATGTTCATGCTTGATGGATCAAAATGTAGAGCTCGTTGGGAACCCCAAGAGGAAGTTATGATGAGCATAGTAGCAAGATTTCCCTCAGTTATGAAACCAAGGTTATCGAACCAGTAGGAGCAAGGAAACAACTCCAAGGTGTTGCTAACAACTTGGAATCCTGCACAACACAACCAAAGAACTTTGCCCCAACTTACAGTGAGGTTGTCAATCTCACTGGTTTTGCTGAAAACAAAGGATTAAACGTATAGTGTGGAAGATAAAAATTGCTTGTAGAAAGTAAACAGTAAACGGTAAATATTAGATGGTATATCAATGGTAAAAGAATGGACTGGGGTCCATAGTTCACTAGAGGTGTTTCTCCTTAAGATAAAAAGCATGTTGGGTGAACAAATTACAGTGGGACAATTGATAAATTTGAGAAAGCATAACAATGCATATACTAGACATCTTGACTCCTATGAGATTTGATTGGGCATTACAACATAATACATAGACCGTAATACAACTGCATCTATGACTAATAATCCACCTTCAGGTTATCGTCTGAACCCCTTCCAGTATTAAGTTGTAAGAAACAGATAATTGCATTAAGCAAAGTGTGTAAAGTAAACAATACAATAGCCCCATGGACAAAGGATTGTTGTTTTCTCCCTAGTAGCAACAACACATCTACAACCTTAGAGATTTCTGTCACTTCCCCAGATTACTAGAGGCATGAACCCACTATTGAGCATAAATACTCCCTCTTGGAGTTGCAAGCATCTACTTGGCCAAGATAGTTACTCACAACGGAGAGCATGCAAGATCACAAATAACATAGATAGAATCAATAATCAATCTGACATATCATCTCAATATCCATCGAATCCACGCAAACACAACATATAGGATTACAAATAGATGATCTTGATCATGAATGGAGCTCACAAGATCTAAACATGATAGCACAAAGGAGGAGAACCAATCATCTAGCTACTACATGGACCCATAGTCCAAGGGTGAACTACTCACAAATCACTCCGGAGGCTTGCATGGTGATGAAGAAGGCCTCCAGGATGATCTCTCCCCTCCGGCAGGGTGCCGGGAAGAGCTTCGGATCCTCCTCGATCTAGGGATGGAGATGGCGGCGACTATAGACTTTTTCGTGGATTTCTGATCGGTACTTAGGGTTTTCGTCTCGGAACACTTTTATAGGCGAAGAGGCAAGGTCGGTGGTGGCTCGAGGGGCCCACACCAGGTGGCGGCGCGCCTAGGGCTAGCTGCGCAACCCTAGGGTGTGGCCGCCTTGTGGCCCCTCTTCGGCTGCCCTCCGGACTTCGTGTTCCTTCTGGTAAAATATTGACTTTGGCATTTGTCCCATCCAATTTTGAGAATATTTCCTTACTAGCTTTTCTGAAACCAAAAACAGCAGAAAACAGGCAACTGGCACTGTGGCATCTTCTTAATAGGTTAGTTCTAGAAAATGTATAAAAATACCTCAAAGTGTGAACAAAACATAAGAAAGTTGATATAAAACAAGCATGTATCATCAAAAATTATAGGTACGTTTATGATGTATCAAACATCCCCAAACTTAACTCCTGCTCGTCCTCGAGTAGGTAAGTGATAAAAAGAATAATTTTTGAGGTGACATGCACCATCACAATCTTGATCAAGGTATTTTAAACCATTTATAGATGGGATCAAAGTACTCTAAACATGAGCATGAAAGATAGAGTTCTAACAATAAGACATAGCAACTATGTTGTAACATGAAAAGGTACAAACAAAAGATCATGAATAACAATGCATTGAAAGACGTTTGTTTGTTTCACATATAGAAAACATAAAGAGAGTGGTATTCAGCTTGTCCCTCATGGTATAAAAAACATAAATGCATAGGACACCTTCAAAGTTCATAAGGGTTACTAGATACAAATAATTTAAGAACAAGCAATATCAAAGTTATGAATCAATCAACAAGTTTTGGGACAATGCACATTAAACTAAGAATGACCACTATGCTCTCTCAATTGATGCATAAAGATAGAGGATGGAGACTCAATCATAAAAGTAAAAATAAAGGCCCTTCATAGAGAAAAGCAGGGATTTCAAGTTTCATAAAGAGCTTCCAAAAATTATGGTACTTATTAGCTTTCAGCTCTCATTGCCCCTATCATAAGAATCTTGAGGTGATTAAGGTTAAACTAACACAAATATGAGGATATGCTTGACAAGTTATAAGTTAAAAATCTCATGCCCCTTGCTTACGAGTACCGAACCTCATGCTACTCAACTTTAGTCACGAGTAAGTTCTTGTCATTGTAAGTACATGTGTATCATGGAGAACCACCAATGGGGTACCCCTTGCCCCATGACACAGGAGCTATCCCATATCAAAATGACAAAGCAACAGACAATGAGCATCTCATCGATCTTTTTATTTGCTATTTGCATAGGTTTTTATTAAGGATGCTTCACAGAATGCTCACTATGGTTATGTTGCAAGTTTCCACCATGATTAGGCATGTCTTAGGCTAGCCACCCAGGCATTTCTCTAACACACATACAAACTCCATGAGCTTACAAGCCCCCCTTTTATTTCACACCGTCGGGATCCATAAACAAAAGAACATGATATCAACTGAATAATAAGTGCAATGTTGAAAGCGTTCCCCATGGTACATGGTTCTGCTAATTCACAACTTATAAAGTGCAAGCATATAAGCAACATAGATGGACAATGGTTCAAGTTTATTAAGTGCAAGAAATTAAAGTGTGCCATCAAGTTTGTGAGAGCTTTAATCACTAATTTTCACATAACAAGTTTAATTTGGAAGGTAGATAAAAGAATGAATATACTTGGAATGGTGCAACACACCATGCATAGGAATTTATAGTGGACACTTTGGAATAACTTGGTTTTCTTGGGGGTTGGATGCATGAGTGGAACTCATACTTGGTACATGTGGAGGCTAGCAAAAGACTGGGAGCGACCAACTAAGAGAGCAATAATGTCCATAATCATGCAAAGCGCCAAAACATTATTAATTAAATCATAAAGTGATATTACAAGTCAAAAACTAAATGATCATAGAGGCTAAGGTGACTGGTTCATAGTCTTAACGTGGTGTAAGCATGTGCCACGTCAACCCAAATAAAGCATCAAAGGAGAATACCACAATATTATGCTTTTGTATGCTAAATCAACGCATGATTCTTTCAAGGCACATTAAGCAATCTCAATTGTTTGGAAAAAGTCATGCTACAACAATAATCACTAAGCATAAAGTTAAAGAAACATCACACATGACATGATAAAGTCTAGGCCACAGTCAACACAAGCTCCTTTAGGACCACTTATAAGCATGAAGCTTCCTACTCTTTTCCAACACCAAACAACTTATTTGAAACAATGTATGAATGCGGGGGTCCAACCAATTTATTTAAGCAACCAAAAAAAACAAAACAAAGACGCTCCAAGAACAACACAATTGTGCATGAAACAATAAAAATGAAGTGTTTTGGAAGAAAACCTGAGATTTTTATTGATGAAGAAGGGGATGCCTTGGGCATCCCCAAGCTTTGACACTTTTACTTCTTGAATATTTCTTGGGATCACACGGGTGGCATTTCCAAGCTTGAGCTTTTGTCCATTCTTCATCTCATCACATTATTCTTCCCTACACTTTGAAAATTTCCTTCATACAAAACTTCACACAATCTTCATTAGCAACATTAGTGTATTCAAGATAATAAATCCTTGGGTTTAGTTTCAACACAAGTAAAACTTCCATTAAAACACAAGATACTGTAGCAATTCCTTCTAAAATCTCAAGTGATCAAAGAGAACTCAAAGAGAAAGAGATTAAGAGGCAAATGCAAATAATGGCAGAAATCTGTCAGAACAGATCAACAGGTAAAAACCGATTTTTTTGAAGACCTTCTTCTGCTCAAATTGAAAAGTGTTAAACTAACGGAAGTTAGATGATAACATGGGTCATAAGCACAAAATATTACAGCTCAATCCGACGTACATGGATTTTTCACGATTTTTTATAGTGAAGCACAAAAATCTGTTTTGGGACAACAACTTTCCCAAGTCTTACTTCTCTCTTATTAGAGGTTATTCTTGGCACAAAAACCACAAAAAAATAAGGAGAGGTTATTACTGAGACAGTAACTTCCAAGACTCAACAAAATAAAAACTTACTGAAAGTAAAAATAATTTGGGTTATCTCCCAATAGTGCTTTTCTTTAACGCCTTTCAGCTAGGCATAGGAGCAAGATTCAAGTATTTTCGAATGAAGAAGCATTAAGATCAATACCAGAAATATCTTCAACAAGGAAAGGCATATCATCCAAATAAGTTCTAGAGGATCCTCTCTCAATCTCTTAGGTTCACTATTTTCATCAAACGGGTTTTTAGAAACAATCCAATCAAAATTCTTTTCTAAGGCTTCATGCATTCCTACAAGTTTAAAAGGTACTGGTATCTTAATTTCCTTTCCATTTTTAGGCTTGGTGTCCAACTTTTATAGTGTACCAATAATATCTACACATGAGACTAGCATATTAAAATGATCATATACCTTTCTAGCTTCCTTAACAACATCATTGAATTCTTTAAGCAAAGTTTCTAGAATAAAATATCTTTTTTCAGTATCCTCAATATCTTTAAGTTTAAGAAACATTATTTGCATCATGGGGTTATGGTTAAAAAACCTAGCCTCCAACATATGAACTAAATAAGCTGCATCAATTACATAATTTGGAGCAAGTTCTGCTAAGGATCTATCCTCAATATCATCATGCTTGCTAACATGATTAACAAATTCTTCAATATTATCTTTCCCAATTGTAGAACCACTACCTATTGAAAGGTATTTTAGGGTGAACTTAGGGATCAACATGGTGAGCAAAGAACGAGGTGATAACTACAGAAAGAACTAATTTTTTGTGTTTTTTTATAAAGAAAAGCAAACTAGTATAACTATTTTGTGTGTGTTTTTGATAAAAAGAAACAAGCAAACTAAGCAAAATAAACTAAGAAAAAACAAAAACAAAGTAAAGAGATTGGTTGTGAGGGACTCCCTTTGCAAGAATATTTTTTCTCCCTGAATAGTGGTTGACGAGGAGGAAGAGATTGAAGCTATCCATAACTCCCCGACAATGGCGCCAGAAAAAGTGCTTGATGGATCAAAATGTAGAGCTCGTTGGGAACCCCAAGAGGAAGGTATGATGAGCATAGTAGCAAGTTTTCCCTTAGTTATGAAACCAAGGTTATCGAACCAGTAGGAGCAAGGAAACAACTCCAAGGTGTTGCTAACAACTTGGAATCCTGCACAACACAACCAAAGAACTTTGCCCCAACTTACAGTGAGGTTGTCAATCTCACTGGTTTTGCTGAAAACAAAGGATTAAACGTATAGTGTGGAAGATAAAAATTGCTTGTAGAAAGTAAACAGTAAACGGTAAATAGTAGATGGTATATCAATGGTAAAAGAATGGACTAGGGTCCATAGTTCACTAGAGGTGTTTCTCCTTAAGATAAAAAGCATGTTGGGTGAACAAATTACAGTGGGACAATTGATAAATTTGAGAAAGCATAACAATGCATATACTAGACATCTTGACTCCTATAAGATTTGATTGGGCATTACAACATAATACATAGACCGTAATACAACTGCATCTATGACTAATAATCCACCTTCAGGTTATCGTCTGAACCCCTTCCAGTATTAAGTTGTAAGCAACAGATAATTGCATTAAGCAAAGTGTGTAAAGTAAACAATACAATTGCCCATGGACAAAGGATTGCTGTTTTCTCCCTAGTAGCAACAACACATCTACAACCTTAGAGATTTCTGTCACTTCCCCAGATTACTAGAGGCATGAACCCACTATTGAGCATAAATACTCCTTCTTGGAGTTGCAAGCATCTACTTTGCCAAGATAGTTACTAACAACGGAGAGCATGCAAGATCACAAATAACATAGACATGATAGAATCAATAATCAATCTGACATAGTGATACGTCCATTTTGCATAACTATTCTCTATCATAATTTACTATTATTCATTGATATATTTCATATTAAGAGATGATACATATGTTATTTCATCTATTTTTGCATGGTTGATGACTTTTGGAGCATGGACCGTTGCAGTCAGGATTCTATGGAAAAGGTGCTGTTTGGAGGCAAAATTTACGAAGATCATAAAATCCGAGAAAATACATGGAAAATCCTATTTTTCCAGAAGACGAAGAAAGCCATAGGGGAAGTGGAGATGGGCCAAAGGGGGGCCACACCACCCCCTGGCGCGGGCCACCCCAGGCCACACCACCAGGTGGTGCGGCCACCCTGTTCCACTCGAGCCTCTCCCCTCTAGCGTATATTATCCTCCTGAAACCCTAAGACTCAGGGGGCGACCACAGAAAGATTCCGCCTCTACAGGGCAGAAAACACCGAGAGAGAAAGATCTCTCCGGTAGACAGAATTCTGTCGGGGGAATTCCTTCCTGGAGAGGGGAGATCGTCGCCATCAACACCACCATCAAGCTGGACTTCATCGGGATCATCATCATCACCACCACTTCATACAGCTGTAACAATTGGGTTGAATCTTGCATAGTTCTTAGGGGAAACTTTCCCGGTGTTGATTACTCTTTGTAGTTGATGCTATTGAGTGAACCATTGAATTATCGTTTATGTTCAGATTGTTACATATCATTATTTCATCTCTGATCTTGATCCATATGATGTCTTGTGAGTAGTTTGTTTAGTTCTTGAGGACATGCGAGAAGTCATGTTGTTAGTAGTGGAATTGTGTTGAGAATGATTCAATGGTTTGATATTTAAGTTGTGGTGTACTTCTTCTAGTGGTGTCATGTGAACATCGACTACATGACACTTCACCTATATGGGCCTAGGGGAATGCATTGTGTATTTGGCTCCTAATCGTAGGGGTTGCCAGAGTGACAGAAACCTAAAACCCCGTTAGAAAACCTTTGCACAAGGGACGTCGGGGTCTTAGAGTTTAAAGTTGTGGTTAGGTTTCTACCTTAATTACTTTCTTGTACTTGCAGATCCTTGCAAGGGGTATAATCACAAGTATGTATTAGTCCTAGGAAGGTTGGTACATTAGCATAGGTTCACCCACACAACACTTAGCAAACTAAAGAAGATTAATCAACTACATGAAGCGACAACACTTGACGATATTCCCATGTGTCCTCGAGAACGTTTGGTCATCCTAAGTAATACAACCGGCTTGTCCTTTGCTGAAGAAAGGATTGGGCCACTTGCTGTATTTATTCTTATTGTCTTTTATTTACTCGTACTTTATTTACCTGCATTATCAAAAACCCCTAAAAATCCGTTTGCTAAGTATTTACAGAGAATTCCTACTCCTAGCCACTCGCCAGCACCTTCTGCTCCTCGTTGGGTTCGGCACTCTTACTTATCGAAAATACTGCGATACACCCCCTATACTTGTGGGTCATCAAGACTATTTTCTGGCGCCATTGCCGGGGAGTGAAGCGCTATTGGAAAGTGGAACTGGTAAAGGAAACTTCTACTGTGAGTATTGTTTATTTATGTTAGTTGCTTTATTTTCATTATGGATAATTCACTGAGTTTATTATTTCGTAATGCTACTACCACTGCTAAGGTAGTAGATAAACCACCACCTGCTGAGAATGATACTTTTAAAATACCTACAAGAATTATTGGTCGTGTTATGGATAACTATTATGTTGGAGATGGAACTGTCCATCCCGGTGATCATTTGCTCTTTATACACGAATTATGCGGGTTGTTCAAGTGTGCAGGTATTACTACAGATCAAGTTAGGAAGAAGTTATTCTCATTATCACTGAAAGGAAGAGCTGAGGAATGGTACAAGCTACTGAAGAATGGCCAAGCTCTTGAATGGGAGGAAATAGTACCTCTCTTTTATTCAAAGTTTTATCCTCCTAGTGAGATTCATAAAGATCGGAATCAAATATACAACTTTTGGCCTCTTGATGGAGAGAGTACAGCTCAAGCTTGGGGGAGAATGAAGTCACTAATGCTCAAATGTCCCATTCATGAGCTTCCCAACAATATCATTATCAATAACTTTTATGCAAGGATTTCTCTTCATGATAAGGATTTATTGGATGCCTCTTGTGCTGGATCATTTACACACATGGAAGAAGAAGCTAAATGGGATCTTATGGACCGTATTCAAGACAATGCTGAAGCATGGGAGAATGACAAAGGAAGAAAGTCAGGTATAAATTATGATTATGAATGCATTGAATCTTTTATGGGAACTGATGACTTTCAAAATATTAAAAATGCTTATGGTCTAGACTCTCAAGCCATTGCAACTTATTTTAAGGCTTTTGCTTCCTACATTGAAGTTCCTGAAAAGAAGTGGAATAAGTATCATGAACCATATAAAGATGCTGCTAAGTGTGTTCCTGCAAGAAATACTAAAGTTTATACTGCTAATCATGCTTTACCTGAACCTTACATTGAGAAAATGCCTTTCCCAGTTAAGATAAAGGAACATTCTATGATAGCTAGTATGGTTAATGGAAGTACAAGTAAAGTTGTTGAACCTGATGAACAAAATGATGAACCTATAATACCAAATGTGAAAGACTTTGTCACTAAATATGTGGAAGATGAATACACTATCCTCTGTATGGATATCCCTAATATTGCTTCACAAAGTAGTGTTATGAGAGCTAGTGTCCCTGTGTTTTCTGTTAGGATAAGCGATCATTGCTACAATGGTTCTTGTGATAGCTATATCATTAAGTTTATGAATGATACTGAAAGTTATTATGAGAGAGGGAAGATTGTTCTTATGCATCTCAATAATATCAAGTTTCCTCGTTTTATGCTTAAAATCTTTATGTTGAACTTCTTTTGCCTTCCTATGCTAGTAGCCTCTAGTTTCAACAACTTGTTTGTTTACAAAATTCCTTTGCATAGGAAGTGGGTTAGACTTAAACATGTATATTTTTGCTTCTTAATGCTCTCTTTCACTTCAATTCATATTCTTATATGAGCATCATTGAAATTATCATGCCCATCTTAATGGCTATAAAGAAAGAGCTTTTTGGGAGACAACCCAATTTATTCTTGCTTTCAGTTTGTTTTTGTTTCTTTGAGTCTTGGAAGTTATTACTTCGGTAATAACCTCCCCTTATCCTTTTTGTTTGGTTTTTTGTCAAGATCAACCTCTAATGAGAGAGAAGTAAGAGTTGGGGAAGTTGCTGTCCCAAAACAGATTTTTGTGCTTCACCGTAAAATTTGTGAGAGATCTCTGTATGTCGGATTGAGCTGTAATTTTATTGTGCTTCTGCCCCAGGTTGTTATTTAACTTTCGTTAGTTTTGCACTTTTTGATTTGAGCAACAGAAGATTTTCGAAAAAAATTGAACTTTACCTGCTGGTCCGCTTTGACAGATTTTGCCACTCTTGCATTTGCTTCTTTAATCGATTCCCTTTTTGAATTATTTTTGGGTTTTTGGAAGGAGTTGCTACAGTAGCTTATATTTTAATGGATTTAAATTGAATTTGGACTTAAAAGGTTTATTACCTCGCTTACACTAATGTTGCTAATAAGAATTGTGTGAAGTTTTGTGTGAAAGAAATTCCCAGGTTATTGGAGAAAATGGTGTAATGAGAAAGAGAAAGGTTTCATGATTCGAGCAATATGAGTATGAAGATGAAGATGAAGATATTGATGTTATTCAAGTGGTGCCTCCGGAAGAATCTGTTAAATGCCAAATTTAGAGACCTGCAGAGTCCGTTTTCAAATAGGTAACAGTTCTGGTAAGAAAAGTTCCGCGAAAATTATGTCAAATTATATTTTTGCAGTTTTTATCCAACAAGGAAAGCTACGAAGCGAAAGAGGGATGGAAACGGAGCCTGGGTGGCTCACACCACCCTGTGGCGTGGGCCCACCCCTGGCCGTGCCACCAGGTGGTGTGGCCACCTCGACCGCCGTCTCCGGCCCATTTTCTCCCAGTACCTTCCTTTTGTTGTAAAACTTCGTAATATATAATACCTTGGATCCCCCGAGGTTCGTATATCGTGTTCTCGTCGTGTTTTCATTTTGATCTGTTTCTTCCAGGAACTATTCTTTAAAGTTTAGAAGCACAATGGTGTCCTCCAAGGATAGGGGAAAGGAGCCTATGGAGGAAGACCTCCAAGACCCCGGGCAAGAGAAGGAGATCAAGAGTGAAGATGAAGAGGAGGCAAACCAAAGTCAACATCTGCACACCGGCACTACCATTGCAAGCATTGGAGTGGTGGCAAACCCTGCCAGGATTAGAAGGATGCATGGATGTCAACTGGAGGGAAGCCTCCGCGTCACTGTTTAGCCCCACGGACACCTTCTCTAAGCACCAAGAGTCCCTTCCATACCCTTATCCATGAGCATCATTACCAGAATATGCCTAAGGAGAAACTACCCTCCAATTGGGATATGCGTCGTTCTAACCATGCAGGAAAACAAGACTTCAAGGAGGAAGAGTGGGGAAAGAATCGCAAGAGCTGGGATTCACAACCTGACATGATCATGCACCGCATCAAGCACAACTCGTAGTTGATTCGTACTCTCAACTTCGAGGTTGAGGACTTGGGGAAATTGATCAAAAATCTCATCGAGAGAATACCACCACCACCGAAGGAGTAATTCGTCATCAGGTTTTGGCATCCCCTTGGTTTATTCCAAGCTTGGGGGAGTGCCGCGGTATCACATCACTATCTTCTATCTTTTTACCTTTTTAGTAGAGTCATATCATGAATAGAGAAGTTATCATGTAGGATGGTTTGCATTATGGAAGTGTCCCCCCTCTCGTTAGATATCTATGTATCCCTTGGTGTGAGTTGCCGTTATGGAATACTAATGAGAAGTTCTATCATTTACTCTTTTGCATATCTTTTATTAGTTTTCAATTCACGGTTATATGATTGATCTTGTTGTTAGTATTGGTACCACTTTGGGATCATTGAGTTAATTTAGTTGGTTTTGGAAAACCTGGCTCGGTTAGTAGCAACACTATTTTTGAGTGTTGAATGAAAAAGATAAAAATTACTCTAAAGAAATATAATCTCATCATCTTTCTTTCCTGATTTGCTCATAAGTTTAGTATTCTCTAGTTAAGATCTTTTGTGCTTCCAAGGAAGATTGCATGTTTGTTTTTATCACCTGTATGTTTGTTTGTTTCCTTCAACTCTTATGCTTGTTACCCATCCTTGCTAGCCAAAAACCTGTACTGAGAGGGAATGCTTCTCGTTCATCCAATCCTTAAACCAAAACCTATGCCATTTGTGTCAACCATACCTACCTATTAGCACTATTGCTATTCCAAGTAAATTCATGTTTTTACCTACCTTCCAAATTAAACTTGTTATGTGAAGATTAGTGATTAAAGCTCTCACGAACTTGATGGCACACTTTACTTTCTTGCATTTAATAAACTTGAACCATTGTGCCCATCTATGTTGCGTATATGCTTGCGCTTTCTAAGTTGTGAATTAGCAGAACCATGCTTTCATGGGGAACGCTTTCAACATTGCACTTGGTACTTGTACCTAGTTGATATCATGTTCTTTTGTCTATGGATGTCGTCGGTGTGAAATGAAAGGGGAGCTTGTAAGTCCATGGAGTTATGTATGTGTGTTAGAGAAACGCCTGGGCCGCCGGTCTAATCCATGATGTCATGGTGGAAACCTGCAGCGTAACCATAATGAGAATCTATGAAGCATTCTTCTTATAAAAAAGAGAGATAGAGATTGAGAAAAAGAGAAAAGGAAAAAAAGATGAGAAAAGAGGAAAAAGAGAAAACAACAACATTTTCCATGGTAAATAAGAAGATTGCTGAGATGCTCGTTGTCTGCTTGCCTTGTCATTTTGATATGGCGATTCTTCCGTATCATCGAACAAGGGGTACCCCGTTGGTGGTTCTCCATGATACACATGTACTTACTATGACAAGAACTTACCGGTGACTAAACTTGAGTAGCATGAGGAGCGGCCCTCGTATTCAAGGGACATGAGATTTTCAACTTACAACTTGTCAAGCATATCCTCATATTTGATCACTTTAACCTTAATCACCTAAAGATGCCCATGATAGGGGCAATGAGAGCTGAAAGCTAATAAGTACCATAATTTTTGGAAGATCTTTATGAAACTTGAAATCCCTGCTTCCCTCTACGAAGGGCCTTTCTTTTACTTTTTTAATTGAGTCAGTAAACCTATTCCCTTCTATCTCAGCAAGTATTTTGATTTGTTGTGTTTCATTCATTCATATGATAATTTGTTCAATCATGTTTCTTATGTTCCTTGTTTTGCACTTTTATGTTATCTTAGTGTCTACTACTTTGAAAGCTATCATTGAAAATTAGTTATTTGTGAACTCCAACAAATTTTCAACTATTCTTCGACCAAGAGCTAAGTTTGCCATTACCAATTATGATTTACTTTATGTATCTTCATTGTGTTTCCTTTACTTATTGCAAGTTAAAGTTATATAATAGTGAGTTGTCTTCTATTATGACTTTTGTATTGATGAATGTGATGCTTCTTGTCCGTATTATTTTATCAACTCTTCACTCCATAAACCTGAGGTCATGTTTATTGAGTTCAGTTTCGCTTGGGGACAAGAGAAGTCTAAGCTTGGGGGAGTTGATACGTCCATTTTGTATCACTATTCTATATCATAATTTACTATTATTCATTGATATATTTCATATTAAGAGATGATACTTATGTTATTTCATCTGTTTTTGCAGGGTTGATGACTTTTGGAGCATGGAGAGCTGCAGTCAGGATTCTATGGAAAATGTGTTGTTTGGAGGCAAAATTCGCGAAGATCAGAAAATACGGGAAAATACATGGAAAATCCTATTTTTCCAGAAGACGAAGAAAGCCATAAGGGGAAGTGGAGATGGGCCACAGGGGGGCCACACCACCCCCTGGCGCGGGCCACCCCAGGCCGCGCCACCAGGTGGTGTGGCTGCCCTGTTCCACTCTAGCCTCTCCCCTCTAGCGTATATTATCCGCTCGAAACCCTAAGACTCAGGGGCGACCATAGAAAGATTCTGCCTCCACGGGGTGGAAATCACCGAGAGAGAAAGATCTCTACGGCAGATAGAATTCTGTCAGGGGAATTCCGTCCCGGAGAGGGGATATCGTCGCCATTAACACCACCATCAAGCTGGACTTCATCGGGGTCATCATCATCATCACCACCATCATCATCACCAGGACTTCATACCGCTATAACAATTGGGTTGAATCTTGCATAGTTCTTAGGGGAAACTTTCCCGGTGTTGATTACTCTTTGTAGTTGATGCTATTGAGTGAACCATTGAATTATCGTTTATGTTCAGATTATTACATATCATTATTTCATCTCTGATCTTGATCCATATGATGTCTTGTGAGTAGTTCGTTTAGTTCTTGAGGACTGATGGCTCTGAGTATGGCGCCCAGAAAAATGCTGGAACAATGATGTTGTAGAGCTCGTTGGGAACCCCAAGAGGAAGGTATGATGAGCACAGCAGCAAGTTTCCCTCAGTTATGAAACCAAGGTTTCATCGAACCAGTAGGAGCAAGGAAACACCCCAAAGGTGTTACTAGCTGAGCTTTGGCAGGGCGCACTACCGATGCTAGTAGCAACGTGGAGACCTGCACAGCACAACCACAGAACTTTGTCCCCAACTTGCGATGAGGTTGTCAATCTCACCGTGTTTTGCGGAAAACAAAGGATTAAATGTATTGACTAGAAAGAAGTAAAAGTTTGCAGAAAGTAAACACAAAGCAGTAAAAGATTGTAGATTGAATGCAAAAGACAAGGACCGAGATCCATAGTTCACTAGAGGTGGCTCTCCTTAAGATAGATAACATGCTGGGTGAACAAATTACAGCGGAGCACTTGACAAACACCGAGAAAGCAATACATGCATATACTAATCATCTTGACTCCTTTGAGACTTGATTGGGCATTACAACATTATACATAGACCGCCATCCAAGTGCATCTATGACTAATAATCCACCTTCAGGTTATCATCCGAACCCCCTCCAGTATTAAGTTGCAAGCAACAAATTATTGCTTTACGAACTACGTGTAAAGTAAACAATACGATTGTTCTATGAACAAAGCACTGTTGTTTTCTCCCTAGTAGCAACAACACATCTAGTACCTTAGAGATTTCTGTCACTTCCCCAGATTACCAGAGGCATGAACCCACTATCGAGCATAAATACTAACTCTTGGAGTTGCTAGCATCTACTTGGCCAAGATAGCTACTAACAACGGAAAGCATGCAAGATCACAAATAACAAAGACATGATAGAATCAATAATCAATCTGAAATAGCATCTCAATATCCATCGGATCCCCGCAAACATAAAATGCAGAATTACAAATAGATGATCTTGATCATGAACGGAGCTCACAAGATCTAAACATGAAAGCACAAAGGAGGAGAACCAGCCATCTAGCTACTACATGGATCCGTAGTCCAAGGATGAACTACTCACGCATCACACCGGAGGCTTGCATGGTGATGAAGAAGGCCTCCAGGGTGAATTCCCCTCTCCGATAGGGTACCAGGAAGAGCTTCAGATCCCTCCCGATCTAGGGATGGAGATGACGGTGGTTATAGACTCTTTCATGGATTTTTTATCGGGCCCTTAGGGTTTCGTCTCGAGGGCATCTTATAGGCGGAAGGGGAGGCCGAGGGGGTGCCGGAGGCGGCCACACCACCCCCTGGCGCGGGCCAGGCTGGGCCGCGTGGCCAGGTGGTGTGGTGCCCCCCTGGCCCCTCTCCTCTCGTATTCTGGCATCTGATGACTTCCGGAAAAATAGGCACTTTGGCTTTTGTCCCGTCCAATTCCGAGAATATTCATTTTCTGACTTTCCTGGAACCAAAAATAGCAGAAAACAGGCAGCTGGCACTATGGCTCTTGTTAATAGGTTAGTCCAAGAAATCATATGAAAAGTACTCCAAAGTTGGAACAAAACACAAAAAAGTGGATAAAACCAAGCATGGAACATCAAAAATTATAGATACATTTGCAATGTATCAACATCCCCAAGCTTAACTCCTGCTCGTCCTTGAGTAGGTAAGTGATAAAAAGAAAGAATAATTTTTGAGGTGACATGCACCATCAAAGACTTGATCAAAGTATTTGTAAAACATTCAAAGCTAGGATCATAGTACTTCAATCATAACATGAAAGACAAAGTTGTAGCAATAAGACAAAGAAACTATGATGCAACATGAAAAGGCACAAACAAAAGATTCGTGAATAACAATGCTTTGCAAGACGTTTGTTTGTTTCACATAAAGAAAACATAGCATAATAGTATTCAGCTTGTCCCTCTATAGAATAGAAAATATAAATGCATAGGACACCTTCAAAGTTCATCAGATTGACTAGATACAAATAGTTTAAAACAAGCAATATCAAAGTATGCATCAATCAACTAGTCTTGGGACAATGCACATAGAACTAAGAATGGCCACTATGCTCTCAAAGAAGGTGCATAAAGTTAGAAGGTGGAGACTCGATATAATGGTGGAAGAAAGGCCTTCATAGAAGGAAGTAGGGATTCAAGTCTCATAAAGAGCTTCTAAAAATTATGGTACTTATAGCTTTCAGCTCTCATTGCCCCTATCATAAGCATCTTGAAGTGATTAAGGTTAAAGTGAACAAACTATGGTGTACATTCTTGATGAAGTATAAGTTAGAAATATCATGTCCCTTGTATACGAGGGCCGCTCCTCATACTAGTCAAGTTTAGTCACCGGTAAGTTCTTGTCATCGTAAGTACATGTGTATCATTGAGAACCGCCAATGGGGTACCCCTTGCCCGATGATACGGAAGAATCCCCATATCAAAATGACAAGGCAAGCAGACAATGAGCATCTCAGCATTCTTCTTATTTACCATGGGAATATGGTGCTTTTTTCTCTCTTTCCTCTTTTCATAATCTCATTTTTTTTCTTTTTCTCTTTTTTCTCAATATAGGACTCTTTTTTTATAAGAAGAATGCTTCATAGACAGCTCATTATGGTTACGCTGCAGGTTTCCACCATGTCAGCATGGATTAGACCAGCGGCCCAGGAGTTTCTCTAACACATATATATAACTACATGGACTTACAAGCTCCCCTTTTATTTCACACTGACGACATCCATATACAAAAGAGCATGATATCAACTAGGTACAAGTACCAAGTGCAATGTTGAAAGCGTTCCCCATGAAAGCATGGTTCTGCTAATTCCCAACAAATAAGTGCAAGGATATACAACATAGACAACACAATGGTTCAAGTTTATTAAGGGCAAGAAAAGTAAAGTGTGCCATCAAGTTCGTGAGAGCTTTAATCACTAGTTTTCTCATAAACAAGTTTAATTTGGAAGGTAAACAAAAGCATGATATACTTGGAATAGCATAAGCTAGTAGGTAGGTATGGTGGACTATTTGGAATAACTTGGTTTAGGGAGTTGGATGCATGAGTGGAACTCATACTTTGTTGTGGAGGCTAGCAAAAGACTGGGAGCGACAAACTAAGAGAGCAATAATGGCCATAATCATGCAGAGCGACAAAACATCATTGATCAAAGCATAAAGTGATACTACAAGTTGAAAACGAAAGGATCATAAAGGCTATGGTGACTTGATATAGTCATAACATGGTGTGAGCATGTGCCAAGTCAACCCAAATAAAGCATCAAAGGAGAATACCACTATACTATGCTTTAATATGCTAAAACAACACATGATTCATCCAAGGCACATTAAGCAATCTCAATTGTTTATAACAAGTCATGCTACATCAAAGAATACTAAGCATAAAGCCAAAACAATATCAAGCATGGCATGACAAAGCATAGGCCACAGTAAAAAACAAGCTCTTTTTACCACATAAGCATGAACTTTCCTACCCTTTTCCAAACCAAACCAAACTATTTGCAAACCAATGAATGAAAGAGGGGGTCCAACCAATTTATTCAAAAAACTAAGCAAAAGAAAAACCAAAACAAAAACGAAAAAGAAGACGCTCCAAGAAAAACACAATTGTGCATGAAACAATAAAAATGAAGCGTTTGGAAGAAACCTGGGATTTCTATTGATGAAGAAGGGGATGCCTTGGGCATCCCTAAGCTTTGACGCTTGTACTTCTTGGATATTTCTTGGGGTGATACGTGTGGCATCCCCAAGCTTGATCTTTAGTCCATCCTTCATCTCATTACTCATTCCTTCCATACACCTGAAATTTTTCCTTCATACAAAACTTCACACAATCTTTATTAGCAACATTAGTGCACTCAAGATAAATAAGTCTTAAGGTTCAGTTCTAACACCAAATAAACTTCCATTAGAACACTATCTACTGTGGCACTTCCCTCAAAAAGCTCAATTCTCCAAAAGAACTCAAAAAGGAACCAACAAGAAGCAAATGCAGAAAATGGCAGAAATCTGTCAAAACAGACTAGAAGGTAAAGACGAATTTTTTATAAGACCTTCTGTTGTTGAAATAAAAAAGTGTTAAACTAACTAAAGTTAGATAACAACCTGGGTCAGAAGCACAAAAATTCGCGCCTCAAAAAGGCGTTCAGAGATTTTACACGAATTTTTACGGTGAAGCACAGAAATCTGTTTTGGGATAGCAACTTTCCCAATCATTACTTCTCTCTCATTAGAGGTTACTCTTGGCACAAAAAGCAAATAAAAAGGATAAGGAGAGGTTATTACAAAGGTAATAACTTCCAAGACTCATCTAAAACTATTGGGTTATCTCCCAATAAGTACTTTTCTTTAACGCCTTTAAGTTAGGCATAAGAAGCAAGAAAGAATCAAGTGTTCTCAAATGAAGAAGCATTAAGACCAAATTTTGTTTTCATAGGAGAAACAAAATAAATCTTCTATATTTTCTTAGGGAAGTGTTCTATACCTTTCTTGAGTGGGAGTTGATATTTAATGGTGCCTTCTTTCATATCAATGATGGCACCAGCAGTTCTAAAAAAAGGTCTTCCCAAAGTAATAGGACAAGAAGCATTGCATTCAACATCCAAAACATAGAAATCAACGGGGACATAGGCATTGTTAACCATAATTAGAACATCATTAAGACTCCCCATGAGTTTCTTTTTAGCATTATCATCAAGTGGAACATTCAAATAACAATCTTCAAGAGGAGGCAAATCAAGCATATCATAAATCCTTCTAGGCATAATAGAAACACTACTATCAAGATCACATAAAGCTTTGAAATCAAAGTCATTCACTTTCATATTAATGATGGGTTCCCAACCATCTTCTTGTTTTATAGGAATAGAAGCTTTATGTTTCATATTTTCTTCTTTAATCTTTATGAGAGCATCAGTAATGTGTTTTGTAAAGGCCATGTTCATAGCACTAGCATTAGGAATTTTAGCAAGCTTTTGTAGGAACTTAATAACTTTAGAGATATTGCAACCATCAAGATCAAAATCAAATTTATCATCTAAAGTAGTAGAACTATTACTAGCCTCAACACTAGTGGTGGTAATAGTAGAACCACTAATGTTTCTAGCAATTTCATCTTCTCTTTCCCACTTAGCATGTAATTCAGCTAATAGTCTAACATTTTCATCAATTCTTACTTGTATAGCATTAGTAGCTGCAAAGGGATTATCATTAGTTTCAGGTTTAGCATCCATTTTATTCAAAGAAGATTGAGCTTCAGCCAAAGATGCTATATTTCTTTCAGCATTAGAGAGTTTTTCCTCAATAGTTTTATTGAAAGCAGTTTGTTTACTAATAAACTCTTTAAGCATAACTTCAAGTTCAGAGGTAACACTCCTATTATTGTTATAAGAATTTCTATAAGCATTACCATTATTGGGAGGATAAGGCTTATAATTGTTGTTACCAAAATTGTTCCTATAAGCATTATTACCATAAGCATTGTTGCCAAAATTGTTATTTCTTATGAAGTTCACATCAACTTGCTCTTCTTGAGCAACCAAAGAGGCTGAAGGAACATTATTTGGATCAATTTGGGCTTTCCCATTCACAAGCATAGACATAATAATATCAATTTTATCACTCAAAGAGGAGGTTTCCTCAATAGAATTTACCTTCTTACCTTGTGGAGCTCTCTCAGTATGCCATTCAGAATAATTAACCATCATATTGTCCAGAAGTTTCGTTGCAGCACCCAAAGTGATGGTCATAAAGGTACCTTCAGCAGCAGAATCCAATAGGTTCCTCGAAGAATAGTTCAATCCTGCATAAAAAGTTTGGATGATCATCCAAGCAGACAGTCCATGAGTGGGACAATTCTTTACCAAAGATTTCATTCTTTCCCAAGCTTGAGCAACATGCTCATTATCAAGTTGTTTAAACTTCATTATTTCACTTCTCATAGATATAATCTTAGCAGGAGGATAGTATTTTCCAATAAAAGCATCTTTGCACTTAGTCCAAGAATCAATACTATTCCTAGTTAAGGAATTCAACAATTCTTTAGCTTTTCCTCTCAAAGAGAAAGGAAACAATTTCAGCTTAACAATATCACCATCTATATCCCTATGCTTTTGCATTTCACAAAGTTCAACAAAGTTATTTAGATGGGAAGCAACACCTTCATTACCAATACCAGAAAATTGTTCTCTCATAACAAGATTGAGTAAAGCAGGTTTTATCTCAAAGAAAGTAGCTTCAGGAACATGTGGAGCAATATGTGTGCTCATAAAATCATTGTTGTTGGTGATAGTGAAGTCACACAACTTAGTGTTTTCAAGAGTAGTCATTTTTTTGGCTTTTCAAATAAGAAAGCAAACTAGTAAAACTATTTTTTTGTGTTTTTGATAACAAAACAAGCAAACAAAGAAAAAAAGAAACTAAGCAAAAAAAAAATAACAAAGTAAAGAGATTGGTTATGAGGGACTCCCCTTGTGAAGATGTCCTTGACTCCCCGGCAACGACGCCAGAAAAATGCTTGATAGCTCTGAGTATGGCGCCCAGAAAAATGCTAGAGCAATGATGATGTAGAGCTCGTTGGGAACCCCAAGATGAAGGTATGATGAGCACATCATTAAGTTTCCCTCGGTTATGAAACCAAGGTTTAATCAAACCAGTAGGAGCAAGTAAACACCCCAAAGGTGTTACTAGCTGAGCTTTGGCAGGGCGCACTACTGGTGCTAGTAGCGACGTGGAGACCTGCACAACACAACCATAGAACTTTGTCCCCAACTTGCGATGAGGTTTCCAATCTCACTGTGGTTTGCGGAAAACAAAGGATTAAACGTATCGAATGGAAAGAAGTAAAAGTTTGCAGAAAGTAAACACAAAGCAGTAAAAGATTGTAGATTGAATGTAAAAGACAAGGACCAGGATCCATAGTTCACTAGAGGTGGCTCTCCTTAAGATAGATAACATGCTTGGTGAACAAATTATAGCGGGGCAATTGACAAACACCGAGAAAGCAATACATGCATATACTAACCATCTTGACTCCTTTGAGACTTGATTGGGCATTACAACATTATACATAGACCGCCATCCAACTGCATCTATGACTAATAATCCACCTTCAGGTTATCATCCAAACCCCCTCCAGTATTAAGTTGTAAGTAGCAGATTATTTCTTTACGAACTACGTGTAAAGTAAAAAATACGATTGTTCTATGAACAAAGGATTGTTGTTTTCTCTCTAGTAGCAACAGCACATCTAGTACCTTAGAGATTTCTGTCACTTCCCCAGATTACCAGAGGCATGAACCCACTATCGAGCATAAATACTAACTCTTGGAGTTGCTAGCATCTACTTGGCCAAGATAGCTACTAACAACGGAAAGCATGCAAGATCACAAATAACAAAGACATGATAGAATCAATAATCAATCTGAAATAGCATCTCAATATCCATCGGATCCCCGCAAACACAACATGCAGAATTACAAATAGATGATCTTGATCATGAACGTAGCTCACAAGATCTAAACATGAAAGCACAAAGGAGGAGAACCAGACATCTAGCTACTACATGGATCCGTAGTCCAAGGATGAAATACTCACGCATCACACCGGAGGCTTGCATGGTGATGAAGAAGGCCTCAAGGGTGAATTCCCCTCTTCGACAGGGTCCCGGGAAGAGCTTCAGATCCCTCCCGATCTAGGGATGGAGATGATGGCGGCTATAGACTCTTTCGTGGATTTTTGATCGGGCCCTTAGGGATTTTCGTCCCGAGGGCATCTTATAGGCAGAAGGGGAGGCCAAGGGGGTGCCGGAGGCAGCCAAACCACCCCCTGGCGCGGGCCAGGCTTGGCCACGTGGCCAGGTGGTGTGGTAGCCCCCTGGCCCCTCTCCGTCTCATATTCTGGCATCTGATGACTTCCGGAAAAATAGGCACTTTGGCTTTTGTTCCGTACAATTCTGAGAATATTCATTTTCTGACTTTCCTGGAACCAAAAACAGCAGAAAACAGGCAACTGGCACTGTGGCTCTTGTTAATAGGTTAGTCCAAGAAATCATATGAAAAGTACTCCAAAGATGGAACAAAACACAAGAAAGTGGATAAAACCAAGCATGGAACATCAAAAATTATAGATACATTTGCAATGTATCAAGGACATGGGAGAAGTCATGTTGTTAGTAGTGGAATTGTGTTGAGAAAGATTCAATGGTTTGATATTTAAGTTGTGGTGTACTTCTTCTAGTGGTGTCATGTGAACATCGACTACATGACACTTCACCTATGTGGGCCTAGGGGAATGCATTGTGTATTTGGCTACTAATCGTAGGGGTTGCCGGAGTGATAGAAACCTGAACCCTCGTTAGGAAACCTTTGCACAAGGGACATCAGGGTCTTAGAGTTTAAAGTTATGGTTAGGTTTCTACCTTAATTACTTTCTTGTACTTGCGGATGCTTGCAAGGGGTATAATCACAAGTATGTACTAGTCCTAGAAAGGTCGGTACATTAGCACAGGTTCACCCACACAACACTTAGCAAACTAAAGAAGATTAATCAACTACATGAAGCGAAAGCACTTAACAACATTCCCATGTGTCCTCGGGAATGTTTGGTCATCCTAAGTAATACAACCGGCTTGTCCTTTGCTGAAGAAAGGATTGGGCCACTTGCTGCATTTATTCTTATTGTCTTTTATTTACTCGTACTTTATTTACCTGCATTATCAAAAACCCCTAAAAATCCATTTCCTAAATATTTACAGAGAATTCCTGCTCCTAGCCACTCGCTAGCACGTTCTGCTCCTCTACTTATCGAAAATACTGCGATACACCCCCTATACTTGTGGGTCATCACATAGCATCTCAATATCCATCGGATCCCCGCAAACACAACATATAGGATTACAAATAGATGATCTTGATCATGAACGGAGCTCACAATATCTAAACATGATAGCACAAAGGAGGAGAACAACCCATCTAGCTACTACATGGACCCATAGTCCAAGGGTGAACTACTCACGCATCACTCCGGAGGCTTGAATGATGATGAAGAAGGCCTCCACGATGATCTCTCCCCACCGACAGGGTGCCGGGAAGAGCTTTGGATCCCCCAATCTAGGGATGGAGATGGCGGCGGCTATAGACTCTTTCGTGGATTTCTGATCGGGTACCTAGGGTTTTCGTCTCGGGACACTTTTATAGGCGAAGAGGCAAGGTCAGTGGCGGCCCGAGGGGCCCACACCAGGTGACGGCGCACCTAGGGCTGGCCGCTCCTCCCTAGGTTGTGGCCGCCTCGTGGCCCCTCTTCGGCTGCCCTCCGGACTCTGTGTTCCTTCTGGTAAAATAGTGACTTTGGCTTTTGTCCCATCTAATTCTGAGAATATTTCCTTACTAGCTTTTTTGAAAACAAAAACAGCAGAAAACAAGCAAATGGCACTGTGGCATCTTGTTAATAGGTTAGTCCCAGAAAATGTATAAAAATACCTCAAAGTGTGAACAAAACATAAGAAAGTTGATATAAAACAAGCATGGAGCATCAAAAATTATAGATACGTTTACGACGTATCGATGTTCTCTTTCTTTGAAATACCCAAAGGGGTAAAGAAAAGATTAGGTTAATTTCGTTCGAGTTTTTTTGGCAAAGTGATGGCCATACGAGGAAGTACAGACTAACTCGATGGAACATCATTTGCATACCAAAGGACCAAGGAGGTCTCGGGGTGGAGGTCCTTGACATCAAAACAAAATGCCTGATTAGTAAGTGGTTGTTTAAATTCCTAACCGAGCAAGGAGTTTGGCAGGAACTGATGTCTACGCACTTCTATTCTTGTAGACAGTTGTTGGGCCTCCAAGTGCAGAGGTTTGTAGAACAGCAGCAAGTTTCCCTTAAGTGGATCACCTAAGGTTTATCAAAATCAGGGAGGAAGTGGTCAAAGGTATTCCCTCTCAAGCAATCCTGCAATCAAGATACAAGAAGTCTCTTGTGTCCCCAACACACCCAATACACTTGTCAGGTGTATAGGTGCACTAGTTCGGTAAAGAGATAGTGAAATACAAGTGGTATGGATAATTATAAGTGGTAACGGTGCCAGAAAATAGCTTGCTGGCATGTGGTTGACATGGGAAAAGACTAAAGGCAAACTGAAATAAAGATGGACGCAAGCAAACATGTAACAAATCTAATTGCAAATGGTGTATCAATGCTTAGAACAAGGCCTAGGGATCATACTTTCACTAGTGAACACTCTCATATAAATATCTTCTCTTTATGATACTACTCTTAACTACTCCCCGGTTGGACACTCTACTCATTGGTAGGGTATAACAGCACACCTCAAAGTTCGCTTTCCGCATCTAGAAAACCCCACACTGTCACCTTGAGCACTAGATGGTTCCAACAAACACCACAATTTCATAAAGACAACCAACTCCAAATATAACTCATAACAAGTATTTGTAATCTCTAGCCTAAGTGCCACCATGGTGTGCACACTGTCAACACATGGGGAGAGCAAAGATCTAATAAAGCACTTGAGTAGCAAGGTAGATCTATAGATTACAAGCTCATGATCACAATATGATCATGCATAGAGAGAGATGAACACATAGCTACCGATAGAACCCTTAGACTCGAGGAAGAACTACTCCCTCCTCATCATGGGAATCAGCAACGGCGATGGAGATGGTGGTGGAGCCGATGGAGATGGCTCTGGGGGCACTTCCCCGTCCCGGCAGGGTGCCGGAACAGAGACTTTCTGTCCCCCGAATCTCCCCTTCGGTGGTGGCGGCGCTGCGGAACTTTTCGTGGCTGGAGGCTGGACGATCCATCAGAAGGCATCTTATAGGCAAAGAGGCAAGGTCGGTGGGTGGCCAGGGGGCCCACACCACCTGGTGGCGCGGCCAGGGCTAGCCCACGCCGCCACATGGTGTGGCCGCCCTGTGGCCCCTCTCCTTCTCGTCTTCTGGCTCCGTGAGTCTTCCGGTAAAATATCAACTTTGACTTTTCTCCCGCCCAATTCCGAGAATATTCATTTTCTGACTTTCTGGAACGAAAAACAGCAGAAAACAGGCAACCGGCACTGTGGCAACTTGTTAATAGGTTACTCCCAGAAAGTGTATAAAAAGTACTCCAAAGTTGGAACAAAACATAAGAAAGTAGATAAAACCAAGCATGGAACATCAAAAATTATGGATACGTTAGCAACGTATCAACATCCCCAAGCTTAACTCCTGCTCGTCCTCGAGTAGTTAAGTGATAAAAAGAAAGAATAAGACATGCACCATCATAAACTTGATCAAAGTATTTTTAAAACATTGATATCTAGGATCATAGTACTCTAACATAGCATGAAAGATATAGTTCTAACAATAAGACATAGCAACTATGTTGTAAGATGAAAAGGCACAAACAAAAGATTCATGAATAACAATGCTTTGCAAGATGTTTGTTTGTTTCACATAAAGAAAACATAACATAGTAGCATTCAGCTTGTCCCTCATAGAGTAGCAACATAAATGCATAGGACACCTTCAAAGTTTATAAGGGTGACTAGATACAAATAGTTTAAGAACAGGCAATATCAAAGTTATGGATCAATCAACATGTCTTGGGACAATGCACATAGAACTAAGAATGGCCACTATGCTCTCTCAATAGGTGCATAAAGATAGAAGATGGAGACTCAACATAAAAGTAAAAGAAATGCCTTCATAGAAGGAAGCAGGGATTCAAGTCTCATAAAGAGCTTCCAAAAATTATGGTACCTATTAGCTTTTAGCTCTCATTGCCCCTATCATAAGCATCTTGAAGTGATTAAGGTTAAAGTGACACAACTAGGAGGATATGCTTGACAAGTTATAAGCTGAAATCTCATGCCCCTTACTTATGAAGACCGAACCTCATGTTACTCAACTTTAGTCACGCGTAAGCTCTTGTCATTGTAAGTACATATGTATCATAGAGAACCGTCAATAGGGTACCCCTTGCACATGATACAAGAGCTATCCCATAATCAAAATGACAAGGAAAGCAGACAATGAGCATCTCAACGATCTTTTTATTTGCTATTTGCATATGTTTTGATTGAGGATGCTTCATAGAGTGCTCATTATGGTTATGCTGCAAGTTTCCACCATGATTAGGCATGGCTTAGGCTAGCGGCCTAGGCGTTTCTCTAACACACATACAAACTCCATGATCTTACAAGTTCCACTTTTATTTCACACCGACGGGATCCATAAGCAAAAGAACATGATATCAACGGGGTACAAAGTACAAGTGCAATGTTGAAAGCGTTCCCCATGATACATGGTTATGCTAATTTCAACTTATAAAGCGCAAGCATATTCACAACAAAGATGGACACAATGGTTCAAGTTTATTAAATGCAAGAAAGTAAAGTGTGCCATCAAGTTCGTGAGAGCTTTAATCACTAATTTTCACATAATAAGTTTAATTTGGAAGGTAGATAAAAACATGAATATACTTGGAATAGCAAATGCTAATAGGTAGGTATGGTGGACTCTTTGGAATAAATTGGTTTTAGGAGTTGGATGCATGAGTGGAACTCATACTTGGTTACGGATGCTAGCAAAAGACTGGGAGCGACCAACTAAGAGAGCAATAATGGATATAATCATGCAGAGCGACAAAACATCATTAATCAAAGCATAAAGTGATACTACAAGTCGAAAACTAAAGGATCATAAAGGCTATGGTGACTTGGGATAGTCATAACATGGTGTGAGCATGCGCCAAGTCAACCCAAATAAAGCATCAAAGGAGAATACCACAATACTATGCTTTAATATGCTAAAACAATGCATGATTCTTCCAAGGCACATTAAGCAATCTCAATTGTTTATAACAAGTCATGCTACAGCAAAGAAAACTAAGCATAAATCCAAAACAATATCAAGCATTGCATGACAAAGCATGGGCCACAGTCAAAAACAAGATCTCTTTACCACTTAAGCATGAGCTTTCCTACTCTTTTCCAATCCAAACCAAACTATTTGAAAACCAATGTATGAAAGAGTGGGTCCAACCAATTTATTCAGCAAACTAAGCAAACCAAGAAAACGAAAAACCAAAACAAAAACGAAAAAGAAGACGCTCCAAGAACAACACAAATGTGCATGAAACAATAAAAATGAAGTGTTGGAAGAAACCTGAGATTTTTATTGATGAAGAAGGGGATGCCTTGGGCATCCCCAAGCTTTGACACTTGTACTTATTTGATATTTCTTGGGGTGACACGTGTGGCATCCCCAAGCTTGAGCTTTAGTCCATTCTTCATCTCATTACTCACTCCTTCCATACACCTGAAATTTTTCCTTCATACAAAACTTCACACAATCTTTATTAGCAACTATAGTGCACTCAAGATAATAAGTCTTTTGGTTCAGTTTAAACACCAATAAAACTTCCATTCAAACACAAGATAGTGTAGCACTTCCCTCAAAAATCTCAATTCCCCAAAAGAACTCAAAAAGGAACTAACAAGAAGCAAATGCAAATAATGGCAGAAATCTGTCAAAACAGACCAGCAGGTAAAGGCGAATTTTTTCGAAGACCTTCTGTTGCTCAAATCAAAAAGTGTTGAACTAACGAAAGTTCGATAACAAACTGGGGCAGAGGCAAACAAATTCACGCCTCAAAAAGACATACAAAGATTTTACACGAAGTTTTACGGTGAAGCACAGAAATCTGTTTTGGGACAGCAACTTTCCCAAGCATTACTTCTCTCTCATTAGAGGTTACTCTTGGCACAAAAAGCAAATAAAAAGGATAAGGAGGGGTTATTACAGAAGTAATAACTTTCAAGACTCATCTAAATTTTTTGGGTTATCTCCCAATAAGTACTTTTTCTTTAACGCCTTTAAGTTAGGCATGATTGTTTGAGAAGATGCTCACATAAATATGAATTGAAGTAAAAGAGAGCATCAAGTCGCCAGAAGCAAACTCAAGATTTTTGACCCCAACTTCGTGAAAAGGATATGCTATGACCCTAAGGAAGAGTTGTGGACCCTCAGATAAAGGTACACCAGGCCGTAGAATCTATCTTCCGACAAGTACCCCCGTGAAGTTCAGCATCGAGATAGTCTGCCAGTCTAAGCCCTCGAGATATAGAGTCCGGAAGGAAAAGAAGGTCATCTCTTGATATCAAGACCGTACTCTGCTCAACTCTTAGTGCATCCCGGAAGACTGAAGCTCAACATCCCCGACAGAGTAGTCACTTTCAAAGACAGAGTCTGTAAGATAGGACGTGTAAGACACCTCGTATCAACCCGAGTCAAAATCCCCTAACCTTACTCTCCGGAATCTCGGGACGAGATTCGTTTAAGGGGGAAAGGTCTGTAACATCCCAATTTCAGCAACCCTGATTAGTTGTCCAGAATGCAAAAATCAGGGGGAACAAAAACTTTTCTTGTTCATTGGTGCAGTGTTTGCTATTGTTGCTTGTGCTTGTGCATGTGAGTGTATACCATATGATACTTCTTACCTCACCATCAGTTGACAAAAGCTATTTAACAAAACTATCCTAGCTCATTTTACATATTCTCAAATGTTTTGGCATTTCGAAAACATGAGCCAAGATGCTTATGTAACCTAAACTATCTTAATAGCCTCTATTGACAAAACTATGGAAATCTACGATCTCCTTATGTTTCCAAGATAGAACCTTCAACTACTCTTACCTCTAAAATTTCCAAAACCTTTTACAATATTTTAAACTCTACTCTTGGTAGATGTACCAAGGACCTTACCTTGTTCAAACTCCAACCTATTCAAAATACCCATCCTTATCTCAAGCTAAGCTTGATGGTAACCCTAGTAGTAGTTGATTTGTTTGTAAGATGAGTTGCCTTGATCTGCTATTTGACGTGTCTTCTTAAGAGATAGTATGAGCTACCCTAGGAGCTCATCCACTAGGATCAAGATACTTTAAAATCACCAAACCCTAAGCAAGAATACAATCTGGATCTAATCTCTAGCCACCAGGTGATCATCTAAAACCCTTAACCAGATCAGCTCTGAAGTGATCTAATTCTAGAAACTTCCAAGTCAATGAAGACAAGTATCAAACAAGGATCCTTCTTACTCAATCTACACTTCAACATCATCCTCTTCATGATGCTTTGGTACCTTTCAAACCATCAAAATAATCACCATGCACATTCAAGTCCAAAAACCCCAACTCTGCCAAATTTGGCTAAGTCTGGAATTTGTTCCAACATCACCTTTTTTAATGCCTCCTTTTCTCAACCCTTGTGCATTTTTGAAAATGCACTTGAACCATCTTGTTAACTATCCTAAGTACTACCAAGGACCACCCTTTACCTTGGCTAGAACACCCTATAAGTCACTTGTTTTTGATGGTTTTGTAGGCAAGAAAATAACTTTTCCTGCAAATCTAGCCAACATGCCTACTTTAACACAAGCTCACACCACCATCCCACCTTCTCTGGACCAACTATTTCCATGGTTGTGTTCTAATCATATAGATCTATCAGCATCAACTCCACTTGTTACAAGTGGATCTTTGTGCTTCTTAAATCCACATGGTTTATAAGGCATCATGACTCATCTGGTATGGCAGCCTTATTTTCAACAAAGTTTACCATCACTTCTAGACCACCTCAAATGTAACCAATCCAAACTCCTTCTTCCATGATCATATATATGACTTGGTATAACTATCCATATACCCCTTGCATCAAGGTGAGCTCTGAGCTCCCAGATCCAATAAGGTTTTGGTGGTATAAAAATAACATCACCCTAGATCCTCAATTCCTTGTTTTTCCATCTAATTCAAGTTGGATTTCCAATTTCCAAGGTTGAAAATGCTTGATACACCTTGTATACACCATCTACCTTGATCATCAAGATTTATCAAATATTATCCATAATTATTATGGCTCCAAATCTAATAAATCTCTTTAATAGTCAAAATCTCCAAAACTCCTATCCCAAAGGAAAGTTTGGTTTTTTCCAAAACACTTCCCCAAATTTTGGATCAATGGAGATCCATATATCATAACATACCTTCCCATCTCAAAAATAAATATTTTTGAATTACTTTACTATTTCTTTTTGCCTATTTTCTTAAATGGCAGAAATGGAAGAATAATAGTTTAAAATACTTTTAACACCCAATAAATCATGGGAAAATTCCTCAAGTTATGGATTACTATTTAGGACCATCACATATCAAAAACCAACCATGTCCAATGTAAAATTATCAAATGATCTTCTAGAAACTACTTCTGTACTTTTTGAATAAATGATTTTAAGTGGACTTAAAATCCTTTGAAAAATCCCAAATTATTAGAAGAGGTATATCTTGGCTATACCCTTCTACCAGAACCATCTCCTCATCTTAACAAGATCAACTTTCGAGAAAGCTCTTGATGGACATCATCTATGGCAAGTGGAGTATGATCAAAACATCAAATAAATCACTCTCAATTTCTCTCCAATCTTGCAAAGCACTTCTCCACAGAACCCAGCCCTCTCTCCTGGTTGACCTTACCACTGTAGCAAGAACTGTAGAAAACCCTAGCTATTTGTCTTTTGTTCTTGGAAGCAAACCAAAGGAAGGGACACCCACATCTTGCCAAAGTCCCTTAAAAGCTCTTGCAATAGCAGCACCACTCCCTCTCTGCTCCCCTGCCACGACCTAGGACCTCTCCACCGCCCCTAGCCACCAATAGGAGGGCCATGGACCAGCCCAAGCTCTCACATGAGCATAGTCCACCATAGACCCTACCCCTCTCAATTAAATAGGCCAATACCACCCCCGAGCCTCTCAGGCCCTCATTTCTTCCTCTCCCTTCCCCTCACCACCCTAGAACACCCCATCCTCTCCCCTGTCCTGCCACAGCTAGGAAGAGAGGAAGAACACCTCCTCGGCCATTGATGAGCTCGAGCTCGAGGTGCCCTCTCCCGAGCTCTTATCCACTTGCATGTGGCCCTCCTGCACCCCTCTACCCCTGATCTACCATCCCGTAGCTCCAGAGCTCCTTCCATGCTGCCACCTGACCGGGAAACGAGGAATAGCTCCTCTCGGCCTTATTCAAGATATGGCCCGTGTACTCCCTCCTCTACTCTTTTTCCTTCTGCGTGAACCCTCCCGGACTCGCCTCGATCCGCTCTACCTAACCCTACCCTTCTTCTTGGCTCCTCCCTATTGCAGGTACCAACTTTGGCGGGCTCCGACGAGCCACTCTCGGGCATGGACAGGTGGGTCGCCTCCCGTCGTGGAACTGGCCCTTCCCACCCCTTGTTGGGACAGCCGTCAAGAACCACGTTCTCCCCACCGCCTTCCATCCCCTCCCCGACCCTCAGGTAAGCTCCCCGCGCCTCGCTAGCCCCAGCTAGGGTTAGCTCGTGCTGCCTCTGTCTCAGCGTAGATGACGGCCTCGAGCCGTCAATCTCGCCTTAAACGGACGGACGAGAGAAGCCTCGTACCCCTTCGGCCACCGCGGTCACTGACCAGCGGGCCCCGCCCAGCGGGATTCAAACCCTTCTCCCGCCCTTTGTCCTCTCTGGGTGGGCCGTATTTTGCTTCGGGCGGCCCAGTTCGACTGGATTTCTGGCCCGACACTGCCCCTTTTTCCTTTTCTTTTTAGTAGTCCTTTAAAATCCAGAAGTTTGACTCTTTACATTAAATCATTTCAAAAATGCTAACCAACTCCAATTGACAAGATCTAAATTTCCTAAGGTTCCTCATTGTTTTCTTAAGCTTGCAGTGCAGGTGTTGTATCAAAAGAATCCCTAGCTTTTCTTTGATGAAAATAATACCTTAATGTGTCCCTATCACTAATTATTTCTTTCCTGTAGTTTGGTAAACCCAAACTGGGTAATTCCAACTTCCTATGGAAGACCTATAGGAAACCTATCCTTTCACTTTTACCTCAGCCCAAAAAGATCTATGTTTTACCTGTATTAAAAATAACAAAAACTATTAGTTTTTGCCTTTAGAAAATTTCCTAGGCCAAATCAAAGTTAGTATTGACCTATTTCCAACTCCCTATACACCTACCTACCAATTTAGATCAAATCCAAAGAGCCCATAATTTTCTAAGCCCCTGTGAATTTATCATGAATTAATCTGTTCTGGGCTTAGTTATTTCACTAATAAAATCACCTCAGTGGCTCTACAAGTCCAAAAAGGTTGATCCCAATTTCTACAGAAAGTAATTCTAAATACCTACCACGTGTCTTTGGAATCAAATCAAAATCTTCTGTAGATTAAATCTGGTGAAAAAGACAAAAACCCCACAGAAGTGCCTTTGGGAATTTCCTGAGGGCATTCTGGTAATTATTTTGACATGATTCCAACTCTCAGTGAACAAGTGCATCGAACCCTACATAACCACCCAAGGAAATAATGTTTGGAGCTCCAGAACTTTTCTGGTGATTTATTTCCTAAAACTAGAATATTTCCCACTAGAAAATTCATTATAAATCCGTGGAAATTGATAATTTGGTGAAACCACTTTTGTTGGTTTCATATTATCAACTCCTATCTGTTGGTATTATTTTTACACAATGGTATCATACAGAATGTATCCTTGGTCCAAAACCACTCTTAGGTAGCTTCTAGACTATAAATCCTAAGGGATTTTCTCCCCAGTTTCCAAGACAAGGCCAATCCCATTAAATCCATTCTTCCTAAGACCTACAGATTTGAGTAATGTGTGATATGTTGTCTGATGTATTGTATTGATGGTTGTATGCCTGGTGTTGATTGTGACCTTTGTTTGTTTGCATGTGTGCTCCCTGACGACGATAGTTGCGATTATCTCAGAAATCAGAAGAAGATGGTTTTCATGGTTATTATTATTACGGTATTCTAACAAGAAGTCTAGGGACATATATATGCCATACTGCTAATCACAGGAAAGCCACCTTCTTGCTCATAACCTTGTCCTACTATTTTACTTATGCATGTTTTATCTACTCTTTATCAAAACTGCATTGTTTACTTTATGTTGATGTATATATCTGGTAGTGGCTTGGCTCCTCCATACCATTACTCAATGGTACTACTAAGTACAACCCCGTTGAGGATACCTATTTGTCTGTAGTGGAAGAGATGGTGTATCACACCATACCCCTTTGGAGACCCTGATTTAGCCAAAGCAAATTTATAGGATGGGAAGACCCCGAAAAAGTTTTACTAAATGTTTTATGATAAAACCTTGGTGAGGTGGGACCTCCCAAGAGATGTTGAGAAAGAAAAAAGTTTTGTTTTACAAAATGCTGAAGGAAAGGTGGAGGAAAAAAGTTTACGAAAACGCACCCGATTCTTTGCAGTTTTGCTAGAACAATTAACCCGTGTAACCACATTACTCTGGAATGGGACAGAGCTGGATTTGATGTTTGTTTATTCTGGTATAAGTTGCCTCGCAACAACTACAGGGGATGCAAATCCCTAGAGGGTGGGCCTTCTCTGGACAAACGGTCCAAGTGAAACATCGACCGGGAGAAGGAACGAAGGTTCCGCAGGCCTCCACACGTTACTATGAGCCCCTCATTGAAAGCGCACACTCGTGAAGTGGAAAAAGCGCTTCGGTTGGCTGTGAACTATATAGGGCGTCCCGGTATTGAGGGGGATAACACTCATAGGGTAGGCACTTGTATTGGAGTGGGAATTCGGACAGTCTTGATCGATTACTCGACCCACGATTGTTGTAGATCAGGGTAGTGTACCAGGATGATGTGGGGAAAGTGTACAACCTCTGCAGAGTGTAAATCAATTCGAATAGCCGTGTCCACGGTCATGGACGGTTGGGAAGGTTGCTATAGAGAGGTGCTAGTTTTGTTTTCAAAAAGGATTTCTAAAAAGCAATGGCTTTGGAAATGTTTTGACCATGGGATGGTCGGAAAGGATACCTGTTTTGACCATGGGATGGTCAGAAAGGAATGAAAGGAGTTTGGTCATGCGATGACCGAAAGGAAGGAACAAATGGGTGACCCAATCCTAGTGTTTTCCAACAGTTTTCAAAAAGGTTTCTGAGATGTTTTATAAAAGTTTTCAACAAAGATATATAGATGCTATATCTACAAGAGAAACTATTTGAGAAAAGAACCTCTCTTGGAGCCCTCCTGCTACCACAGCCATATTGCATATCCTCTTGTTATTATTATTCTCTTAAGGTGGTTTGCGAGTACATTCAAAGTACTAACTGGCAATGTTCCTTGGCTATTAACTTGGTCAGATATTGAGATGAAGGTGAAGTTGGTGACTATGCGAGCTAGGACGTTCTCCCAAACAGTTGCCTGTAGGTTGAGGCATGATTAGGCTATGCGCGTGATGATGTTCCGCTGCTGAAGATGGTATAGCCGTAACGACATTTATGTAAGTCTTGTAATTCGGTATCTCTCGGATGTTGTAATGATACTTGTCGGTTATGTTCCATGGCTCACTGATCATGGGAACGTGGATATGTACATAACAGGGACTTCTCGGATGATTAATCCGGGGGGCCCACAATTACTCTCCACATAAGAATAGTTATTATTATTATTTGTAGTGGGAGCAAATTCAATAAAATAGCTATCATTATTATTCTCATCACCATAATCATCAAATATAGGAGGCATATTATAATCATAATTAATTTTCTCCTCAATAGTAGGTGGACTAAAAATATCATATTCATCATTGTAATCATCATATATTGGAGGTTTGGTATCATCATAAGTAATAAAATAGCTATCGTACAAAGCTGGGGAACTAAAAAGATCATTTTCATAAAAACTAGCTTCCCCAAGCTTAGACTTTTCCATAGCATTAGCAATAATGGTGTCCAAAGAATTCATAATAACAACATTGATATTAGCGTGCAAATAAAGTTCCATAGGTTTTTTAATTTTCTCTTCAAACTCTTCATGTCCTAACTCAAGATAAATACTATAAAGCTCTGTAATTTTGTTGTTGTTTTCCATTAAGCCTAACTAGTGAAAACAAGAAACAAAAAGACAAAATTGCAGAATCTAAAGGAAATAACTTCGAGCACTCACACTGTAGGATGTGAGTACCTTTTACCTTACCTCCCCAGCAACGGTGCCAGAAAATAGCTTGATGTCTACGCACTTCTATTCTTGTAGACAGTTGTTGGGCCTCCAAGTGCAGAGGTTTGTAGAACAGCAGCAAGTTTCCCTTCAGTGGATCACCCAAGGTTTATCGAACTCAGGGAGGAAGTGGTCAAAGGTATTCCCTCTCAAGCAATCCTACAATCAAGATACAAGAAGTCTCTTGTGTCCCCAACACACCCGATACACTTGTTAGTTGTATAGGTGCACTAGTTCGGCGAAGAGATAGTGAAATACAAGTGGTATGGATAATTATAAGTGGTAACGATGACAGAAAATAGCTTGTTGGCGTGTGGTTGACATGGGAAAAGACTAAAGACAAACTGAAATAAAGATGGAAGCAAGCAAACATGTAACATATCTAATTGCAAATGGTGTATCAATGCATAGAACAAGGCCTAGGGATCATACTTTCACTAGTGAACACTCTCATATAAATATCTTCTCTTTAAGATACTACTCTTAACTACTCTCCGGTTGGACACTCTAATCATTGGTAGCGCTATAACAGCACACCTCAAAGTTCGCTTTCCGCATCTAGAAAACCCCACAATGTCACCTTGAGCACTAGATGGTTCCAACAAACACCACAATTTCATAAAGACATCCAACTCCAAATATAACTCATAACAAGTATTTGTAATCTCTAGCCTAAGTGCCACCATGGTGTGCACACTATCAACTTCACGCACATGGGGAGAGCAGAGATCTAATAAAGCACTTGAGTAGCAAGGTAGATCTATAGATTATAAGCTCATGATCACAATATGATCATGCATAGAGAGAGAGATGAACAAATAGCTACCGATAGAACCCTTAGCCTCGAGGAAGAACTACTCCCTCCTCACCATGGGACTCAGCAACGGCGATGGAGATGGTGGTGGAGTCAATGGAGATGGCTCCAGGGGCACTTTCCCATCCCGACAGGGTGCCGGAACAGAGTCTTTCTGTCCCCTGAATGTCCCCTTCGGTGGCGGCAGCGCTGCGGAACTTTTTGTGGCTGGAGGCTGGAAGATTTAGGGTTTTTGCATGGGGAGGCATCTTATAGGTGAAGAGGCAAGGTCGGTGGACGGCCAGGGGGCCCACACCACCTGGTGGCGCGGCGAGGGCTAGCCCGCGCCACCACATGGTGTGGCTGCCCTGTGGCTCCTCTTCGTCTCGTCTTCTGGATCCGTGAGTCTTCCGGTAAAATATCAACTTTGGATTTTGTCTCGTCCAATTCCGAGAATATTCATTTTCTGACTTTCTGGAACCAAAAACAGCAAAAAACAGGCAACTGGCACTATGGCAGCTTGTTAATAGGTTAGTCCTAGAAAGTGTATAAAAAGTACTCCAAAGTTGGAACAAAACATAAGAAAGTAGATAAAACCAAGCATGGAACATCAAAAATTATGGATACGTTAGCAATGTATCAGGAACTCATAGAAAATAAATATCTACACTCTAGTCCGCTATCCCAAGTTAAGGTGGAACCTTCAGCCTCACCATTCTGAAAAGGTCTTATGAAAATTAAGGATGAATTCTTTGATAGGGAGGCGTTCAAAGTAGGAAATGGAGAACAAACTCGATTTTAGGAGGATACTTGGCTAGGCAGCTCACCCCTTTCAGACCAATATCTTTCTTTATATAATGTTGTGCAAAGAAAGTTACGGTAGCTCATGTTTTGACACGCACTCCTTTAAATATTGGTTTTAGACAAGTTGTTACGGGCAAAACAGGGACAAGATGGCTCCATCTTGTCCGTCCATTGATCAACATCAACCTGACAATGCAACTTGATGAATTTGTTTGGAAGTTAACTAAATCTGGATCATACACGAATAAATCTTTGTATCTTGACCACATGAATGAACATACACGTTTCCTGCACAAATATATTTGGACAATGAAAGTATCGCTTAATATAAGAATTTTTATGTGGTTCTTACACAGTAAAGTACTACTAATAAAGGATAACTTGATAAAAAGAAATTGGCAAGGATGTAAGAAGGGTTGTTGTTGTCTCAGGATGAATCAATACAATACTTGTTTATAACATGCCCACTTGCAAAAGTAGTATGGCGTATTATGCATATGGTCTTTAACATAACCCCTCCTAATAGTATTAACAATCTGTTTGGCAATTGGCTTATGGGAGTGACGAAAGAAGAAAAAGTACAAATCTAAGTGGGAGTTTGTGCTTTACTTCGGGCCATATGGAACATACAAAATGATTATATATTTAACAAAGCAAAGTCTACTTCTTTCATGTAGGTTATCCCTATGGCTACTCAGTGTATCCATATGTGGTCTTTCCTTTAGCATACGGAGAAGCGCGACGATTTAGATATTGGGTGTAGCCGACTGGAGTCGGTGGCACGGGATTTATACAGTCGATGCAACTGGCGTTTTGATTTTTTGATAACATGTTGATGAAGAGCCACTTCATGTTTTGTTTCCTTTTTAGATGGTTGATACATGTCTCAACCCTATGCAACCCATGATGCAATCTTATGTAAACGTCTGACTTGAATAAATTAATAAAGTTCGCATGCATCTACCGATGAAGTCTCCATTTCGAAAAAAAGATCAACATGCTAATGATCGTACTATAAGCAGCGATACAAACCAGTCTAAGATCTAACAACCTAGCTCATAGAATGCTCAAGTTAATTATGCTACACTAGAGAAGAAGAGCTATCAGAGGCCGAAGAAGGAAGTCATCGTCATCTCCTCCGATGAGGAAGACAACGATGGAGACCACTGACAAGCACGACACCCACCTCAACATCATGTTGCATATGCATGTTTGCACTAAGGATGCGCATACACGGTTTCATGGTTTAACCCACTTTGGGCTAGTTCATTTTTTTCATTAAATCTACCACATAAATTAAAATTGTGAAAGAGAATTAATTACTCCCTCCGATCCAAATTAATGTTCTCAGATTTATTTAGATTCCGATATATCTAACAATAAAACATTACTAGATACATCGGAATCTAAAAAAATCTGAAAACATTAATTTGAATCTGAGAGAGTAGATGATTGTTGGACCAGTTTGGACGTTTTCTACGGTTTCGTGTTTTGCCCACCCTTATAGATTACTAATAGCTATAGCCAACATGTAATCCAGTAGAAAGCAATATCAGCACAATCTAGCTGTCCACTAGGAAGCTGTATCGGTCATGCCTAGACTAGTTTCGTAGAGAAATATGCTTTTTTTGAAAGTGGTAGAGAAATATGTTGGTGACGTGACCCGGCACAATTTTGCACAGTATTATCGATTTAATTATTGTCGCTTATATCATGCACCGCAACTCGCTTTTGATAAATATTCAGATCGACACTAACCTTCGAATTCTTAGGACATCTCATGTGGAAATAAGGCTCGGCCTTAAGACTCTAAGATCGACCATAGCCGAAAATTACCATTGTGAGGCTCGGTCTTAGGCCCAAGATTCTTAAGGTCGGCGACACCGGTAAGACCCGCCCACAAGCAATAAAATACGTTTTTTCTCTATTCAATCTCCGCGAGCCAAGCTGATGGAACACTGTAGTAGCAGTTTAGTCCGCACAGTATAGATATATGTTGAGTTTTACTAGTTAAATGCCCGTGCTTTGCCATGGGCTCTCAAAGTTCATATAGATATAGATATAATGCATCTGAAAATTACCGATGATTTGAAGGATCAATGATTGAACCAATATAAACCGTTGAGTCTCTCTCTCAAAACATAGAACTGCAAAGACACTTTTGCCCCTTTTCAATTCCCACCGGTCAGTCTATGTCACCTCCTACACCATTGTGACACCATCATGTTTTGTAGTCATCATACTCAAACAATGATGTCACTATACTTCATAGTCACACATCTCCATGTCACTCGTGTGTGTGTGTTGGGAATTACCGTGTCTTAGTCATTCCCATGACATCACAGATTGCATCATCTATCATTCCAATTTCAGCAAACAATAACTGCGGTGAGCTTTCCACTCTATCTCGAGTTGTCAAATATCTAGAAATTTTCCAAAACATTTTTGCAAGGTTCAGAAGCCCAGTGGAGCCACTCTTTTCTTCTCAAGCATAACACACCTCCTAGCCCAAAAAGAATTACACAATACATTTTATCCTTCTAATTTATTTACAGTATCACAACCCTCTAAACATCCAAATACCAATTTAGATTTGTTTTATGAAACAACAATAAAATAAAGAGATAACCAGGCCATGACATCACTTCAAATACTTCACTAGCGTACTTTACAGTCACCATACTTCAACAACGCCATCATTATACTTCGTAGTTGTCAACTTTTGGAATCGCGTAGTGATTCCCATAACACGTGACTTCGGAGATATTGCATCATTCATCATCCCAATTTAGGCAAGGGTTTCGAGCCTACCTTGAATTGTGGATACTTAGTAACTTTGGAAGGTTCAAAAGCCCAGAAGGCGCTCTTTTTTCCTTTCCTTTCCTTCATTTAAGCATGGCATGAGAGCCGAGAGTTCAACTTATAATAGACCTCTAGCTCAGGAGTAAACTAACCCCAAAAATAATAACATAACACAACTTGTCCTTCTAATTTATTTATTCTATCACAACCATCTAAATAGAAAAATATCAATTTAGGACATCTCCACCAACGTTACTCCCCTCCCCGCAATGGGATTTGGGGGTGATGGTAGAAAAACAGCCCGCACCAACAGCCTCCAAATGCTAACGACAACGTGAGCGGCCCAGAAATTTGTTCGTCACTCCCATGTCGGTCCTGGCCCATAGGGGCCAAGATGGGGTGCCGGCAATACTGGCCTCGTCGGATTGGCCACGTAGGCCCGCTTGGCAGCCACTCAATCAAGCTATATACATGTTTCTCCAGTTCCCACCAGAATTCCACCCCCTCCCCAATTCTATTCCCCCGCATGGTATTCCACTTCCACTCTCATTCTATCCCAGGCCACGCAGACGCACCTAGAGTCGCCATCGCCATAGTTCCCAAATTCCCGCAAGAAGTGCATGAAAGACACGACCGAATGGGATGTCAGATGAGGAATGGGCGTCCGAGAAGGAACGACATAAGACCCTCACGGCCACCCGGTGGGAAAGGAGGCGATTGAGGCGGCGGCAATGGTGACAGCGTATGTCGAAAGTCAATCCAGCCACGGGACTACCGATGTGAATAGAACAAGATGGCATGTAGTCACATTTGAGGTTACAATTATTAAATAAATAAGCTTGGAGTAACTTGATGCAAATCTGAGTAGAATATAACAAAATGTCTATCAAGGACATGTAGATAAATACTCCATCTGTTTCAAAATATAAGATGTTTTAGCCTTTTTTATAAACACATGTATCTAGACATTTTTTAGTGCGTTGCTCTGAACCCGCGCACTAAAAAGCAACGGACTAAAAGATGTCTAGATACGTGCGTGTTAGAAAAATACTAAAACATCTTATATTTCAGAAACGGATGGTGTAGAAAATTAAAGTATTGTCCTTCAACACAATGTAAACCTTGAAATAATGCACAACTGACATATGGCCGGCTACACTTCTTATCAACTTAGATTGATTTGAAGTACCAGATTTCCAACCATAGAACATACATATCCAATGTTATTTTCCTCTACGCTCCAGATTTCATTCGTGCATAGTTCATTCTATATCATTTATAACTGCTATTAATTCTACCTACTTTTATTAGGGACAAGTAAAATAATCAGAAGACACAATAGTTATATTTATTAGGGAAAACGATAAACAACTTATATATCTCTAAAGTGAGAAAAGAAGAATAAAAAGCCATATGACACGACCTCCGGCCCAGAACTTCTTTCCTCCTCTACCCTAGGGTCGCGCCTTTTACTCCACGCACCACACCGCCCATTTCTCTCTCGTTCTCCAACACCTAGCCTTCGTCCAGTATGGGTGCCGCTACGCCATGATAATGTGTCCCTCTAATATCGTCACGATGCTCGCAGTCAACTCCAAATCTGTAGAAGCAAGAAATTACTAAATTTCTCGTGCTTATGAAAGTATGTAACAGTTCTAAGTAATGAACTTGATGCAATTCTATTGGGCACATAATTGTATCATAAGAGCGAAACTGTTAAAAATACACGTACTATCTATCAGATGCAACTATTCCATTCTTAATCTTGTTTGTTTATTTGTTTATTTCATCTATGTATAGAAATGTTACATGACTCCCTTTTTTTGCCTTCTCCATGAGCAACAAAATGATCCATGTTAGAATGTGTGGGCATAGTTCAAAAGGCAAAATAAAAAAGCTGGGGCCGTAGAAATCGACTTGCTGATCTTCATTTCAAGGACAGTTTTTGGAGCAATCGCATCTATTTGTAGCAAAGAAATGGCTGCAATTTTTAAAGTCAAGCTCCTAGCAGAGACAACCATTTGAGAATTGCAATTTGAGTTCTCTTAGGATTTTCTAATATACTCTAAAAGCATGTTAACTGATCCATTATTAACTACACCCGGTAGAGGCATATACATGTTGAACCTATTCTAAAAGAAGGTAAGACTGCAGATCAAAATCTTAAGAGATCATGGACATTGTTTAGTGAAACCCTTGGCTTTTAGTGATCTGGTCATAATTTTTGCTAGAACTGAATGTCGGTTTCCTAACAGAGTAATAGTAGTAGAGCGCGAAGAAGGTGAAGCGAACATGTACCGAACTATTCATCTTAACTAAACCTTTTTCAGTTTGTTAATTTTTTCTTCGCACATCTACTTCATTATTTATCAATAAAATAGTCTTCCCATATTTTTTTATGCTCCATAGGCAACAACACATAGGAAAGGAAGGAAACGGTTTCGCTCAGGTATGAGAGAAAGCAAGGAAGTAATAGTATATCCACAGATATGAAAGGATGCTATACATAGTCTGACTTTCATAAGAAAACCTCCTAATAAACTCTCAGAATCGGAGGTATAAAAATAAATTTCATCAGAAAACTTTCTAAAATAAACTTTAAAAAAACTCACATGTCATACAGCAGTGCACCCCACAAGCAAAACGAAGGAAAAAATCTCAAATACGTACCTTGAATAGGTTATCAAATAATTAGCAATTGAGGATATTCTTCTTGATGCTCGATGTGATCTCTGCTCCTTGCTGACTTCTTTCGGAAATCTGAAAAGTGTGGCACAAGTGACTATATGTCAAGCAAGTGGTGCATGTTCTTCCAAAATATGACCTAAAAGAAATTTACGTCATGGGCTAAATAAAATATGCAGCAAATTTAGCAGTTCCATCCTGCAACAAACCTGCTACTCGGAGGCATGCTCAAAATCTATCTTTGACTCTTTTCATGATAAAATTTGTGCAACCAAATAAGTCTTTTGGCATTTGCTACACATGAACCGTCCACTGAAAACCCAACATTACATTCACGAAAGTGTACAAAAGTAGCCTGGATAACATGTCAGGCCAGGACAAGAGATGGTGTTAAATTTCTCTAGGGAAGTGAGTCAGCCAAACCATTCAGATTTAATGAAAATAATTCATTTCGGCCATACAGCTCGACCAATCAGATTTAACCACTTGAAGTGGAGACATGAATAGCTTACAAAATATGGCAACATGGGTAAATAAAGTCAAAGGAGGTATTACTTGCGTGTAATCCAAACAGTATACATACAAATAGCCTTGCATAACTTAGTCTTGTTAGATAGGATCCGCACCTGAAAACTATAAGGAGCGTCGAGAATTAGGCAACAGAATAACTACAATGCTACAACATATTGGTACCTTTTTTACTCCAATAATGATCGGCAGGAACCTGATGAGTGATGATACATTGTGAATAAATGCAATGCAAAAGGTAAAATCAACAGAAGAGACATGTCCCTAGCGTAAGTGCATTTCAGCTGATCTGCATCGCTTGTCACGGCAACACGGCCTCACGTAAGTGCAGGTGTCGGAAAGTGCACGGAAGCCACAATCGTTGCATCCGCGCCTAGGTAGCCTCCATCATCCCACTTTCCTCGACACCAAGAAAACACTGTGATCAGATGATGCAGTGAATATATTGTGGACTGAGCAATCATCAAATTTATTCAAAATATAATCATGGATTATCATGTGACATCTGTTTCACAACACTTTACATAATTAAGATGCCCAGAAAAATTGAAATATGAAGAATGCTTATCACAAATTCAAGTAACAAAAATTCAGAGAGTGAAAATGGTGCTATGCCAAGATGGTTATTAATCGACACTGATACTATTCCTAAGATATCAAGCATATTTTTTTGCATCTTACTTCAAACAGAAATAGATATGATCCTTTCTTGACAACCAACAGAGATATTAATCTATCAGGGGAAGAAACATATATTCGTGATGTACTTAAACCATGCGTGGAAGTAGAGGTTCAGGATTTGAATGGGTACACTGGACATATTTGAGAGATTTTATGCACAATAACTCTGATGCCGAAAAGAAACTCAGTTTTCATATCCAATAACCTGATCCCCAATTTGCGTCTACGTAATGCAGAAGCAAAAAATAGAGAGGTTGTCAATAAGTATTTAATCTAAACAACAATTAGTACTAAAAATTTCTTGGCAAGTTATGCAGTTCCAAATTGTTGAGTGCTCACCATATAACTAAAAATCACTGTATGCTAAATTCTAATACTATAACCTGGTTGTAGAACACAAACTGAAAAGCAATATAAAATATATGGATACTTGTGAAGGGGGCATTGCTATATCAATATGCAGCTTAAAGAACAGAATGTAAAAGGAGCCCTTTCCAACAATGTTTCAAGTTTCCATGCACCTGTGAGGCCACCCTTATCTCCTAAGATGCGTTCTGAATTTTGTTAGGATGGCCACTGTGATGACCTTGCATGGTCGTACATCACTTGCTCTCATATGCACAGCCCCAAAGTTCTTTTGGTTCACATGAATTAAAAGCAGTCGAGACCATCTCCCTAGCAATTATAAAAGCCTCAATAGACAACACCGCATAATGGTCACGCAGATCAACAAAAACAGCGCAGATGCATTAGATCAAACACTGGAGAGAAATCGACTTCACATCATCAGACTGTCGTGGAGACGATCCGGAGCAGGCTTGGAGGTAGCGTGTGGACAGAGGGTATCCTACATTTGCGGTATCCCTGATTAGCAGGACTGCAGGAACACGATGCCACCTAGACCTGGATGCTCCCTTACAAACACGGCCATGGCTGGCTACTCGCCCCCATCTGGATTGATTGATTTCGTGGGTTTGATCGATATGTGCTCCTAACGGCGAGGAATACATGCTCGCGATACGTGCGGTAGAGGACAGGGATAGGCGAGTGGGAGGCGGCGATGGCCGGATCCGTGCGGTGCAGGGTGGATCCGCGCTATGGAGGCGGTGACGACCAGATCCGGCGACCAGTGTGAGAAGGGGTTGGAGGAAGTGGTGTCGCCGCCGGATGGTGTGAGGAGGTGCTAGAGAAGGTAGGTCTGAGGGGCACCGAATGCGTCGCCGTGGTGCAGCGAGAAGAGAGAGAGGAGGTGCGGGAGCGGAGGGAATGGACACCCGTTTGGTTAGGGGTGGGACCAGATCGAGGGGGTGCGACGACGGACACGCGGAAGGGGGGAGATGCGCGACGAAGCCTGGAGCGAAAAGCAGTTTGGCAGACGACGGAACACTTCGTATTTTTTAAGTTTTGTGAGTACATTCAAAGTACTCACTGGCAATGTTCTTTGGCTATTAACTTGGTCAGATATTGAGATGAAGGTGAAGTTGGCGACTATGCGAGCTAGGACGTTCTCCCAGTCAGTTGCCTGTAGGTTGAGGCATGATTGGGCTATGCGCATGATGATGTTCCGCTGCTGAAGATGGTATAGCCGTAACGACATTTATATAAGTCTTGTAATTCGGTATCTCTCGGATGTTGTAATGATACTTGTCGGTTATGTTCAATGGCTCACTGATCATGGGAACGTGGATATGTACATAACAGGGACTTCTCGGATGATTAATCCGGGGGGCCCACAATTACTCTCCACATAAGAATAGTTATTATTATTATTTGTAGTGGGAGCAAATTCAATAAAATAGCTATCATTATTATTCTCATCACCATAATCATCAAATATAGGAGGCATATTATAATCATAATTAATTTTCTCCTCAATAGTAGGTGGACTAAAAATATCATATTCATCATTGTAATCATCATATATTGGAGGTTTGGTATCATCATAAGTAATAAAATAGCTATCGTCCAAAGCTGGGGAACTAAAAAGATCATTTTCATAAAAACTAGCTTCCCCAAGCTTAGACTTTTCCATAGCATTAGCAATAATGGTGTCCAAAGAATTCATAATAACAACATTGATATTAGCGTGCAAATAAAGTTCCATAGGTTTTTTAATTTTCTCTTCAAACTCTTCATGTCCTAACTCAAGATAAATACTATAAAGCTCTGTTTGTTGTTGTTTTCCATTAAGCCTAACTAGTGAAAACAAGAAACAAAAAGACAAAATTGCAGAATCTAAAGGAAATAACTTCGAGCACTCACACTGTAGGATGTGAGTACCTTTTACCTTACCTCCCCAGCAACGGCGCCAGAAAATAGCTTGATGTCTACGCACTTCTATTCTTGTAGACAGTTGTTGGGCCTCCAAGTGCAGAGGTTTGTAGAACAGCAGCAAGTTTCCCTTAAGTGGATCACCCAAGGTTTATCGAACTCAGGGAGGAAGTGGTCAAAGGTATTCCCTCTCAAGCAATCCTGCAATCAAGATACAAGAAGTCTCTTGTGTCCCCAACACACCTGATACACTTGTTAGTTGTATAGGTGCACTAGTTCGGCGAAGAGATAGTGAAATACAAGTGGTATGGATAATTATAAGTGGTAACGATGACAGAAAATAGCTTGTTGGCGTGTGGTTGACATGGGAAAAGACTAAAGACAAACTGAAATAAAGATGGAAGCAAGCAAACATGTAACATATCTAATTGCAAATGGTGTATCAATGCATAGAACAAGGCCTAGGGATCATACTTTCACTAGTGAACACTCTCATATAAATATCTTCTCTTTAAGATACTACTCTTAACTACTCTCCGGTTGGACACTCTAATCATTGGTAGGGCTATAACAGCACACCTCAAAGTTCGCTTTCCGCATCTAGAAAACCCCACACTGTCACCTTGAGCACTAGATGGTTCCAACAAACACCACAATTTTATAAAGACATCCAACTCCAAATATAACTCATAACAAGTATTTGTAATCTCTAGCCTAAGTGCCACCATGGTGTGCACACTGTCAACTTCACGCACATGGGGAGAGCAGAGATCTAATAAAGCACTTGAGTAGCAAGGTAGATCTATAGATTACAAGCTCATGATCACAATATGATCATGCATAGAGAGAGAGATGAACACATAGCTACCGATAGAACCCTTAGCCTCGAGGAAGAACTACTCCCTCCTCATCATGGGAATCAGCAACGGCGATGGAGTTGGTGGTGGAGTCAATGGAGATGGCTCCGGGGGTACTTTCCTATCCCGGCAGGGTGCCGGAACAGAGTCTTTCTGTCCCCTGAATGTCCCCTTCGGTGGCGGCAGCGCTGCGGAACTTTTTGTGGCTAGAGGCTGGAAGATTTAGGGTTTTTGCATGGGGACGCATTTTATAGGCGAAGAGGCAAGGTCGGTGGACGGCCAGGGGGCCACACCACCTGGTGGCACGGCGAGGGCTAGCCCGCGCCACCACATGATGTGGCTGCCCTGTGGCTCCTCTTCGTCTCGTCTTCTGGATCCGTGAGTCTTCTAGTAAAATATCAACTTTGGATTTTGTCCCGTCCAATTCCGAGAATATTCATTTTCTGACTTTCTGGAACCAAAAACAGCAAAAAACAGGCAACTGGAACTGTGGCATCTTGTTAATAGGTTAGTCCCAGAAAGTGTATAAAAAGTACTCCAAAGTTTGAACAAAACATAAAAAGTAGATAAAACCAAGCATGAAACATCAAAAATTATAGATACGTTAGCAATGTATCAGGAACTCATAGAAAATAAATATCTACACTCTAGTCCGCTATCCCAAGTTAAGGTGGAACCTTCAGCCTCACCATTCTGAAAAGGTCTTATGAAAATTAAGGATGAATTCTTTGATAGGGAGGCGTTCAAAGTAGGAAATGGAGAACAAACTCGATTTTAGGAGGATACTTGGCTAGGCAGCTCACCCCTTTCAGACCAATATCTTTCTTTATATAATGTTGTGCAAAGAAAGTTACGGTAGCTCATGTTTTGACACGCACTCCTTTAAATATTGGTTTTAGACAAGTTGTTACGGGCAAAACAGGGACAAGATGGCTCCATCTTGTCCGTCCATTGATCAACATCAACCTGACAATGCAACTTGATGAATTTGTTTGGAAGTTAACTAAATCTGGATCATACACGAATAAATCTTTGTATCTTGACCACATGAATGAACATACACGTTTCCTGCACAAATATATTTGGACAATGAAAGTATCGCTTAAAATAAGAATTTTTATGTGGTTTTTACACAGTAAAGTACTACTAATAAAGGATAACTTGATAAAAAAATTTGGCAAGGATGTAAGAAGGGTTGTTGTTGTCTCAGGATGAATCAATACAATACTTGTTTATAACATGCCCACTTGCAAAAGTAGTATGGCGTATTATGCATATGGTCTTTAACATAACCCCTCCTAATAGTATTAACAATCTGTTTGGCAATTGGCTTATGGGAGTGACGAAAGAAGAAAAAGTACAAATCTAAGTGGGAGTTTGTGCTTTACTTCGGGCCATATGGAACATACAAAATGATTATATATTTAACAAAGCAAAGTCTACTTCTTTCATGTAGATTATCCCTATGGCTACTCAGTGTATCCATATGTGGTCTTTCCTTTAGCATACGGAGAAGCGCGACGATTTAGATACTGGGTGTAGCCGACTGGATCGGTGGCACGGGATTTATACAGTCGATGCAACTGGCGTTTTGATTTTTTGATAACATGTTGATGAAGAGCCACTTCATGTTTTGTTTCCTTTTTAGATGGTTGATACATGTCTCAACCCTATGCAACCCATGATGCAATCTTATGTAAACGTTTGACTTGAATAAATTAATAAAGTTCGCATGCATCTACCGATGAAGTCTCCATTTCGAAAAAAAGATCAACATGCTAATGATCGTACTATAAGTAGCGATACAAACCAGTCTAAGATCTAACAACCTAGCTCATAGAATGCTCAAGTTAATTATGCTACACTATAGAAGAAGAGCTATCGGAGGCCCAAGAAGGAAGTCATCATCATCTCCTCCGATGAGGAAGACAACGATGGAGACCACTGACAAGCACGACACCCACCTCAACATCATGTTGCATATGCATGTTTGCACTAGGGATGCGCATACACGGTTTCATGGTTTAACCCACTTTGGGCTAGTTCATTTTTTCATTAAATCTACGACATAAATTCAAATTGTGAAAGAGAATTAATTACTCCGATCCAAATTAATGTTCTCAGATTTATTTAGATTCCGATATATCTAGCAATAAAACATTTCTAGATACATCGGAATCTAAACAAATCTGAAAACATTAATTTGAATCGGAGAGAGTAGATGATTGCTGGACCGGTTCGGACGTTTTCTACGGTTTCGTGTTTTGCCCACCCTTATAGATTACCAATAGCTATAGCCAACATGTAATCCAGTAGAAAGCAATATCAGCACAATCTAGCTGTCCACTAGGAAGCTGTATCGGTCATGCCTGGCCTAGTTTCGTAGAAATATGTTTTTTTTGAAAGTGGTAGAGAAATATGCTGGTGACGTGACCCGGCACAATTTTGCACAGTATTATCGATTTAAGTATTGTCGCTTATATCATGCACCGCAACTCGCTTTTGATAAATATTCAGATCGACACTAACCTTCGAATTCTTAGGACATCTCATGTGGAAATAAGGCTCGGCCTTAAGACTCTAAGATCGACCATAGCCGAAATTACCATTGTGAGGCTCGGTCTTAGGCCCAAGATTCTTAAGGTCGGCGACACCGGTAAGACCCGCCCATAAGCAATAAAATACGTTTTTTCTCTGTTCAATCTCCGCGAGCCAAGCTGATGGAACATTGTAGTAGCAGTTTAGTCCGCACAGTATAGATATATGTTGAGTTTTAAAATGGCCAAAAGGTTGGCAAGTGGGTCCCGACTTAAGCCCAGCCAGTACATAAACATTGTAGTGGTTTCAGTTCACTATATCAGATGTGGTGGAGCCCATCTTATGGCCTCCCGGTGAATTAAGCATTGGATACGTCCTAATCCATACTCACATGCTACCACCAACAACAATTAGATATTCTCGCGGCAAGCTTTGTTTCGATTGTTCAAATCCTCATAAAGCAGCCCAACGCTGGAAGAATTTTTTTTGACAATCAATACCACATATATTCATAGTAACAAATAGTACATTAGAGATACATAAACTGTCTTTGACGACTGCAAAATAAATCTAAAAGAAAATGAGATACATAAACTGTCGAACGAAGGACCGAAGATCACTTATTGCGAATGCTACCTTCTCCATTGATGTAGACGCCAAGAAGATGTCTACTAAAACTCTAACCTAATTATCAAAACACTACTTTTCTTGAAAATTCCACCACAGATCGGGTTCTCCACCCCTCCTGACGCCGGTGAGACCGGCCGGAGGAGGGGGAACCAACCTATGGAGGAGGCGGAGGCGTCGGCGGCGGCTAGGTCAGAGGCGACGGCTGAGCTAAGCGTGTCGGAGGAGGTTGGTTTGGATATGTTGTTGTATATATTAGTTACGGTCTTACGGAACTGATGCCCAACACCGGAAGCTACTATACATGCTAATCCAATTACCGTCCAAAGATAAGACCCAATTACCACTTTCATCTACTTACCCACAAAAAAAAAATCATCTACGTAGTCCCAAAAAAAATCCATCTACTTTTCTAGGTATGTTGCAATTTAGAGCACAGGCTATCATATTGGAAATATACCTAGCAATTCCACAATGGAAAAACAGATGGTGTGTAGATTCTTTGCAAAAACAGAAACGACATCTTTCATCATCCATCCATCCCTATTGACTAAATTATGTTTTGTCAGAACGCTTGCCTTAAATATTAACCACGAAAATACCTTAACTATTAGAGAAAAATATATTATTTTTTCAGAATTTGTTAAAAGTACACAGTACCGTAAGGATCTACGAGAATAGATTCTTTACTGTACGATACAGATATCGCTCGACTGTGTAGGGCTCGCGCCAAGTACATGGGCTGCCACCATCTCCGTGCCTGATGCTTGGGAGGCCATGATTCAGAGCACGGAGAATGACCATCGCCAGCGAGTTAGGACGATCATCATCTTGACCAGCTGGACGCTTTGGCGGGAGAGAAACAACAGGGTGTTCCAAAACAAACACTTGTCCCTACGGCGACTCCCCATCTAGATTCGCGAAGAGGCAAACGATGGACTTTTGCGGGCGGAAAGAAGCTACGACGTATGATCTGGGAGCCTCCATGAGCAGGCCTTTTGTGCCCACGAGTCCCTATCCTTTTTATTTTCTCTGATTTTTTCTTTTGGTTTATCTTCTTGCCTATGGCAGTTTGTACATATTCTACCTACTAATGAAAACCGAAGACCAGCAACGGCTGGATCTTAAAAAAAAAAATATCGCTCGACTGGGCCAGCCAGACCTGTTTCCTCTCGACTCGTCCACCAGGCTTCGCGCTGCATAGTTCCGGCCCTAAACCAACCCTTGAACCCTCGGAATTTCCCAAATCCTCTTCCGCTCCCACCCGCCGAGCTCGCCGCATCCCCACCCCGAGACCCCATGGAGGAAGGCAACGAGGCGCGGCCGCCGCCCCTGCCACAGTCCGACGTGCCCGAAGACGCAGATCAGCCGCCCCCCCTCCCAATGAACCAAGACGAAGACCAAGCGGCGGCGGCGGCCGCCGCGGAGCCCATGGAGGACGAATCAGCAGAGGGAGACGCCTCGGCGGCCGCGGAACCCATGGACGACGAAGCAGCGGGAGGGGACGCAGCGGAGCCCATGGAGGACGACGCGCCCACGTCCTCCCCGACCCCGTCGGCCCCCTCCGCCACTGCGGCCGTGGACGACTCCACCGTCGCGCGGAAGCGCCGCCGCCGCAAGAAGCAGTTCCTCGACATGGTCCCCACGGAGGGCGTCCGCGTCCTCCGCGCATCTTCCTCGTCCGCGGCGGCCGCGGCGCATCTCGCCGGCATCCCGCGCCGCCGTGGGCGCCCGCCGACCAACTCCTCCCTCCGCCTGGCGCGGGAGCTCGATTCCGAGGCCCTCATCGCCCTCGCGGCGGGATTCCCCGCGGATACTCTCTCCGAGGACGAGGTCGCCGCCGCCGTCCTCCCTCGCATTGGAGGCGCCGACCAGGCCAACTACCTCGTCGTACGCAACCATATTCTCGCGCTCTGGCGCTCTAATCCCCTCGCCCCCGTCGCATCCAACGCCGCGCTCGCATCTATTCGTGCCGAGCATGCGCCCCTCGTCGCCGCTGCACACTCCTTCCTGTCTGACCATGCGTACATCAATTTTGGCCTTGCCCCTTCCATATTATCCCTCCCCGCTCGCCCACCTCCGTCCCTTCCTGCGCCTTCCGTCCTCATAGTCGGTGCTGGATTTGCTGGCCTAGCTGCTGCACGCCACCTTATGTCCCTTGGCTTCAAGGTCGCCATTGTCGAAGGTCGACTCAGACCAGGTGGCCGCGTGTTTACGAAGACAATGCGCTCCTCTGCTGCAGACCATCCTGACATGGTCGCTGCTGCGGATCTTGGAGGCAGTGTGCTCACAGGTATCAATGGGAACCCCCTCGGTGTCATAGCACGGCAGCTTGGGTTCCCACTTCACAAGGTGCGGGACAAGTGCCCGCTGTATCTTCCGGATGGCCGCCCTGTCGACTCTGATATGGATTCTCGTGTTGAAGCTTCCTTCAACCAGCTTCTTGACAAGGTGTGCCAGCTGCGGCAGGTTGTCGCAGATAGTGTTCCACATGGTGTTGATATGTCACTTGGCATGGCACTTGAGGCATTTCGAGCGGCACATGGTGTTGCCGCTGAGCCACAGGAACGGATGCTTCTCGATTGGCATTTGGCGAACCTGGAGTATGCCAATGCTGCTCCTCTTGCTGATCTCTCCATGGCCTTCTGGGACCAGGATGATCCATATGAAATGGGTGGTGATCACTGCTTTATTCCTGGTGGGAATTCCCAGTTTGTCCGGGCACTTGCTGACGGCGTCCCGATATTCTATGGACAGAATGTGCGAAGGATACAGTATGGGTGCGATGGTGTGATGGTCTACACTGATAAGCAGACATTCCGCGGTGATATGGTGCTCTGCACTGTTCCCCTTGGTGTACTTAAGAAGGGGGACATCGATTTTGTGCCTGAGCTGCCAACTCAGAAGCGTGAGGCCATTCGAAGATTGGGTTTTGGGCTTCTTAATAAGGTTGTCATGTTATTCCCCTTTGATTTCTGGGATGGCAGGGTTGATACATTTGGGCATTTGACGGAGGACTCTGGTCAACGTGGTGAATTCTTCCTGTTCTATAGCTATTCTTCAGTCTCAGGAGGGCCACTGCTTGTTGCACTTGTTGCTGGGGAATCTGCTATCAATTTTGAGAAGAGGTCACCAATGGAAAATGTCGAGAAGGTTTTGGACACACTTAGAAAAATATTTTCACCCAAGGGGATCGAGGTGCCAAACCCACTGCAAGCAATATGCACTCGCTGGGGCACTGACAGGTTTACATATGGATCATATTCCTATGTGGCTATTGGGTCTTCTGGTGACGATTATGATATTTTGGCTGAGAATGTTGGTGATAGAGTCTTCTTCGCTGGGGAGGCAACAAATCGAAGATACCCTGCAACGATGCATGGAGCTTTGCTTAGTGGATACAGAGAGGCTGCCAATATTGTAAGAGCTGCTAGGAAGAGAGCAAAAAGTGTTGAGTCAGCTGAGAAAATACATGTTAATAATGAAGTCAAAGTTATAGTTAAAGATGACAACATTGATCTGGATGATCTCTTCCATATCCCTGATGTTGCTTTCGGCGGCTTCTCAGTTCTCCATGACCCATCTACATCAGAGCCTGATTCAACTTCATTACTGCGTGTTGGAATTGGTGCCAGAAAGTTGGGCTCTGGCTCACTTTTCCTCTATGGTTTAATAATGCGAAAGAATGTAGCTGAGCTAGCTGCAATGGAAGATGATGAGCAGCGGTTGAGTACACTGTACCGAGATTTTGGGACAAAACTTGTGGGATTGGACGGCTTGGGTGATGCTGGGGAAAGCCTTATATCACGGATAAAAGCTGCTTCTAGGAAGTAGCATCCGGTCAAGATTGTGGAAGGTTGACTCACCTGCAATAGTTGTTAGCTCTTAGCATGGAGTTTGCATGCCCTACATAGCTACTGACCTTTCAAGTAATTCATTCATTTCATTGATTGCTATATATCTTTCAATTCACATCAAGGTGCAAGCTGTGCCATGTAGTATCAAACGATGAATTGTAATCGGAGATCATATCACAGTGGGAAATAATGGAAGATTCGTACCATTGTACTTTCCGTTCAGACATGATGCACCTCTGACACTTCTGTAATGACACTGTTATCTATGCATAGTTTTTTTTTTGCGATGTATTAAAAGCATCATACCCAATGGTAAAATGTTATTAAGAGCATCAGAAACATCACATTCATTTTTGTTCAGTCTTAGTGATAACATGTGCGTCGTTACTTATTATGGAAGGGTTTTATATAAACTTCAAAGCAAGTTGGTGTTAATTATTTCTTTTGTTCAGCAAGATGTAGAGGCTCTTCTAATTGACAACACAAGAATTGTTTGATTAAATGATCAGTGTGATATCCATTTTTTTCACCGATCTGACGATTTATGATGAAAACTCCTAACTTCTCAAGAAGCAGGTAACAAATATTTTACCTTTTGAAACGTGATTAAGTAAAATGCAATAACTCTGTTGTCTTGGGTATCCAACTGAACACTATCTTATGTTATTTTTTTCCAAGAAGTACTACATAACTTAAATATGTTTAGTTCTTTAAAACAAAGCCTTTTGTTTTTCTTACAATCATAAATCGTTATCATTTTCACTGAGTTTTATCTGAGACACAAGATCTGTATCTTGTGCTATGACAGACTACAAGAGATGGCTCTGTTCTTACTTTGAGGTCTGTGCTCTGCGTTTTGTTATGATAAATCACCATCAACTTTTCAGGGCCTTTACAATAGTACTTTGGACTATTCATTTTCTTTATAGTAGTTCTGACTAAGGTTTGACTTTGTTTGAATAGCGTACAGGTTTGTTGGAAAACAGATTGTCACTTTCAGTATAGACAGCGTTCAGAATGCACATTATCTAGTTGTGGTTGTTTGTTATTAGATTTGCGGCAAGCTTAAAATAGCAAGCCTATGCTGAAGCAAATTTATCCCTGATTGTTTATTTTTGAAGCTGCCTGTTTGAAATATAAGCACATGCTTCTGTTAGGATATCCCAAACCCAGTACATTATTTACCGCACAGTTCATGTTACTGTTCGATTCATCAATATTTTAGATTGGTTGGTAATTGTTCGATATCTTGTGTTATGACATACCATAAGAGGTGTTGCATGCAGCTAGCATTAGAACTGGCTCTGCTCTTTGAGGTCTGTGTTCAGAGTTTTGTTATGATAAAAATTACCCCGATTCAGGGCCTATGCAATTGTAGTTTAGACTATTCATTTTCGTGGCAGTAGTTCTGAACTTCTGATTCCAAGGTCTTGACTTTTTTTTATTAACGTCCTGATCTTAAGGAATACAAATTGTCACTTTGTCAGCATAGACAGCATTCACAACGAACATTATCTAGTTGTGCTTGTCGGAGATTTACATGCTGGGAAATTTCACTAGAACTGAACTTGCAGCAAACATAGAATAGCAATCAACTGACCCCTGATTGTTCATTTTCGTAGCTGTCCGTTTCAAATATATGCGCATGCCGGAAGTGAGCACCACATTCTTTGCTGCACAGTGCATGTTTCTCCTTGATTCATCAATATGCTGCATTGTGGTTGGTGCTGTGAAAACTGCCTGTTAGGATGTTTGAAACTCAGGACAGCCTCGCCATGTGATTATGTGTCTCTTCCAGCATGCCTAGGTACCTGTGTGGTGTGTTGCTTTACTTCAAAATTGTTACGATTTTTCAGAGTAGAAGCTTGAGCCAAAACTATGGTAGTAGAACAGGTTTGCTCCTTATGCAAATCTTGTCTCTCCTTATCTCCCTGTACTCTGTCATGATTGCTACTTCCTCCGTTCCACAATATAAGCCTTGTTAGCAAGCCCCCCCCCCCCCCCCCCACACACACACAGATTGTCACTTTGTCGGCATAGACAGCGTTCAAAATGCACATTATCCACTTGTTCGAGACCTATAAGCTCGCATTGTCGCTACTAAATCTGCAGTAATAAATTTCAAATAGCAGGCGTGTCTTGAAGCAAATTGACTCCTGATTGTTTACTTTTGTACTCCCTCCGTTTAGAAATATAAGACATTTTAGCTTTGTGAAATTGATGTATCTAGACATCTTTTAGTGTATAGGTTCACTCCGAACATCTACGAACCTATACATTAAAAGATGGCTAGTACATTCGATTCACATAACTAAAACGTCTTATATTTTTGAACGGAGGGAGTAGCTGTCTATTTCAGTTATAAGCGCGCATTGCTTCTGTTAGGATGTCCGAAACTATGTATGCTCTTTGCTGCAGAAGACATGTTTCTATTTGATTCATCAAGATGTTGCACTTTTTGTCAAGTGTTTGAAAACTGTGAAAAGTGCAGCCGCGTCGTGCCATATGGTCATGTCTCGTTCCATTGTTAGATGTCCTGGAAACGAGTGCCTGTCTGAAGCAGTTGGAAAGAGATGACGCACTCTTTTTTTCCTCGAAATAGGGGCAAAAGCTTTGCCCCAATCAATTAATTAAGAAGAAGTTTTACATGATAAATAGATCTGAAGTTACAAAACAATTACTCTCCCGGCAAAAATTCACTCAAACGCTTGGCGCCCGCGCTTACCCACATGCGGGCTTCGTGTTTAACCCTCTCTAGAACTACAAGTGGCCCTGTCATTCCGCTCGTTCCATATCTCCCAAGTGACCAATAGCGTGAGGAACGCCATTGCTTTGCGGTTCGAAAATCATCATCTCCCACCATTCCTTTGCGTGCAGACCCACCCATCGGGCTTGGTTCATCCCAGGGATCCTGATTCAATCCTTGATGCTTGCCCAAACTCTCAAGACGACGCACTCTTGGTAGCACCTGACAAGCTTGAGAGTTGACGCACACGAATTTGACTCAGAACCTGCCATCCGCTCCACTTCACTCTCGTACGCGGTGAATCCCTGATGTGATGTGCTTCAGCCTTGTGGTTACTCTAAAAATTGGCATTTGGTTCTTTATTTCAACCAGCCACTCGATTTGATGCTTCTGTCTGGGAAATACATATTTTGTCAGCAAGCACGGTCGCTTTTCTCTTCTCTATTTGCCTGTCTGCCCCGTTGTTCTATATCATCATCTCCGTTAATAGTTGAGTTTCCATTTCGAGGCCCATTAAGGCCTTGTTTACTTTTCTCGTATTCACTAGTGTATTTGTGGGGGAATGGAGGGGATTATTCCAATTCTCGTAGTCCGTTTACTACTCCGGGTTTGGCCGGGATAATCCCCGCAAATCCCGAGATATCCCCGCAAATCCTTCTTATTTTTGCCTAGATTAAAAACTCTCCTACATGGTAGAGTATTTTTGGGGAAGAGTATTTGTGGGGATTGGAGAGTATTGGGTGAACACCAAATCCTCTCATATCTCCAAAACTCTAGTGGATAAAAATACAAGAGAAGTAAACAAGGCCTAAGAGTTGAGCTGGGGCAAGACCATCAGGTCATGGGACATATGCCGCCCGAATGGAAATTTATCGACTCTTTGACCACTCATCATGCTTTAGCATCTCCGCTCGCCCCCCCCCCCATATGGGCCCAGCGTGGCCTGTAGGGGGGGCGCCGGATAAGTTCACGATTTGGTTTGGAGGCTCCCAGTCATAATACGGAAATTTTTATTCGCCGATTCATTATTACACGAAAACTAAAACTAATCGTAAACCTGTCTAGACCCGTAGTACACGGCTTCAGGGTCCTCGGTGTCGTCATCGTCGCTTGACGCGTGCGGCTGGAACCTGAGTCCTTCTGCGGTTTGATGCGGGTAGTGTAGGCCGTCGATCATCGTAGACCGCGGTCGCAGTTGCTGTAGCAGCCTACCGCACCATCCTCGACGTGATCCAAAGAGGCGCGCATGGCTTCGCGCTGGCCCATGAACTCCTCCGGGTCGCCGGTGCGTCCAAGCTGGCACACCGCCATAGCGTATTTCGGTGGCACCTGCCACTCCGACCTTGGAGGCTGGCCGCCCGGAGGTGGGGTGCCCCGACTGGCGATACGGGCGCTGCTACCGCCTCTGCTGGGACTCCGCGGAGGCTGAAATGCGGGTACCGCAGGAGAGGGTGATCTCCTTCGGCGATGTGGTGCATCACACCGGCAAGTGTCCGGTTCGACCAACATAGCCGCCGGTCGGCTTCGTTGTGGTTGACCGGAGGAGGACCGTCGCCCTTGTACCTGGCGAGCTCTTTTTTTTGCTGATTAGCGAAGAAGGTGGTCCAGGTCGCGGTGTTGTCAGGGCACCAATTGAGATCTATCCACTGCTCTGGCCTGAGCTCGAGGTAGTAGTGTGTCAACACCCAGATTTTTAATCCTAGATGCCTGTTATGCCATACATCGCAATCACATGATTACCATTTTTGCAAGGCATAACAGATTGGATATCATAGTACATCATCCATTACAAACCATAATAAGGTCTTACACGAATAGAGGATCTCATGATCCAGTCTTAATACAACAAGCAGCGAAATAAATAATAAGCGTAGCGGTGGGGTCCATCTTCAGGGGCATAGGCAATGCTGACGATGGAAGATAGTCCTAGTTATCATAGCCGTCCTGCTGTCCTTCATCTTGGTAGTCTCCTTCATAGTCTGGCCATAGGAATAGCCAGAGACAAAAGCCATGAGTACCCTTTAAGTACTCGCAAACTATCACTAATAAGTAAGATAGTTCTAGTAGGAACGCTAACTCTAAGTTTATTTGTAAAGTTAAGTTTGAAACCTAAGCTGAGTTCAGAAACAAAGAAAGATAAAATAAAGTTTGAAATCACCTAAGTGGGAACTTAATTGTCATAGTCACAACTCTGTTGTGGTCAAGTCATGTCACAATTTATTTCATAAGTTGTTTTGAAAACATCTGACAATGGAACAGTATGGCCACTCCAACTCTCCATAACCGCGGACGCGGCTATTCGAATAGTTTGACACTCTACAGATGTGGTACACTTTCACCATAAGATTCGATACATCTGTCAGGGATAACCCTGAATCATCATACTTAGTATGCAGATAATCAAATATAACATTTCCTTTACACACCCTAGTATAAGCACCTCTCCTATGAGTATGGCCTCCCAACCATGACCATCTGTCATCTTGGGCACTACATAGGTGGACAACATTGAGAGGTAGCCTCAGCTCAAACCTCTCCTGCGAGGGAACTAATACTAATGCATATAAAGTTCCGGCTAAGCCTTACCCAATTCAGGTATTGTGGTTGTACGATAAAATTGGAATGGTATCGCATCCGAACCCAACCATCAGTTTTGTAAAAGGGCTAAGGCTCATGCTTCAACATTTTCATCATCATAAACCATTTGTGTTTCTCACACATGTCAAAACATCTCAATAGAATGACTCATCATTCCAAGGTTTTCACAATTCATTTTCACCAAGTATTCCCATCTAAAGTGAATCAAGTTTTGGGTTTAGCTCTAAACTACTAAGTTATGAGTGTTCACTAATGTAGGATGCTAAGGTCAATCTCATGCCATAGAATGACATCTATGTCTAACTAGATAGGTCAAGTTTTATACTTTTTATGCTACCTTTAAACAAGTAAAATAACTTTGGTAAAGTAAAGAAGGTAAAGCTTTGTAAATAAAAACTTGGAGTAGGTAAAAATCAAAGGGTATAACCAAAGCATGCCTAATGCATCAGCTTAGGTCATCTAGCTTGCAAGGGTTAGCTTGCATTGTTAATGATGGCTTGCTAGTATAATACTTGCAAGTGTTAGCTTGCTCAGTTTACTTGGAGTGCTAGGCTTGCCTTGGGTAGTGCAGCGGTTGAAGTTTTCTTCCTCCTCTTGGTAGAACTCCTCCTCCTCGAAAGCTTGGTCGGTACTATCGTCTATAAATACATACAGGATATACAATCACCAAACAATACTTAACTATTCTACTTAGCATACTAAGGCACACATTTGATGATCTATTATCATCACAAGCATCACAAGGTTTAATTAACTAGCTTTATTCCTTTTATTTGAGAAAAGTAATTTCTACTCATTGAAATTAACTAAGATTTAATATTCTCTAATTAAAATATGGGATCATGTGGACACATGTCATCACCACTTCTAACATATGGGAATGTGATTTAAAAGTTGGATCATGTTTTAATAAGTTTAAGTTTAATAATTAATGATTTAAAGTGACTAGAAATGCCTATATAGCATTATTTTGGTACTAGTCCAAAGTCACTGCATGTAATCCTTAATATTATTACATATTCAGATAGGTATGGTCAAATGTGATTTTTGAGAGTTGGAATCAACTCAAAATCTATTATGGCTGATTTTATAAAAATGTTTGAATGTGCAAAAGCTTCTGTCTTGTTATTTTTACTAGGAGAGATATCTAACTCTAAATGATTTCAATATAACGGTCTTAGATAGATATTTAAAGTAGCTTTCCAACAAAATTGGAATCACTCAATTTGGATTTGTAAAACTCTCTGAATTGATTTTTGAACTAAGGGACATAATTGATTCTAAGTCTAAATAGAAAAATCCTAATTTGAATTCTAGGGCCAGCGCGGGAAACTAATTGGGCCGGCCCAGTGACGCTCAGCGGCACAGAGGGCGACTGACATGGGGGGTCCACCTGTCAGTGGCACTTAAAACCCGAAGAGGTACGGGGCGATCTGGGCGCTACGATTAGAACATAGATCAACGGTCCATGGTCGTCATCGATGACGGACTCGTCGCCGGCGAGACGGAACCCTACACGGTCAGTGGGGGTCTATTGGGGACGTACTAGGGCTCCAGCTAGTGCGGCGAGGCGGGCAAACGAACTGGACGACGACGGCGGGCTTAGGCGAGGTCGCGGCAGGGGCCGAGGTGGACGAAATCGACGACCACGTCTCCTCCTCCGCAGCGGCTACCTCCGTTGGAATTCCGGCGATGTGCTGCTCGAGAAGCTCCGGCGAGAGAGGGGAAATGGTCAGTGGAGAGAGGGGAGTGAGATGGTATGCATAATGAGGCTGGGGGTGGCCTCCTTATATAGGCTCGGTGACGGCGATACAGAGGGCTACCGGCGTGGGCGAGGTAGGCGGACGGTGGGCGGCCTGCTGGCGGTCGTCTAGAGCTTAATGGCGCGGCTAGGGGCGGTGCCTAATGGTCGGGGGCTGCACGCGCTCTAGGAGACAGAGGCGGTGCTCGACGGTGATCATGGCGACTGTGGGTCGCGCGGCGGTGCACGGCTGTGTCTGGCGGGTTGCTAGGTTCAAGGCGGAGCGGCGTGCGCGATTTGGTGTCGAGGCATGGTCTGTGGCGTGCTGGCGGCGATCGCGCTCTGTTGCGCTTTGGTTGCACGCAAAGAGAAAGGGTGGCGCGGCGCTGAGGTGGTCTAGTGTCTAGCAGGGGCCGTGGGGTGGACCGTGGACGGCGGTGAGGTCACGCCTCACTCCCTGGAGCGGCAGAGAGGGGCTGGTGGTCGCTTGTGGCTTGTGCACGCTTGGCCGACGAGCATGGCGTCGGGGCTGCGTTTTACTGGCGCTAGGGCTAGGGATAGGGGTGGTTTTGGTCAGGTTGGGCCTGGGGGAGACCAAGGTGATCAATGTGCATCAAATGGTTCGACAAGATTTGCTCCAAAACAGTAATAGTTAGGCCACTTTTTGTCTGCCTACCAACTGTTCGATCAAATGGCCGCATGAGAGAAACTTTTGAATTTTTGAAAGATTTTTGGTGGAGTGATTCCTCTCATGCTTAAGCATCTAGGTTTGCTTGGGATTTTGAAATGGAGTTCATTTGAGTGGTTTTTGAAAAAGTGGGATCTATACATATGACCTAGATTTAATTTTCAAATGTCATTTAAAATTAGAGTTTGAATGTTTTTGGGAGATCACAAAGTGGGCCTTGGTACATCTTAACTTGTACTAGCAAGGGGTGCAAATAACCACAATTGTCTCTATTGGGAATTGAGTGCTAGGAACACCCAAAGTGGGCTAGTTGATTAAAATGGCAAAAGTGACCATTTGTTTATTTAATTCTTTTTTATTTCTTTTTCTTTGGGATTTGCTTGGGGATGATCTAGATGATGTGTAATTCACCTTAGAGTCATTTTACAATCAATAGATCACTCAAACATGACAATTCAAAACAACTCCTATTTAAATGCACACACATATGAATGCTTAAAGATTTTTAAATGGAAAAGTTTTTCTTAACCTAAATTGGGTAGATTTGATCTTGATCACTTGGATTAAAGTTTTGGGATGTTACAAACCTTCCCCCCTTAAACAAAATCTCGTCCCAAGATTTGAGAAAGAAAACTAGGAACTAAAGAGATCTGGAAACTCTGTCCTAATGTAATCTTCTCGCTCCCAAGTGGCTTCTTCTTCAGTATGGTTGCTCCATTGAATCTTGAGAAATTTGATACTCCGGGTCCTGGTGGTTCTGTAGGCTCCCTGTAGGATACGGATGGGCACTTCACGATATGTCAGATCCTTGTTGATATCAACAGCTCAGTGATCGATGTTTTTGAACACTTCGGTCTTCTTCGGCACTTCTAGGCATTTGCGAAGTAACGAGATATGGAACACACTGTGGATGGCTGACATCTCCTCTGGTAGTTCCAGTTGATAAGATACTTCTCCTCGGCGGTTCAGAATCTTGAAGGGCCCGATATATCTGGGGGCTAACTTTCCTTTCATACTAAAACGTTGGGTTCCCTTCAATGGCGAAACCTTGAGATACACGAAATCTTCGACATTGAAAGTCAGGTCTCTCCTTCTCTTGTCAGCATAACTCTTCTGTCTAGATTGAGCGGTCTTGAGATGCTCACGGACTTTGTGAACTTTCTCTTCGGCTTCTCGGAGAATGTCGGGTCCAAAGATCTGACTCTCTCCTACTTGCGACCAATTTAAAGGGGCACAACACTTTCTTCCGTATAGGAACTCAAATGGTGCCATTTGCAAACTGGCTTGATAACTGTTGTTATATGAGAATTTTGTGAAAGGTAGGCAATCTTCCCATTTTGATCCATACTCTAACACAGAAGCTCTCAACATATCTTCTAAGATTTGGTTGACCCTTTCAGTCTGTCCATCGGTTTGTGGGTAATAAGCTGTGCTGAAATTCAACTTGGTTCCTAATCCTTCTTGGACTTTCTACCAAAATCTCGAAGTAAATTGGGTTCCTCGATCTGATACTATGGTCTTGGGGGTTCCATGCAAACTAAAAATTCTAGCAATGTACAACTCTGCTAGCTTCGAACTCTGGTAGGTTGTCTTGACAGGTATAAAATGAGCTACCTTGGACAGTCTATCAACGATGACCCAGATTGAGTCATTTCCCCTACTAGAAGTAGGCAAACCGGTGATAAAGTTCATTCCGACAGAATCCCATTTTCATTCCGGAATCTGCAATAGTTGCAACAGTCCTGCGGGTCTCTGATATTCCGCTTTGACTCTCTGATAGATATCATACTTGGCGATGTAGCTTCCGATTTCTCTTTTCATCTTGTGCCACCAGAATTGCTCTTTCAAATCCTAATACATCTTCGATCCTCTGGGGTGGATAGAAAAGAGTATCATGAGCTTCTTACATGATAACTTGCTTCAGTTATGAATCTGCTGGCACACAGATACGAACCTTGTACCACATAACTCCTTCTTCGTCTTTAGTGAATCCAGGTACCTTTCCTGTACCAATACGACGTTTGATTCCGTCGATACTTTCATTTCCCTTCTGGGCTTCCTTGATTTGGCTGATCAAAGTGGGTTGAAGTTTAATGCTAGCTAAAAATCCTTTCCTAACTAGCTCAGTTCTAAACTGCTCCAACTCCTCATACAAACTGGGTTGCTTCTCCTTGATCATGGTGTTTAGCCTACACGACAATCTTCTAAGAGCATCCGCTACCACATTGGCTTTGCCGGGGTGATAGTGAATGTCAAGGTCATAATCCTTGATTAACCCTATCCATCTCCTTTGCCTCATATTCAGCTCCTTCTGAGTGAAAATATACTTCAAGCTTTTGTGGTCCGAGTAAATCTCACAGCAATTACCCATAAGATAATGACGCCATGTCTTCAATGCCAAAACTACGGCTGCTAACTCAAGATCATGGGTCGGATAGTTCTGCTCATGCTGCTTCGGTTGTCGAGACAGATACGCGATGACTTTCCCTTCTTGCATCAATACACATCCGAGACCAATCTTGGATGCACCACAATACACATCAAACGGCTTCTTGATATCTGGCATGATCAATATTGGGGCTGAAATCAATCTCTTCTTGAGCTCTTGGAAACTGGCTTCACATTTGTCAGTCCATTCAAACTTCTTGTCCTTCTTCAACAATTGGGCCATGGGTCTTGCGATGCTCAAAAATCCTTCGACAAACTTGCGGTAGTATCCCGCTAATCCGAGAAATGCACGGACTTGGGTTTGAGTGGTTGGGGCTTCCCATGCTTCGACATCTCTGATCTTGGTGGGATCAACAGCGACTCCTCCGGCAGACACAATATGTCCTAGGAATCCTACCTCTTTCAGCCAAAACTCACATTTGCTGAACTTGGCATACAACTGATGCTCTCTAAGGTTTTAAGGATGATTCTTAGATGTTGCTCATGCTCTTCTTCTGACTTGGAGTAGATAAGGATATCGTCGATAAACACAACGACAAACTTGTCTAGAAAATTCATAAAGATCTTATTCATGAGATTCATGAAATAAGCAGGGGCATTGGTTAATCCAAAAGACATGACCGTATACTCGTATAAACCATAACGAGTAGTAAAGGTGGTCTTCGGAATATCCGTTGCACGAATATTAAGTTGGTGATAACCAGTCCTAAGATCAATCTTAGAAAATACATTTGCTCTAGTCAATTGATCAAATAGATCCTCTATCTTTGGCAAAGGGTACTTGTTTTTGATGGTGATGTCATTCAGCTTTCTGTAATCTGTGCACAAACGGTTGCCTCCATCTTTCTTGTTGACGAATAACACTGGCGATCTCCATGGCGATGCGCTTGGTTGAATCAAGCCTGTTGCCAGCATAGCGTCCAACTGCTTCTTCAATTCCACTAACTCTGAGGGGTTCATGCTATAGGGTCTCTAGGCTATGGGTCCGGTTCCGGGGATTAGTTCAATAATGAACTCAATATCCCTATCCGGGGGCATACCTGACAATTCATCTGGGAATACGTCGGGGTATTCACAGACTACTCTGACTTGGTCTATGGTGGGTAGGGCTAGACTCTTGTTGCACTTGAATTGACGGGGTAAGGTTTCAGATATATGCTCTACTAAGACTCCAGAGCTACTGGTCATGGTGATGGCTTTCTTAGCATAGTTCATCAATCCTTTATGCTTTGACATCCAATCCATTCCTAGTACTACTTCCAAACCTTTGGTTCCAAGTACTATTATATTAGCATAAAAATCTATCCCATGTATTCTGATAGGCACATCTTTGCAAATTTTCCTAGCTTTTATAGTTGAACCAGGGATTTGAACTATCATGACATGCTTCAAATTGGTTGGGTGAATCTTACTAGTGCATGCAAATTCTTCGGTGATAAATGAGTGCGATGCTCCAGAATCAAATAACACTCTTGCTAAAACTGAATTGACAGAAAACATACCCAACACTACATCTGGCGCTTCTTGGGCTTCTTCGGCGTTCATGTGGAAGAGACGGCCGTTGCGGTTGTGAGGGTTCCCTGGGGAAAATCTTCTTCCTTGTTAAACACAATGCTGCTATTGAGCCGGGGCATTCACATTGGCTGTGGTGGCAATCTTCTTGGGGCACTCATTGGAATAGTGAGCCTTCACTCCACACTCGAAACAAGTGATCTGAGACTTGTCTTTTGCTGCCACGGGCACAACATTGCTTCCAGTTCTGGGTGCAGTGTTGTTGTTGTTGTTGCTCTTGGGAGGTGCACGGTTGAAATTGCTGGTGTTGCCGGGGTAGTTTGGGCGAGACATTGGGGGTCGGTTGTTTCTTGGTGCATATCCCGCAGAAGGGTTAGGACGGTACTTCTAGTGACTGTTGGATCCAGCTTGGTGCATCATACGATGCTTGCGGTTGTCGTTTGGCTGGTTGATCTTCCTTCCATCTGAATGGCAGAGTCGACTAGATCTTCGAGATCCTCGAAACGGATGTTGACGAGAACCGTCTGCATCTCATCATATAGCCCGTTCAGGAATCTCTCCTTCTTCTTGGCCATGCAACCCATTCAGGAATCTCTCCTTCTTCTTGGCCTATGTGCTGATCTCATCAGTTGCATACCTGGCTAGGGACAAGAATCTGTCATGGTACTCCACTACAGTCATTCTGCCTTACTTCAGCTCTGTGAATTCATCCCTCATTCTGGTGACTAGACCCTGTGGCACGTGGGTGCGACTGAACTTGATTTTGTAGGCTTCCCATCTCATCACTTGACCATGGTTCATTGTGCGGGTGCTGTTCCACCATGCTCTTGCATCTCCTACCAAGTAGTGGGTGGCAAAAAGAACTTTCTCGTTGTCATCAACTCTGGCTACTTCTAAATTGTTCTCCATTGTCTGCAACCAGTCATCAACATCTAATGGGTTCTCCGAAGTGCTAAAGATTGGGGGAATGGTATTCTGGAAGTTCTTCAGTTTGGATCCTTGATGATCCTGATTTCCATGGCCTTGGTTGTTTTGGGCCATCTGGGCGATCTGCTGCAGTGTTGCTAGGTTGGCTTGGTGCTCTGTCCTGCTAGCTTCACGGTCTACAACTAGCATCTGCATAATCTACAGCATTGGGTCCTACGATGAGATACTCCCTCTGGGGTTTCCACGAGTCATCTGAAGATTGGGATAGATAAAAGGGTAAGAGGGAAAGTTCTAAGGTTCATGGTTTTGATTTCAAAGCTAAAACTTTGAGTTTGACTCAGGTTTTGCAACTAACTTCATCTCATTCATTCAAGCAAAGCACACGATACAAACACACACACACACCACAACAACAACAAAGGAAAACAGATGGTTTTAAGAACCATTCTACAAGCTACGATACAATGGGACCGATACTCCTCATGCTACGATAGTGCTCTACTGCATCTACTCATCCTCGATGAAGTCGGAGCCATCATCGTTGGTGTAGAAGTCCACGACATCCTCCTCCAGGAAGTCATCATCATTGCTGAGGTAAGAGTCCATATCTCATTGGATGTCTTCACCTTCCTCTTCTTCTTCTTTTGCTGCAAGCTGAACTTCTTTCTCCTTGATGGTCTTCTCAAGGTCGGCCACCTTCTTACAAAGACGGTCGATGGTGCGATCCTTCTTTGCGCGTTGACGGCGAAGAGACTGACGATCCTTGACGAGCAGTGAGAAAGTCTGGGTCTTCTGGGCGGTAAGGGCGAGATTTTGGTTGGCGAACTCTCGAGCATTGTCCAACTCCTTCTGTCTGTCGTACAGCAGGAAATCGAGGTTCTCCACTTGACGCTTCAACTCCGGGTGACTTGGCATCTCCATGGGCATTCCCATAAAGTCACACCTTGCATAGTGAGCAAAGCGGGTTCCTTGAATTTGGTTGACACTCATGGAACACAGACGTGCTAGAGCTTCATGCATTGCCCTGGCTAATCCATCTAGATAGTTGTTCTCTCTCACAGAACTGGATTCTCCCAGACTTTGGTGCTTCTATCTTGCCTCGAAGATCAGCGGTGACTAGCCATTGTAAGTCTCCTCCTGGGGGTCCAGGAAGTTGAGCTCCAAGAAACTCCGGATGCGGGCGTCCCAAGTACTCCGATAGTGCATCAAGATCCCTCTCAAAGATCAGCTGGCCTCCGTTGCCCAACTAGTAGAACTTGCTGAACTGAGTTTCCATCTATAAGAATTGAGGATGAGAAAGTTAGTGAAAATTTTATGTAGTAATGTAAGAATTTGGAGGAACATGAATTTTTTTGAGAGAAAGAATTCCCAAGGGTAAGAGACGAAATAGTTTTCATAAATACTCACTTTGGTTTTTGAAGCTAAGTTTTTGCTTCGGACGTCCAGTCTAACGAGGGTGTCCTATGGTCAGGATGGCTCTGATACCAACTTGTCAACACCCGGATTTTGATCCCAGATGCCTGTTATGCCATACATCACAATCCCAGGATGACCATTTTTGCGAGACATAACAGATTGGATATCACAGTACATCATCCATTACAAACCATAATAAGGTCTTACACGAATAGAGGATCTCATGATCCAGTCTTAATACAACAAGCAGCGAAATAAATAATAAGCGTAGCGGTGGGGTCCATCTTCAGGGGCATAGGTAATGCTGACGATGGAAGATAGTCCTAGTTATCATAGCCGTCCTGCTGTCCTTCATCTTGGTAGTCTCCTTCATAGTCTGGCCATAGGAATAGCTAGATACAAAAGCCATGAGTACTCTTTAAGTACTCGCAAACTATCACTAATAAGTAAGATAGTTCTAGTAGGAACGCTAACTCTAAGTTCATTTGTAAAGTTAAGTTTGAAACCTAAGCTGAGTTCAGAAACAAAGAAAGATAAAATAAAGTTTGAAATCACCTAAGTGGGAACTTAATTGTCATAGTCACAACTCTGTTGTGGTCAAGTCATGTCACAATTCATTTCATAAGTTGTTTTGAAAACATCTGACAACGGAACAGTATGGCCACTCCAACTGTCCATAACCGTGGACGCGGCTATTCGAATAGTTTGACACTCTACAGAGGTGGTACACTTTCACCACAAGATTCAATACATCTGTCAGGGATAACCCTGAATCGTCATACTTAGTATGGAGATAATGAAACATAACCTTTCCTTTACACACCCTAGTATAATCACCTCTCCTATGAGTATGGCCTCCCAACCATGACCATCTGTCATCTTGGGCACTACATAGGTGGACAACATTGAGAGGTAGCCTCAGCTCAAACCTCTCCCACGAGGGAACTAATACTAATGCATATAAACTTCCGGCTAAGCCTTACCCAATTGAGGTATTGTGGTTGTACGGTAAAATTGGAATGGTATCGCATCCGAACCCAACCATCAGTTTTATAAAAGGGCTAAGGCTCATGCCTCAACATTTTCATCATCATAAACCATTTGTGTTTCTCACACATGTCAAAACATCTCAATAGAATGACTCATCATTCCAAGGTTTTCTTAATTCATTTTCACCAAGTATTCCCATCTGAAGTGAATCAAGTTTTGGGTTTAGCTCTAAACTACTAAGTTAAGAGTGTTCACTAATGTGGGATGCTAAGGTCAATCTCAGGACATAGAATGACATCTAAGTCTAACTAGATAGGTCAAGTTTTATACTTTTTATGCTACCTTTAAACAAGTAAAGGACTTTGGTAAAGTAAAGAAGGTAAAGCTTTGTAAATAAAAACTTGGAGTAGGTAAAAGTCAAAGGGTATAACCAAAGCATGCCTAATGCATCTGCTTAGGTTATCTAGCTTGCAAGGGTTAGCTTGCATTGTTAATGATGGCTTGCTAGTATAATACTTGCAAGTTTTAGCTTGCTCAGTTTACTTGGAGTGCTAGGCTTGCCTTGGGTAGTGCAGTGGTTGAAGTTTTCTTCCTCCTCTTGGTAGAACTCCTCCTCCTCGAAAGTTTGGTCGGTACTATCGTCTATAAATACATACGGGATACACAATCACCAAAAATTACTTAACTATTCTACTTAGCGCACTAAGGCACACATTTGATGATCTATTATCATCACAAGCATCACAAGGTTTAATTAACTAGCTTCATTCCTTTTATTTGAGAAAAGTAATTTCTACTCATTGAAATTAACTAAGATTTAATATTTTCCAATTAAAATATGGGATCATGTGGACACATGTCATCACCATATATTCTAACATATGGGAATGTGATTTAAAAGTTGGATCATGTTTTAATAAGTTTAAGTTTAATAATTAATGATTTAAAGTGACTAGAAATGCCTATATAGCATTATTTTGGTACTAGTCCAAAGTCACTACATGTAATCCTTAATATTATTACATATGCAGATAGGTATGGTCAAATGTGATTTTTGAGAGTTGGAATCAACTCAAAAGCTATTATGGTTGATTTTATAAAAATGTTTGAATGTGCAAAAGCTTCTGTCTTGTTATTATTGCTAGGACAGATCTCTAACTACAAATGATTTAAATCCAACGGGCTTGGATAGAGATTTAAAGTAGCTTTCCAACAAAATTGGAATCATTCAATTTGGATTTGTAAAACTTTCTGAATTGATTTTTGAACTAAGGGACATAATTGATTCTAAGTCTAAATAGAAAAAATCCTAATTTGAATTCTTGGGCCAGCGCGGGAAACTAATTGGGCCAGCCCAGTGACGCTCAGCGGCGCAGAGGGCGACTGACATGGGGGGTCCACCTGTCAGTGGCACTTAAAACCCGAAGAGGTACGGGGCGATCTGGGCGCTACGATTAGAACATAGATCACCGGTCCACGGTCGTCGTCGACGACAGACTCGTCGCCGGCGAGACGGAACCCTACGCGGTCGGTGGGGGTCTACTGGGGACGTACCAGGGCTCCAGCTAGTGGGGCGAGGCGGGCAAATGAACTGGACAGCGACGACGGGCTCAGGCGAGGTCGCGGCAGGGGCTGAGGTGGACGAAATCGACGACCCTCCTCCTCTGCAGCGGCTACCTCCGGCGGAATTCCGGCGATGTGCTGCTCGAGCAGCTCCGACGAGAGAGGGGAGTGAGATGGTGTGCAGAATGAGGCTGGGGGTGGCCTCCTTATATAAGCTCGACGAGTGGACCGACGGGTGTGGGCGAAGCTTGTCGGTGACGGCGATACAGAGGGATACCAGCGTGGGCGAGGTAGGCGGACGGTGGGCGGTCTGCTGGTGGTCGTCTAGAGTTTAATGGAGCGGCTAGGGGCGGTGCTTAACGGTTAGGGATTTCACGCGCTCTGGGAGACAGAGGCGGTGCTCGACGGTGATCATGGCGACTATGGGTCGCGCGGCGGTGCACGACCGTGTCTGGCGGGTTGCTGGGTTCAAGGCGGAGCGGCGTGCGCGATTTGGTGTCGAGGCGTGGTCTATGGCATGCTGGCGGCGATCGCACTCTAGATGCACGTAGATAGAAATGGCGGAGCGGCGCTGAGGTGGTCCAGTGGCTGGTAGGGGCCGTGGGGTTGACCGTGGGCGGTGGTGAGGTCACGCCTCACTCCCTGGAGCGGCGGAGAGGGGCTGGTGGTTGCCTGTGGCTTGTGCACGCTTGGCCGGCGAGCATGGCGTCGGGGCTGCGTTGCACTGGCGCCAAGGGCAAGGGATAGGGGTGGTTTTGGTCTGGTTGGGACTAGGGGAGACCAAGGTGATCAATGTGCATCAAATGGCTTGACAAGATTTGCTCCAAAACAGTAATAGTTAGGCCACTTTTTGTCTGCCTGCCAACTGTTCGATCAAATGGCCGCATGAGAGAAACTTTTGAATTTTTGAAAGATTTTTGGTGGAGTGATTCCTCTCATGCTTAATAATCTAGGTTTGCTTGGGATTTTGAAATGGAGTTCATTTGCGTGGTTTTTGAAAAAGTGGGATCTATACATATGAACTAGATTCAATTTTCAAATGTCATCTAAAATTAGAGTTTGAATGTTTTTGGGAGATCACAAAGTGGTCCTTGGTACATCTTAACTTGTACTAGCAAGTGGTGCAAAGAACCACAATTGTCTCTGTTGGGAATTGAGTGCTAGGAACACCCAAAGTGGGCTAGTTGATTAAAATGGCAAAAGTGACCATTTGATTATTTAATCCTTTTTTATTTCTTTTTCTTTGCGATTTGCTTGGGGATGATCTAGATGATGTGTAATTCACCTTAGAGTCATTTTACAATCAATAGATCACTCAAACATGGCAATTCAAAACAACTGCTATTTAAATGCACACACATATGAATGTTTAAAGATTTTTAAATGGAAACGTTTTTGTTAACCCTAAATTGGGTAGATTTGAGCTTGATCACTTGGATTAAAGTTTTGGGATGTGACATAGTGGATCGTGATGGCCGCCCGGAGGGCGGAACCGCGAGGCACAGGAGGACATGCACCCCTCTGCCGCTCAGTGTCCAATCGGAGGGCAACCGGTAGCCCGGTAGGCATGGGTAGCTAGAGGCGCATAGTGCCTCCGTCTCCTCGAGGGTGAGATAGGCCTAGTGTGGATTGTACATGGTTAGAAAGAGAGGTGTGGATCTATGGATTGCAATGGCGGCCGCCCTGATTATAGCGGGAAAGGGCAGGAAACCTGGACGGGAAGGGTTGGAAAGGGCGGGAAAGATGCACCGACCTCACTGCCAGGGCTAGACCACGTTGTTTTCAGGTCCATCCGGTGCCCCCGCTTGCATCCCGTGGATTGGGTTCGTCCTAGGGACGCCGGATAACTAAACGAGTTGCGCCGGCGCCAAAAAGCATTTGATAGGTCAGGCTGGGCACGATTTTGGGCGCCGACACCCCCCATATCCCTTTAGGGGGGCTTTAGGGCCCCCGACTAGAGATGCTCTAATGGTTGAAGCCTTGAAGATATCATCACTAGGCCAATTGTGCTTGTAGACCTGCCTGTCATCAGCTCCTCCACATTTTTTGTTGCACTGATATTGAATTGCCTTGTTGTCACCTCAACCAGTTCATAGTGGAGCGATGGCAAGATGACTGTGTGGTCAATCAGAAAATAAAAGAGATGACTATTATATTTTTCTTAAACGGGGACAAAGTTTTTGTCCTATCGATCAATTAAGAGGAGTTATTATGACAACAAATGCAAGTGCATGAAGTAAAAAAAATCACAAATCGTACTCTTCCGGCATAAGGCCAACTCCAACGGCCCCCGCATTTCGGACATGCCTTTTGACTGATTTGGTCTGTTTGCGGGGCGGGGTGGACATGCCCCGGGGCGACATCCGGCCTAGAATGGCCTGTGCACCCAACAGTGCCCCTACCTGTCCGGCCTTTTCTTTAGAGGACCAACTGAACCTAATTAAAAGAGGACCAGCAGAGTACCAAACTGAAACAAATTTAAAGGACCGGCAGAGTACAAAATATTGGGAATATGCCCTAGAGGCAATCATGGTTGATGATATTTTCCAAAGTATTCATAAAGTAAAGTTGTCCTTGTATGAACATCATATATGTATCATTGAATACGTGATTCAGTTGTGGAACTATATATTCATGATTCTGCGTACTAGATTGTCCTTGGTCATTGAGGTTGTGCTGGACACACAACTTAGACCAATGTGCAACTCGGCTGATGACACGGTTCCACTTGTCATGGGTATGATAATTCTATTCCGGCTTACACTGATTTGGCTAAAGAGTTCAGCGAATCGGAATGACCCACATTTGAGATGCAATGAGCATGTTGTCATTTACATTCTCAAGCAATGGAATCCTTTGACCTGAGGTGATTGCATGATCCGAGTTGTGGATCACTAACTTAGGTTCTATCAAACGCTGTTTCATAAAGGTAGAGTTCAGGTTGGTTGGGAAGCAAGCTGCGTGACGTGGATTACCAAGATGGGATTTGCCCCTCCGTAATGGAGAGATATTCTCTGGGCCCTCTTGTGTGATATGATTCGGAAGCATGGCCATACACTACTCAGTTAAGTGTTAACTGAGGAGTCGGACTAAGAGTTAGTCCAGTGAATCATATATCATGGTACGAGAAGAGAGTTAAGCTATTTAAGGGATGTCAACTACTCACCTATAGCTTAACAGGTATATCGTGTGGCAAAGAGACTTGGACGAAAGTCACATTGAAGGTTCGTCTTCTGACTTTACGACACTTGGGAGATGGCACGTCTTGCTAGAGTCCACTATCATCTATCAAATAGAGACCGAGTGTTCATAGGAGTGAGTTGGACTCAAAGCCATGACGGGATACTTGGAGGAGTAGCTCATGTCGTGTCCAGGTATACGTGAACCTAGCCCATGTGGATTAGATCCATGTGGAGATTGGGGTATGTCCTAGATGGGCCTAAAACATTGTGCCCAGCTAGGAGTGTACATAAGTGGAGTGACAAGGGATAGTCCCTAACCTAGTCGTCACTTTCTCCACTTCCATTTCGGGCTAGACATGATCTAGCAATCCTCTGTCCGAAGCTCCTTCCTATACGTGTGGATATCGGTGGAGGCGTTGCACGTGCGGTGCTGGAGGCGAAGGTGTTCGTGGGGCTCTGGTGAAGGAGTCCGTGGGATCCAGAGGACTGCCCGTGGGATCATTCAGCACTGCTTTGACGCGCTACATCAACTTCCGCATCTGCACATCTAGCGATAATATCGTGGCCTATAACCTGAGCTGGATCTTGGGTGTACCGCGTTAGGGAATTTTTTTTGTTTATCTCTGCGTGGCCCTACACGAAATCAGGACACATTGTTCATACATGCACGCAAACATAAATAGAGGAGTAATCTATGTATCTCGCTCTAGGATCATCTTCCTCTTCTTCTCGAACTAACTCCATTGAACTGGGTTCATCTTGCCGAGATCCGTAGTCATGATCTAGTTTTCTTCGTCAAGTTGCTAGAGCTCTACCTTCTCCTTTCTTACACGGGCGTTGATCTCTTCTATCTCAAGATGCTTTGACTGAATCTTGTAGTAGCTCTTCGCCGCATCTTCTCTCTCCTTGTGTTTCCTCTCTTCCCTATTGTCGATGGACACCTCCTCGTTAGTGATCAACTCTTTTAGTGTCTCCTAGATGGCAACTGACGAAGATTCATGCTTGAGATCTAGCTTGGAGCTGTTCCTCCCTCTCGGCCTTTTGTTTGCTGTCGACCCTTCCTCGTTGATGATGATTCCGGCACCTCCTCCCTTTGCACTTCCCGCATAGAGCTCTTTCCACTTCTCACAATCTTTGAGCTTCGTCCAACAATGGCCCAACGTGAAAGCTTTCTTCTCATGGCAAGTCTTGAAGTGCTCCAATGCTTGCCACACCTAAACCAACAAGTTTAAGTTCTTGTTTGAATGCAAAGCTCGTATGAATGAGAACATATAGATATGTGTAGGAACATACCATGTCTGCAACTCCAATGCCGCTCACGAGCCTTAACTTAACATGGTCATAGGATGCACACAACTTCGTGCATTGTTCGGAGATGAATGCCCACCTCTTCGTAAGTGAAATCTCGTTGCGATCGCTTGCAAACAGATGCTCACTGAAATGTTTTTGCTCGTGAAAGTATCTCCATACTCGGTTCCAAAATGCCCCTCCCTTTTGTTCTGCACCGGTTATTGGATCTTGGCTAATTTCTATCCATGCCTCGCAAAGCATCTCGTCCTCGAGGGATGAGTACGATCTGCTCCTTCAGCTACCGCCTTGTGTTTGCTGGACTAGTTCATCCACAAACAGAGGCTCTTGGTCGATAGAGATACCATCTTCTTAGGTACCAGGGACGCCTTCTTGGGTACCAAGGCAAGGATCCTGCAAGGCCCTATGGTTGGATCATGTACACCGGGAGAGCAAGAACAAGGGACAAGTTACCTGCGTCGGAGCTGGGGTCGGAGTTGGGGCCGGCGTTTCATCAAACAGCCTGCAGGGAGCGGGCATGCTGCCGGCGGGGATGCTCCTCCCGGTCTTGTTGCTGCATGAAGAGCCTCCGCCGCTAGGTGTCGTGTTCAGGGCAAGGGCAAGCGCTGGCAACGAGTCACCGGCGATCTCCGGGCCTACCGTGATGGCCACCGCTTCCACGACAGCTGGTTTGTTCGCGGACGCAGACGAGTGCGTTCTGCCCATGAAGGCAGCTAGCTGCTACTCCTTTATTAGGAGCAAGTGGCAGCCTGCGTAGCGATGGCCTCGGCGGTGAACTTGGCCTGGACGGCCGCCACGTGCTCAAGGGAGGTGGCCCTATCACGGGCGGCTTGGGCATTGGCAAGGCACTGCCGGCCCTTCTCTCTATGGTCAGCCCTCTTCCTCGACTCCCCCTTCCTCTAGTCGTCCACAATTCCTTCTTCACCTTGAAAACGGCCACAGCCAATTTGCCGGTTAATTTTGACGGGCCGGCTGCGGTAGATCAACGACCAGCGGCGGTAGATCAGGGGCTTGAGCAGAGGTGGCCGGAGCAGCTCCTAGAGGCACGAACGGGCCACGGCCAGGGAGGGCAGGTGCCAATGCAGGTTCCGGGGAGTGTGGCGGTTGTGCGTCCATGCCAGTGTGTGCTAGGGATTGCTCGTATGAGTGGGGGAGAATGGTGCTACGGTCTTTGGTTGGCAGGACCAGGCATGACATCACCCGGGAACCTCCCGGACGAGCGAGCAGTCTGAGGCCCCGCATACCAGCCCCAGGTTTCGGCCCTGTATGCGCCAAAACAAACTAGTATGGCATTACAAGAAATGTGGTGATCTATGACCTTTTGATAGTGGCCATGGACAAAATTGTCATAGATCAATGACGATTTCACACGAGATGGTCGTAAACCATTTGGAGGGGTCAAAACCCTGAAAAATTAAGATGGTTTGGCATAAATTCGTCATAGTTTTACTAGGTAAAATCATCGTAGACTAATGCCTATAGCCTATGAAGTTATTTGTAGTTGATTATGACCATTTAAAATCATCGTAAGATCTAAATTAGGATAAGCGGACTGATTCCTGTGGGCTCTTAATCTTCTTCCCTCTCCATTACTTTTTTTTTACATTTTGTTGTACCGAATGGTTCATTGGCCCATAGGCCGTTAGAGACTTGGTATGCTCAATAAAAGTGGGCTTTAATATTTATTAAAGTTTGAGTCCAAAATAAATGGGAGGAGTTTAGTTATTTCTTCATCATAAATGCCTAGAAATATTTTGACATGCAAACAATAGGTGAAATATATATGAATTGTGGTATATTATTTTTGAAAAATAAAGTACCCCAAATTTGGAATGTATTTTTGGTAGGTTCTTCATAAAAACAATCATTTCGAACACTTAGAAAATAAAAATGGTTTTTCTGAAAAGAAACAGAAAACCCCCAAATAGCATATTGGATCTCTGATAGGGGATAAGCCTCGCTAAACTTGCAGTGGATCTCTGAGAAAACTTTATATTGTGAGTCTAAAAATGATTTATTCAAAAAATAATGGGCATCAGATAATGTATTTGTAGTTCAAATCTGTCGTGGTGGTGGCATGGCAGATGCCATGTATAGGCTAAAAATAGGGCCAATGAGCACTAGAGGTATCTAGGGAAGGATAGGGTGGTGATTCCACACAGATGTTTATATTCTCTCTTATCAATGGTGGATTATAAGGGCTCCTTAAGCTGTTCTTGGGGGGAAGATGATGAACTTCTCTACTACCCATACAACTCTCTAGGGTTTTCCCTTAGTAAAAATAGCCGACCCTCTCTATGGAGATCCTGCCCCTCCTTATATAGGGGGGATAGGTTACAAGTTAGGGCATACGTGGAAGGCATATTTTCCGAATATGCCTTTCCCAAAATATCAAAGCGGTGCTCCCCTTTTCTCTGTCTAGGCTGATTCGGACTCATGACGTAAGCCTCTCTGAGCCCCTCTGCGGCGCGACATCATCTGACATAGCCAACATCACTCGACATAGGAAATGTCACCTTTGTCGGCTCGTACTCGCTGGTCCATCCCTCTGTCCGCTGCACTCACGCTATAATGGAGAGAGTAAACCTTTGACCAAGAAGATTCATTCCTTCCCTTGTAATCCAAGTGGTAACCTGGCTCAGGCTTGGTTAACTCGACCCTACCTGCATACAAGTTACAAAGAGCTAGCCGACATACGTTTTATGTCGGGCGGAGTAATGTTAGACAAACATCGTTTTGGCCAGGTCTTACTGTAAGTCGGCCTGCCTTGAGGTGAGTCGGCTAGTTTACACTTTGACCTTGCCGTACCTCGGTTATCGTGGCCATTATACCCTAGCATGACCCTACCTGGGGTATCCCCCCAACATTAGTACCCGAAGCTGATGCGGTATTAGCAGCTTCAGCTGATAAGGCCACAATAGGTTCAAACTACTAAGTTCTTTGCTCTTCTCGCCGAGTCACTCTATAACTCAACCCTTCTTACTTTTGTGACTTGACATTCCTTTGTCTCATTCCGAGATACTTCTCGCTGGCTGGGTTATTTCCTCAGATCCGGGTTACTCTCTTAGATCCTTTCCTTCTCTCGTATGCTTCCCCACGTCCTACGTGGAGGGTAATCATTTTTTGCCTCATTTTTGAAGGAGATATGCCCTAGAGTCAAATAATAAATAAGATTTTATTGACATATCTCAATTATTTAATAATAGTTTCATATTGTGCTATAACTGTGCCAAGTAGAAACATTGGTACAGGTGTGGTATGAAACAACCAAGTCCCTAGTAGCCTCTTTTCATACTAGTTCGTTGGTCATGAGGATGATCTGGGTTTCAAGATCATGGGCATTTATGCCGACTGACAATGAGATCATATCATTAGAGAATGATGTGATTGGACATTCCTCGAAGGATTGCAACACGATCAAGTCATATAGTTCATTGTTGCAACAACTATACCTAGACTCCTTTTCCTTAGACCGTGAGCTCATATTACTCACTGTTTCCCGAGGCTGCTTAGACTGCATCAAGCCCCACTTGGTAATACAATGGTTATAAAGGTGTACGTTAGGTATTCCGAATGAACAGTAGATGACATGTGACTGCAAGACCGGGATTTATTCACCCACATGACGGGTAAAGATACATACAGCCAGCTTGGTGAGATTACATCCATAAATGTTGCAACATGTGACTAGGTCACGGGGATGTAATATCACGGTAACAATAAAACAGAACTTGTTGTAAACGAGATTGAACAAGGTATGTGATACCAATGATTGGATCTCGAACAAGTCGTATCGAGAAACAAAAGGAAGAGGACGCTACATTTAGCGGTTCAAACGATATTGTCATCAGGAATGCATAGGGGTCACATGGATATCCCTGGTCCCTCTATTGATCATTGATACAGATCATGTATAGAGCATTCCCAAGCCGTGAGAGGATACAATTAAGGGTACGATGAGAGCGATCATTCATAAGACGGAATCACAGTAGAGAAAGAGAGAAAGCCAGAAATGTTCCGCGGAGAGACCCGAAGTTGTTCGGAGAAAGAATAAAGGAAAAGTCCGGAAAAGTGTTTTCGGATAAATGGGAATTTGAATATATATTTATTATATGCTAATTATGAATTAATATATTATAAATAATATTTAAGTTAAGATTTATAAAAGCAACTTTCATATTAGGCCAAAACCCCGGAGGGAATTAGCCTGAGAGAAAATCTGCAGGAAAGAGAAAAAGGAGAAGAAAACGGCCAGTCCACGTGGGCGGCGGATAACAGCCGCTGCACTGAGTGGCAAGCAGCTGGGTTGCGCTCATGGGCGGGCAGCAGATACTGCGTGCCGCTCCGAGCGAGCCACAGCTGCCGGCCGCCGCTGCGGGCCTGCTCAACCCTGGCCCATGCAGGGCTCACGGGGGAGCGGACCAGGCAGGCTTGCTGGGCCGCCGAAAGGCAGAGCCGGCCCACCCGGGGTGGGCACCTGGCCGCTGCCAGGGCGGGCTGGGCCCCTGGCATGGGGCAGGCCCACCCGGGGTCGCCTGGCCCCAGCAAGCCACCGCTTGTGCTGTTGGCTGTTGGGCCGAATTTGGCCGACCAACCCATCCGGCTGAACCTCTTCTTTTTGCCCTTTTTCCTAGACTATTAGTCCCACATGGGGCACCTAATGGAGAGGGCACGCCCCCTCTTCCTATATAAGGAGGTGCCCATGGGAGGACTAAAACACACAATTTGAGAAGTCCTTTGGTTGACTTTCTCCCTCCCTCTCTCTATATCTTGTGACCATGGCCCCAAGTCTGGGTTGTGCGATCGAGGCACACCTGCAGCACGCCGTTGCACTGCAGGGATTCCTAGCCGGATATCAACTTCCGCACTCCCGGCGGGATCAGGGAGCCGGAGGTCTCATTATGCACCGGATGTGTACGAAGACACGAGGCGCAACACTTGGGGCGCTTAAATGTCGTGAGCCGGAGCTAATGCATGATGAAGATGAAGAAAGAGCAAGGGGTGACCTGGAAGGAGCTTCGCGACCTTGAGGTCGGCTACGAGTATGACTACTTCAACCACGTTCCCCGCAGAACGTTAATCGCGTACGGTCTACAAGGGTATGTATTTTCTACGCTCCGGCCGTTACCGCATTACTACATAGATAGATCCTAGGCAGTTTCTGGGGTTCCAATGTAGGAAATTTTTTGTTTTCTGCTGCGGTTCCCCTTTAGTGGTATCAGAGCCGATCTATGTGTAGGATTGATGTACGGCCAGTACACACAAGTTTTGTATGGGCATTGACCCCTTAGTTGTTACCCTCTAACGTGTACTTGTTTATATCGCGGTATTGTTTGATGAAGCGGCCCGGACCGACCTTACGCGTATTCGTATGCGAGACTGGTTCCACACTCAACATACGACTTGTACCGTATAAGTGGTTAGCGGGTGTCTGTCTCTCATTCGATAGTTGATATAGAATTTACAACGGAGGGCCCCGAAAGGGTGTAATAGAGACAACTATCGGATCCATGTTGTGGTTGGAAAGTTCATAGTTTAGAAACGGTTCTATTGCGAAAGCCCTAACAACCACGTAAAACTTGCAATAGATAAAGTAGAAGCGTCTAACTTTATTTTGCAGGGGGCATGTGATTATGATATGATATTGGTCGTTACAGAGATAAAAGTAGTTTACTTTTTAGTTACTAAGTAGTATAGTAATAGTCATCGTTCCGATGAATGACCTGGTGGAGGAGTCGTGAACTTGGCGTCAAACCAAGGGCAAGATGGAGATCATGCCGGAGCGCTCGATGGAGATCAAGGCGCAAGAAGAAGCACCATATCATATCACATTATACATATGATGTTGATACCTGTTTTACATCTTATTGTGTGCTAGTATTTAGATACTCAACGGTAGCAAATAAGATAATCCCTATTTAATTCCAATGTTCCGTGTTCCCCTTGTGTGTGCACCACCAAGAAAGTTATTCGGTATGAGGCTAGCCGTGATGATCGGGGGTCAGACATATCTAAGTTCGCATACAGTGGGTGTAAGCCATGTTGCACAGCGAATACACACAAGTTAGATTTGGCGAGCCTAGCATGTACAAACATGGCCTCAGAACACAAGAGATCGAAAGATCGAGCATGAGTCACATGGATGATGTGATTGGCATTAGTGAATGTCTACCTTTGATAATGCACTGATGGCCGTGATGATCGGGGGAGGTGCAGAGGATAGGGATCATGCGATCACGAAAATCATCTAGGGGATGACAATTTTAGTGGAGACCAATTATAAATTGATCTCTTATTATGAACTTAGTCTAGATGTCTATTTGCAAATATCTTAGTAAACCTTGGCCTATCCCATTGAGGTCCTTTGCGACCATGGGAATATATTGCTTAATTTGGAACTTAGCAAAAGGGTCCAACTTCATAGATTAATACCCACGCCCGAGGGATATCCTCGTAAAAGGCGATCTTCTCTTCTTGATAAAATAACCACTAGGAGATAATTCGATGACTCCGGAATGTTTGGAAAAACACTTGGTAATCTTGCATTAGAGTTGAGAACTCTTGGAAGGGCTTGATTGCAAATGGAGGTCATGGATGAAAAGGTATATGTAAGATATACAAATTATAAATGTGGTTCTTGCAAAACTCGTTGCAAAGTATTTGATGCTTGTCCCTTTTTGTGAAAACAGGAGGATCTGCTTGAGAATTGCTGGATTTGAGGATGGCAAGCAAAACAGTTGATGGCCGGCATTACTTCTTTCCTCAAAGTTTATCATTTGGATTAGTGGACTTGAATATAAATTTGTAATCCTAGTTTGTGTGTCTTGCTTTTGGTAAGACGATTATTCATATGAACAAGTTAGAAGCCAGTTTGTACTATTCTTATGAACAATACCGTTATGGTCACATTGCGATTATAAATAAGTTATTCTCATCACTATGTTAATGATAATGGTTTAAACATTTATAAAGGATTAGAATGCTAAAAGATATCCAAAGTTTAATAATGAAATGACACTATAGTTTAAGTCATTTTGGTTATTGCATGTTCTTTATGAAAGATCGGGGTCCTAGATGCTTAATCTAGAGACTTTGCAAAACCATGCCTCTTGGGCAGAATGACTAAAACTCCGCATTTTGGTAAAACGGTGATATGCAAAGAAATGTTGAAACTTATGCATAATGATGTATCGTATTTTCAAAAAGTAGTAGAAATCATTAGGTAATCGTGGACTTAAGTGAATAAGTGTATTTACTTAATGAAATATGAAGTTTGAAGTGATTTGAATTGTTCAAATGAGTTCATAACTAAATGGGATATTGAAATTAACAAGAATACGAAGTCTCTTCGATTTGATTGACATGACTAAAGTATTCAAGTTAAGTTTAACATAAAAGGTACTTGCGAAAGATGCTTCACAAATTATGATAAATTGGACGAATTCAAACTGTGTTGAAATGTCTAAAATGTCATAATCAATATGTATTAGATACATATGGTCTAATATTATCTCTTATCAGGGTTATAGTTATCGTTTAGTGTTAAAGATCAAAATAAGCAAACACTCATTTAAAATACAAAGGAACATCTAAAAGATTTGTGGAAACAACACCATAAGTGTTATGGCACGTCCGAGTTTCTGGAGATTTCGGCAAGTCGAAGTCGTGGCGAATAAACAAGTCTTTGTAGAGTATTCTTAGGAAACTATGAATGCATCTTCCACAAGGGGAAAACCTGCTGTTGTCCTAAGTTGATGTGTCTTGATGAAGATACAGGTGGAAAAAAGTAAAATATCAAAACAAGGTATTTGACCTTGGCTCCGAATTGTTGAGTGGCGCAGCGGAATTTGTTTCGTGAAACCAAACTCCACAAATAGAGGAGAAACCAATGATGATCATAAAGTTTTAGTGAATGCTTTTACTAAATAAAGTAGGATTCAACTATGTATTCTACAAGTTTGTGGAATTATATTATTGATTCACTTGTCATGTTTTGAACAAGACATACCTACGAATACAAAGAAGCGTGATGGACCTAAGTACGAGAAATGAATGGTCATTGAAATCTCGTTAGTTGAATTCTCAATTTGATGATGATCAAAGAAATTTTGAATGTCCAAGATTATCGAGAAGACCTAGATTTGAGTGGGAGCAAATCAGCTTGGCTAATTCATAATATGTAGCCGACATATTTTGAGTGGGAGCTAAGTGAAATCCCTGGATCTCAAACATGAATGTCATATTTGAGTGGGAGCGTGAAATCATTCTGGAATATGTAGATGACATATGTGAATGATGTGATTGGTGTTAATAACATTTAAGTTAGACAAATAAGGATGAAGTTAAAGTTATTAAACAATAAGATCTATCGAGATAGATTGGTGAGTTTAATAAACACAGAATGTCGAATGCTTCCTAGACTTGATTCTGAAAGATGTTTAGAATGTCCCAAGCAAGATTTTGAAGAAGCTCAGAATGGAACAAGGCAAGAAAGAAGTTCTTACTGTATGAAGCATTGAGTTAGTATTGCAACTATGGTTGAAAGAAAGAGATGTGTTGCATCTCCTATGCCTCAGTCATAGGTTCTTCCACATAACCATGTTGTATACTCGACGTAAAATGACTCGAGGTTCTGGTTGGTAGGACAAAGTCTTAACTGTAAGAGCATGTCTTTAAGTGATTCCTGAGTTGATCACTGAACCAGAATTAAGTATGTACATAAATGGCGAGAAGCAATGTAAGTGGCATAGATGCATTTCATGCACTAGGATCTATATAGATATAGAAGTATAAAGGCTCCATCTGATGTGATGTATAATGTTATGGCGGGGCTAGTTCCCTTTTAACATAGAATGATGTGTCCAAGGGCCCTGTGCCCATGAGAAAGCCCTCAAGGTTGATCTAAAGTCACTGTAAGCTCCTAGAATCCGGCCTTGTTCTGCTGCCATGACTATATTATATACATAAAGGATAGCAAAGTGTGTTTCGAAGTTTAGATGACAATGGTTAAAACGACCGTCATCATAAACACTAGAAACAAAGTCTCACTTTGTTGCCATACAAATACTTTGACCCATTATACAATAATGGTGTGAATGTCAAAATTAGGAAGACATTAGTGATTTGCAAAAGACATAATGATCTGGTAAAACAGAACATGGACATGACGTTTCCCATGAGCATGCATGATCTGTAAACGCATATGGTATATGGTTTATATGAGTAAAATGCGAGCTGGATTATTTGTACTCTAGTGCAAGTGGGAGAGTGAAGGAGATATGCCCTAGAGGCAAATAATAAATAAGTTTTTATTGTCATATCTCAATTAGTTTATAATAGTTTCATATTGTGCTATAACTGTGCCAAGTAGAAACATTGGTACAAGTGTGGTATGAAACAACCAAGTCCCTAGTAGCCTCTTTTCATACTAGTTCGTTGGTCATGAGGATGATCTGGGTTTCAAGATCATGGGCATTTATGCCGACTGACAATGAGATCATATCATTAGAGAATGATGTGATTGGACATTCCTCGAAGGATTGCAACACGATCAAGTCATATAGTTCATTGTTGCAACAACTATACCTAGACTCCTTTTCCTTAGACCGTGAGCTCATATTACTCACTGTTTCCCGAGGCTGCTTAGACTGCATCAAGCCCCACTTGGTAATACAATGGTTATAAAGGTGTACGTTAGGTATTCCGAATGAACAGTAGATGACATGTGACTGCAAGACCGGGATTTGTTCACCCATATGACGGGTAAAGATACATACAGCCAGCTTGGTGAGATTACATCCATAAATGTTGCAACATGTGACTAGGTCACGGGGATGTAATATCACGGTAACAATAAAACATAACTTGTTGTGAACAAGATTGAACAAGGTATGGGATACCAATGATCGGATCTCGGACAAGTCGTATCGAGAAACAAAAGGAAGAGGATGCTACATTTAGCGGTTCAAACGACATTGTCATTAGGAATGCATAGGGGTCACATGGATATCCGTGGTCCCTCTCTTGATCATTAATACATATCATGTCTAGAGCATTCCCGAGCCGTGAGAGGATACACTTAAGGGTACGATGAGAGCGATCATTCGTAAGACGGAATCACAGTAGAGAAAGAGAGAAAGACGGAAATGTTCCGCGGAGAGATCCGAAGTTGTTCGGAGAAAGAATAAAGGAAAAGTCCGGAAAAGTGTTTTCGGATAAATGGGAATTTGAATATATATTTATTATATGTTAATTATGAATTAATGTATTCTATGTAATATTTAAGTTAAGATTTATAAAAGCAACTTTCATATTAGGCCAAAACCCCAGAGGGAATTAGCTTGAGAGAAAATCTGCAGGAAAAAGAAAAAGGGAAAGAAAACAGCCAACCCACGTGGGCGGCGGATAACAGCCGCTGCACTGAGCGGCAAGCAGCTGGGCTACGCTCACGGGCGGGCGATAGATACTGCGTGCCGCTCTGGGCGAGCCACAACCACCAACCGCCGCCGCGGGCCTGCTCAACCCCGACCCATGCGGGGCTCGTGGGGGAGCGGACCGGACAGGCTTGCTGGGCCGCCGGAAGGCAGAGCTGGCCCACCCAGGGTGGGCGCCTGGTCACCTGGACGGTGCTTGGGCGGGCTGGGACGCTGGCATGGGGCAGGCCCTCCCGGGGTTGCCTGGCCCCAACAGGCCACCGTCTGTGCTATTGGCTGTTGGGCCGAATTTGGCCGGCCAGCCCATCCGGTTGGACCTCTTCTTTTTGCCCTTTTTCCTAGACTATTAGTCCCACATGGGGCACCTAATGGAGAGGGCACGCCCCCCTCCGCCTCTATAAGGAGGTGCTCATGGGAATTTGAGAAGTCCTTTGGTTGACTTTCTCCCTCCCTCTCTCTATACCTTGTGACCATGGCCCCAAGTCTAGGCTATGCGATCGAGGCACACCTGCAGCACGCTATTGCGCTGCAGGGGTTCCTAGCCAGATATCAACTTCCGCACTCCTGGCGGGATCGGGGAGCCGGAGGTCGCATCGTGCACTGTATGTGTATGAAGACACGAGGCGCAACACTTGGGGCGCTTAAATGTCGTGAGCCGGAGCTGCTGCACGATGAAGATGAAGAAGGAGCAAGGGGTGACCTGCAAGGAGCTTCGCGACCTTGAGGTCGTCTACGAGTACGATACTTCAACCACGTTCCCCGCGGAACGTTAACCCTGTAAGGTCTACAAGGGTATGTATTCTCTATGCATCGGCCGTTACCGCATTACTACATAGATATATCCTAGGAAGTTTCTAGGGTTCCAACGTAGGAATTTTTTGCTTTCTGCTGCGGTTCCCTTTCAATTTTAAGGGCTTGCGCCAGTTATTGTATTCACTGTCAGGGATAACTGCTGCGAACGTCATGTCGTGGCTGTCTCCTTGTTAACCGTAACACCACGTCGCATCGTGGGATCCATAGCGCCCTATGGCCTTTCCTGTGGCTCGCTTCTAATTGGTTGATCTGGCTAATACACGGGCAAACCGTGTGGCTTCGCCGCACCGCTCGATCCCACTACCCCACTTAAGGGTGTGGTTAAATAGGGGGTGAGGGATGCCCATTGGTCATTTCCCCACCTGCACGCACTTGTCTCCTTCTTCCTCTTCTTCTTCCTTAGCGCCACAACACCGCCACCACCGCTACTTCCTCTTAGGCGTTGTGCCACCGCTACTGCATCTTGCCACTATTTTCCTCCACCGTAGCCATGCCGCTTCTCTTGCATAGCCACTCCACCACAGGGCCCTGCCAATCTAGGCCTTTGCCCCCGTCACAGATTTGCTCTATGAAGGCAGAGATCTAGAGATGGCTGAGGAGGAGGTCGCTATTGTTGAAGAGCATAAGGAGGGTGGCGAGTCCCACGAGCGCGGTGCCTAGGACGAAGCTTGGGTCTACGAAGACGACATCGATTGGCTCTACCGGACCTGCCGCATCCCCGCCGGCGTTTCCTGCCGCCTCCCGTGCGAGGAGATCACCCCCTCGCCCAATCCGAGTGTGTTCGTGGTTTTCCTCTCGCATTGCCAGTGTGGGTTCGGTCTTCCCATTAGCCACTTATTCCATGAGTTCATCACCACTTTCGAGCTCCAACCACACCATCTGCCAGCTAACGCCATTACCTCCCTCTCCTCCTTTGCTTCCAGGGTTGAGGGTTATGATGACTGCAAGTGCACAGATCGTTTGTAGATAGTTTTGAAATAAAGACATCAATCCCACAGGGAGCAGGAGTCTGAAGTCTAATAATTCTTGAAATAGTTATTGCGATAGAAATGCTAGATAAATTTCTAAGTAACAAGATAAAATGCGAGTATTGGGTAAAAAGGTGTTTTTGGGTTTTGGGTATAAGTGCAATAATAAAGTAAAGAAAAATAACTTAATATAGAAAGTAAGTATCGCATATGTAAGAAAGATTGGAACTACAGTAGGGAAAAAGCGTTCTCGGGGAGTAGCGGATACACCACTAGAATTGTAAGGATTTAAGATAAAGATTATCATCATGAACATTCTCAACTATGTATGTGTGGGGGAAACTCCGTATTTGGACGAATAGGCAATAACCGCTGCTCACATCATCCTCATAACCACAACAGTCATCAATTGACATCAATCGAATTACTACACTATTAAGGGACGTAATCCTATAGGACGTATCCCATGGCGTGAATATTGTTCCGTGAGTTTCCTCGATTTCCCAAGTTGATACGTAAGGAGTGACAACAACTTTATAGTCACTATAAGTGCTGGCACGCCTCCATCTACCAACAAGTAGTTCCCTCCATCAAGTCCCCACGAGAGGCAAATATGGAGAGGTCGACATCTCTCAACATCAAAATGTAGAGAATCTAACACATGGTCACAACGATGAATATCATAATAGACTTTATCTTATTTCAATCTCATTCTAGGGTTTCTCTATCTCCCCAAGAACTAATGATCTACTCAGACATGGAGGCTATCAACATCATGGCAATGGTAATGGAAACAATCATTAATGAATAGTAATTGTATAAATCCACAACGAGTATAGGAATTACAACAAGATCTAGACAAGATGTAGATGGGATGGATGGAGATGGTGGTGATGCAGTGGTGGATGATGAAGATCGATGCCTTAGCCTCCCGGATCTCCGCAGGGCGAAGATGGATCCCTTGTGGATGAGTTCCCCCTCCAGATGCCTTCTAGAGGTGAGGTTTCTGTGATTTTTGGGTGTTCCGTATGTCGTCTCCTCGAACCAATTGCATGGGGTGAAACTATTTGACGAGGCGGAGGTGGCGCCAACTATACGACCGGAGCTATACGGGCAGAAGAGTTGCTCTAGTCGTATAGTTGGTCATTGGGCTCTCTGCCTCCCTTGTTCACTTCTGGTTTTCTTCTAGTATTATTAATATTTCCCAAATAAGCGATTTACGTTGTTTTTGACTCCTTTTCTCCATACTACACCTGCTTCAATAATTGTCTCCATTGGATCCATCATCTTTCCTGATCCTGGTGAAAACAGACATAAAATATGCGCGCAAGTGCCATAAAATACCACGATCCTACATATGCAATGCAAAATAATAATGTAAAACATGATACAAATATGCACTCATCAACTTCCCCAAGCTTAGACTCTTGCTCGTCCCGAGCAAGTTTTTAGCTTAATGGATGTGATCCTTATATTGATGAAGCTGAGTCGATAAAATAAATGAGGCAATTGCAGCATGTGTTTATCATGTACGATACAAGGGAATAAGTTCATGAATAGTACCTTACTTGAACCATCTGAATAGTATTGGAAGGCTTCCACACCTTAGTTATTATCAGTTCATAAAATATGAATCTCAACATAATGTAAAATAATCTGCTTCAACTGAATGAGTTAATGAGGTAGTCCCAAGTGTTTTTGGATCAACGTATTCACTTAGGATTCAAAATCTCAAAAGTTTCTCTTTGTCATAGTACAATATAGTGGTATATGCTTATTTGCTCTTTGCACATTCACTCTTTTTCTTTTCTTTTGCATATATGCCCACACTTTTGTTTTAAGTGTTGTGCAAAGGAGCTAGCCATACATTCCACCTTATGTAGGAATTCAGAGTTCAACGATCTCAATTACCAAATTCTAATTGTATATGAAGCATTCGTATGACTTGAGATTCTACCATGACTTGTTCTCACTCTTATTTGAATACCACTTTCATTTTACTTTATTCAAAGTTTCTTTTTCAACTTAATTATATAGATAATTTCTCTTTGTGAATCAAACCGTAGACTTACAGCATATTGACCAAATTATCTTTATGTGTTCCATTAATACCAATGGTGTGGAAGACTCCTATTGCTATCATCAAGTGCAAGTAAAATCATACTCAAGCCATTCATATATCAATAAAGCAAACGCAAACTCAATATTGCTCCATGTATAATAATGAACTCAGAATTTCATAAAAGGGATCGACTATTCCTGAAGGGAATTCTAATTATGCAAATTTTATTTCTAATTTGAACTAATGCAAAAATAATAATAAAAACTTATAAGATAGATTACAAGGTCTTAAAGATCTCCCCAAGCTTGGAATCAAGCTAGGCGGGATCAAATAATCCCTTGCGATTATTTGATATCGTGATTGTTGTAGATCACTGTGGCACCATGGCATGTAACACTGCAGTGTGTAGCTTCTTGTTGGTCTCCTCTAGAGTATTTATGCGGCTATAGCACCTACGCAGATCAGATTGCAGAGTGTCCACTTTATCTGCGAGCTTCCTCAATAATGGAAGGAGGTCTTCCTTCTTCTCCATCTCATTGAGATGGTGACGGACTTCAACGCGATGGAGTAGCTCCTGCTTCTGATATATCTCTAGTGCTCACACGTGATCCTTGGTCCTGGGGATAGCTTCTTCTTCCTCATCCATAATTGATGGATCGAGGAAGTGGAAACCATACCTCCACTCTTCTTGTGGTTTAGCCATCATACAAGCACCAATGGTTGGCTTCGAGAGTGGAACATACCCTTTCTTGCTAGCACCTGCACCAATATTAGATAATTCCTTATGCTTGTGTGGCCTTGGATCTGTGGTGATGAACTTGACCATCTCCACACGCCCTTTTCCATGTGTCTTGCGATCTTCTCTCTCTCGTTGAGCTTTCTTCATCGCCGCCCAATTGATCTCCGGTGGATCATAGATATCACGGCGGATGTAGACGTCAACCACGTCATCATCGGAATCATTGTTGAAGTAGCTTGGCTCGACGTACTCCTTGTACCTCGGGCTAAACCTCTCCACCTCCTCGTCATTGTCCTCCATGGACGGGCTGCTAGAGCGGTCCCTGGAAGGAGCAATGAGCCCCAGGGGTTTCCCACGGCCTGGGGCGGGATAGCGCATTGCTAGATTGGTTTCTCTAGATTGCGATTAGAGAGAGAGACAATGGCAGTATATAAGAGGGGTCAGAGGTCGGTAAAACTCGCGAGAAACACCAAATTGTCGCCCAAGAAAACAATCCAAATGAAACAAGGAAAGAAATCATGGATTTGGAAGTGTCTTGCCGCGTAACGACCAACTATACGAGTGCGACCTGTATAGGTCCGGCCGTATAGTTGGTTCCGGGCAGATATTTCCAAATATCTCAAGTCCAGGTCGATTAAATCACGACTTGGAACCGACAATAACATTTTTTTAATATAAAAGAAAGATCGAACGAAAAAGTGTCTGAGAGTTTAACGACCAACTATACGGTCGGAATTTTTTGTTCTGGTCGTATAGTTGCGACCATATAGATTCAGATATTGAAAATCAAAAGTTTCTGGGAGTTTAGCGACCAACTATACGGCGGAATTTTTGCTCCGGTCGTATAGTTGCGACCGTATAGATACAGACACCAAAAGGAAAAACTATCTGAGAGTTCAACAACCAACTATACGGCTGGAATTTTTGTTCCGGTCGTATAGTTGCGACCGTATAGGCTTAGATATCGAAAACAATTTCACAAAGATGATATAGAGAGTTTAACGACCAACTATATGACGGGAGCCCCCTCTCCGGTCGTATAGCTCCGCCCTTATAGTTGGTAAACCCCCTCTAAAACTTTAGAAAAACACAAGGAATTTGAAAACAGAATTTTCAAGAGTAAAAATTGTGAAAATAAATCACTTATTAGGGTAAGAACACGTACCTTGCACTTACCATTTGCTTAATCGGGGATGAAGAGTTCCTCCCATAACAAGGACTCCTTCTCTCTAGGAGGAATTGACTTTAGTTCATTAGATAATTCCCATAAACGAAAATCACCAGGACTAAAGTTCCTCTCAATAAGATTGGTGTCTTCCTGGACAAACATTGACACTGCATCTAACATCTTTATTTCCTGCCTTTGCATAATCTGCAGCTCAAATTCTTGTAGTGAAAGAATCCAACGGAGCAATCTTGGCTTATGTTCTTTCCTCTCAAGGAGTTCTTTTAAGCCATCACGATCCATGTGAACTCTCACCCTTGCTTCAACTATATAAGAATGAAATTTATTCCAAGAGAAAAATACAGCAAGCAGTTCCTTTTCTTCCTGAGGGTAATTCTTTTGAGCACCATTGAGAGCTCTACTAGCATGATGTATAATATTAAATCTATGACCACTATGCTGTCCAAGAGTTACTCCTATAATATCATCGCTAGCTTCACATATTAAGTCAAAGGTTGTATCTCAGATAGGTGGTTTAATGGTGGGAGAGCGAGATAAAGCATTTTAAAGTTTCTCAAAGGCTTCAAGACACTTATCATCAAAATTAAATCTCATTCGCTTTTGCAACAGGTTAGTCAAAGGTTTAGATATCCCAGAGAAATTTCTAATGAACCTTGTGTAAAAACCCACATGACCAAGAAAACTTCTTATACCTTGAATATCCTTAGGTTGCGGCATTCTCTCTATTTCTTCAACCTTAGCTCTATCAACTTCAATTCCCTTACCTAATACCTTGTGTCCAAGGACTATACCTTCTTTGACCATAAAGTGGCACTACTCCCAGTTTAAAACAAGATTAGTTTCTTCACAACGTTGCAAAACTTTGTTGACATTATCCAAGCAACTAGTAAATGAAGTTCCATAGACAGAAAAGTCATCCATAAATACTTCCATTATAAGTTCTATAAAATCCGCTAAATTAGCAGTCATACATCATTGAGAAGTAGCTGGAGCATTACATAGCCCAAAATGCATACGTCGGTAAGCATGTACACCGTAAGGACTTATGAAAGTTGTTTTAAGTTGGTCATCCAGATGAATAGCTATTTGAGAGAAACCAAAGTATCCGTCCAAGTAACGAAAGTGAGAATGGTTTGCTAACCTTTCTAAAGTTCGATCTATGAACGGTAGTAGATAGTGATCTTTCCTAGTTTCTTTATTTAATTTCCTGAAATCTATGCACATCCTGTGCCCAACAATAGTTCTAGTAGGTATTAGTTCATTGTTTTCATTAGGAACAATAGTAAAACCACCCTTCTTAGGGACACAATGAACATGACTTACCCAATTAATCTCTTTAACATGATAAATTATACCTGCGTCCAGTAGGCGTACAATTTCTTTTCGTACCACTTCTTTTATTTCAGGCTTTAATCTTCTATTAAATTCCGCAACTGGTTTAGCACCTTCTTCCATGAATATTCGATGGACGAATATCATGGGACTGACGCCCTTCAAGTCATCCATTGAGTACCCAAAGGCTTGGCGATGCTCCCTAAGTATCTTCATGAGTTCTTCTTCTTCTTCTGAAAGTTTAGCACTAATAATAACAGGGAATTTATTGGTATCCTCTAAAAACCTGTATTTAAGATTATATGGTAGAGTCTTCAACTTTGGGGGTGGTAATTCCTTGTCCCCTCTCTTTTCTGGCTCTTCAAAAGCCTCATCAGTTGGAGGTCCCAAAATGGGAAGTGAATTGAATTCATCTTCTAGTTCTTCTAGGGACTTGTCCTCCTAACTATTTCTACATAATTTGGATCTTCATTTATATCTTCTTCTTGATTACCAAAGAAAAGAACCACCATTTCCTCAATAGTTCCCTCTTCCTCTTCTTCTTGTATTTGTGGAGGTTAGACTTTAAATTTTGAAAAATGGAATTTATTTTCCGTTCCCCCAAGCTTAAGAGACACAATCTCCTTCTTGAAATTAACATAGGCACCTATATCACCCAATTTTTTTCTTCCAAATATAATAGGGCAAAGAGTGTCAGCTGGCATATCAACAACTACAAAATCGATAGGAAAGCTTTTGTTGCCAATTGTGACAATTGCATTGTCAACTACTCCCATTGGAATTCTATGGTTCTTATTGCTAACATAAATTTTACATCAGTATTTTCAATTGTAGCCGGTTCTATTTCTTCTTTTATTTCTAGATAGAAATCATAAGATATAACAGTAACTTCGATGCCAAGATCACATAAACCGTAATGAGAGGTTTCTTTAAATATGAAGGGAAGAATAGGCATACCCACATCTTTTACCTTTATTTTACCTTTAACCAATATGGAAGTTTCTACATCAAGTTCAACTATGTTATAGTGTGAGTACATAGCCATAATTGCTTCCTTGGTTACCACTTCATCTTTGTTTTCTTTCAGGTTTTCTGTGACTCCTGAAATGCTTTCCGTACTACTTTGACCTGTTCATATTAAAAATATGCTTTTGTGAAGTGTTAGGGAAAGGTACTTCATATATTGGTTCTACGGAGGCAAGTGTTTCTTTATCTGCTCTTTTCTTTTCTGGTTCGGGTGGTGTATCATACTTGTCTGGACCCTCCTTTGGAGCTTTAATATGTTCTGTAAAAGCTTTAACAACTTGCAACACAAGATCTAAATCCCGATAAAGTTCTTTAGATAATTCTTTAACATGGCCTTTTTATTATAGTCATGAATACAATCATGCTCTATTTCTACGCCTCCTTCGCTTCCTAGACCAAAATTCCATGAAACTCTATGATCACGAATTCTATTAATTAAAGCCCAAGCTTTAGGTATAGGAAGATTCATAAAGGCTCCTTCCGCGAAAGAGTCTAGTTCAATTTTATTAGGTTCAACTAAACCGCCATAAAAGATATGTAGTAGATACCATTCAGGCAAATCATGATGAGGACATAGTCGTAGTAAATCTTTAAATCTAATATAAGCTTTTACTTGTCCTTCATTAGAACGATTCTTCCAAGTCATTATAAGACACCTGATTCCAAAAGATTTTGATAATGGATAATATTTTGATAGAAATTCACAGGCTAAATTATCCCAAGTAATAGTGGCTTCAGGGGGTAGAGATCTATACCATGAGAGAGCTGTACTTGTCAAAGTTTGACTAAAAAGTTTAACCCTTACCTCATCAGCAGTATATCCCGTCAATAGAAAAGTGCCACATATATCTTTAAAACATGCAATATGCTCATATGGATCAGGATCTTCTTCATCTCCAGTAAATTTCTTCTTATGTAGAATACTAAGTAGTAGAGGATTTATTTCAAACCCCTTTGTCTTCTCATTGGAGTTGTCTCTTTTATAAATATCATAGGGCTTCCCAAAGTGATTGAGTGGGTTAGCACTAGTCATATGCTCAAACTCCATCATGTTGGTGGAAACCTATAACTCAAAAAAAAATTAGCAAGAAAAAAAATAAATAAGCAAAAACTAAAAGACCTATAGTGCTTAGCTCCCCGGTAACGGCGCCAGAAAATAGCTTGATGACTTCAAGTGCATAGATCGTTTGTAGCTAGTTTTGAAATAAAGATATCGATCCCACAGGGAGCAGGAGTCTGAAGTCTAATAATTCTTGAAATAGTTATTGCGATAGAAATGCTAGATAAAGTTCTAAGTAACAAGATAAAAATGCAAGTATTGTGTAAAAAGGTGTTTTTGGGTTTTGGGTATAAGAGCAATAATAAAGTAAAGAAAAATAACTTAATACATAAAGTAAGTATCGCGTATGTAAGAAAGATTGGAACTATAGTAGGGAAAAAGTGTTCACAGGGAGTAGCAGATACACCACTAGTATTGTAAAGATTTAAGATAAAGATTATCATCATGAACATTCTCAACTATGTATGTGTGGGAGGAACTCCGTATTTGGACGAATAGGCAACAACCGCTGCTCACATCATCCTCATAACCACAGCAGTCAGCAATCGACATCAATCGAATTACTGCTCTATTAAGGGATGTAATCCCATAGGACGCATCCCATGGCATGGATAGTGTTCCGTGAGTTTCCACGATTTCCAAGTTGATACGTAAGGAGTGCTAACATCTTTATAGTCACTATAAGTGCTAGCACGCCTCCGTCTACCAACAAGTAGTTCCCTCCATCAAGTCCCCACAAGAGGCAAATATTGAGAGGTCGACTTATCTCAACATCAAGATGCAGAGAATCTAACACATGGTCATAGTGATGAATATCATAATAGACTTTATCTTATTTCAATATCATACCAGGTTTTCTCCATCTCCCTAAGAACTAATGATCTACTCAGACATGGAGGCAATAAACATCATGGCAATGGTAATGGAAACAATCATAGATGAATAGTACTTGTATAAATCGATAACGAGTATAGGAATTACAACAAGATCTAGACAAGATGTAGATGTAGATGGGATGGATGGAGATGGTGGTGATGCAGCGGTGGATGATGAAGATCGATGCCTTAGCCTCCCGGATCTGCGTAGGGCGAGGATGGATCCCTTGTGGATGAGTTCCCCCTCCAGATGCCTTCCGGAGGTGAGGTTTCTGAGATTTCTGGGTGTTCTGTATGTCGTCTCCTCGAACCAATTGCACGGGGTGAAACTATTTGACGAGGCGGAGGCGGCGCCAACTATACGGCTGGAGCTATACGGGCGGAAGAGTTGCTCTAGTCGTATAGTTGGTCGTTGGGCTCTCTGCCTCCCTTGTTCGCTTCTGGTTTTCTTCTGGTGTTATTAATATTTCCCAAATAAGCGATATACGTTGTTTTTGACTCCTTTTCTCTAAGTACAACTACTTCAATAATTGTATCCATTGGATCTATCATCTGTCCTGATCCTGGTGAAAACATACATAAAATGTGCGTGCAAGCACCATAAAATACCACGATCCTACATCTACAATGCAAAACAATAATGTAAAACATGATGCAAATATGCACTGATCAGGTTACCTCGGCCTCGGAAATCTTTTGCCACTAAGTCTCTGGATGATGCGTGATGCCCGCATTCCCCTTGATGTATATCTCGGAGGATGTTCAACCCTTCTTCCGTGTCAACACATCGTTGTAGAACACTTGTGACACTTCTCTTGTATAATTTGGCATTGATAATGGTGTTGGAAATATGCCCTAGAGACAAATAGTAATAAGAATTATTATCATATTTCATAACGTTTATGATTAAGTTTTATATCATGCTATAAATGTATTGAAAGGAAACGTCAATACACGTGTGATATATAAACAACCATGGGTTCCCGATGATACTCTAGTCACTGGTTCATTGGTCAACATATGATCAAGGTTTCTTGATCATGTGGCATTTATGCCAGTTGGAAATGGAGTCACCTCATTCTGAGAATGAGATGATGAACTAATATCCAACCTAAACATGATGACCCGATCATGTCATGTAGTTCAAGTTACGATGATTAGAATAGACCTACTAGACTATTCCTTAGACTGTGAGGCTCTATCAATCACTGTCTCATGAGGGTACTTTGATAGCATCAAACGTCACTTGGTAAAATAGTGATCATAAAGGTGTGTTCAGGTATTTGAAGGAACAATAGAGGCATTATACGTCAAGTGTGGGATTTGTCCATCCGCGTGACGGAAAGATACTCGAGGGCCCACTCAGAGAATTTATATCCAATAGCTGCGCAACGTGTGATTTGATCACAGGGATATCACTTGTCGAAACAAGTCAAGTAGCATTTGTCGGTATCCAGATTGAACCCGGTATGGTGATGTCATTGATCATATCTTGGTCAATGGAAGTATCGAGAGACAAAAGGAATAATACATGACCGTCATGGTTCAAACAACGAAAGATTTCATGGAATGTATAGGGGTCACATGGCCATCCAGGTCCCTCTGCTGATCATTGGTACGGGAGTGTCCCGACCATGTCTAGAGTGTTCTCGAACCATGGGGTATCACGCTGAAGGGATTGATGATGCTTAGAGAGTGTTTATAGGATCGGTAGAATCACCGAAGAATAGGAGAGAAAACCGGAAGGGTTTCGGTAAATCCAAAGGATGTCCGTAGTGGAGGTGGAAGGTGTTCCATAGCCATGGAGATTGAATAATATGTGAATGAATGTTAAATATTGATTTAATCATTTGTTTGTAATTATTTAAATAAAGAGAAAATAAATTAAAGGGTCAAAAGGCTTAATGGGCCAAATCCCGGAGGGGAAAGGGCCCAAGAGGGGGGGCCGAATCCCTAGAAGGGGCCAAGGGGGTGGTTGGCGCGCTAGTGGGCCAGCCCCCACGTGGGGAACATGGGGGGGGGGGTGGCCGGAGGCGCCTCCCCCACCTCCTCCCATGATTAGTCCCACCCTGGGACTTTGAGGGAGGGAGTACCTCACCTTCCCCCTATATATAGTGGGGTATTTTTGACCAAATAAATACAATGAATATTCAATAAAGGTTTCCACACTTTTGGAGAGACCTCCAATTGATATTTCTCTCTCTCTCTCTCCCATGAGCGTGGTCCCAAGTCCGGACTACGCGAATGAGAGACATCTTCACGACAAAGCGCCGTCGCGCTGCAGGATTCAGATCTAGGAGCTCTACTTCCGCAACTGCTGCTGGATCGGGGAAGCAGGAGTCATCGCCAGGCACCAGATGCATGTAACTCCCTGCAAGGTGTCACATTTGAGGCACTAGAAGTCGTTGGAACCAAAGGAGCGCAAGGACTTTATCACGACCTTGAGGTCGGCTTTGGCTCGTCTACATCAATCACTCTCTCCCGAGCATTGACAGTGCTTTTCAGTCTTCAAGGGTAAGTTCGTGAAAAGCCCCTCCCATTACTGCATTACTAATAGATAGGTCCTGGCAGCATTAGGGGTTTAGGGGCGTAGGGTAAAATTTTATTGTTTTCATACGTGAACCGCTACAATGTTATCGAAGCTAGATCTATGCATAGTATTGCTAGTACGGGTAGGACACACGAGATGTAGCGTGTGGGCGTTGATCTTTGAGTTGTTACCCTCCCACGTGTACTTGTGTATACCGCAGCAATGCTTAATGCAGCGGCCCCCAACCGACTTTATGCGTTCATTCGCGAGACTGGTCCACGCTTGACATACGGCTTGTACCGTATAAAGTGGCTTTGGGGGGGTGTCTGTCTCTCTCGCATTAGTTGGTACACAATTTGCAACGGAGGGCCCCGAAAGGGGTGTAGTATAGACAACTACTTGATCAGCGTTGTGGCGAAAGTTCGTAGGTAAGAACGGTTCTTGTGTGAAAGCCCATTCAGCCACGTAAAACATGCAAAGATAAAGTAGAGGTGTCTAACTTTGTTTTGCAGGGGGGCGTTGTGATGTGATATGGTTATGGCAAAGGTAAAGTAATTACCTTATGTTGCTAAATAGTAGTATACGGTCACGGTGGTGACGGACTACCATGCCGGAAGGCACTGGTACCTTGGTGCCTACGATGCCAGAACCCTGGCACCGGAATCCGGAGGCGCGGGATGGAGATCACAGCAAGATGGACCATATCACATTACTCTTACATTCAACATTATTGTTTGTATATCTTATCGTGTGCTAGTATTAGATACTTGATGGTAGCCTAATAAGATAATCCCTATTAAAATACCAATGATTGTGTTCTCCCTTAGTGTGCACCACCAAGAAAGTTCTCCGGTGTGAGGCAGCGTCGTGATGATCGGGTGTTAGACATATGTACGTTCGTACGCAGTGGGTGTAAGCCATGTTGCACATCGAATACACTAAAGTTGAGTTGGCGAGCCTAGCATGTGTAGACATGGCCTTGAAACACGGATGATCGAAAGGTCGAGCATGAGTCGCATGAATGATGTGACCGGCGTTTAGGCATCCACCCTAGCACCCACATCGGGGGAGATGTGGGGAAAAGGGTTCGTGTAATCACTAGAACCCTCCAAGGGATAGGTGTTTTTAGTGGAGTTATTATATTAACTCATTTAATTATAAACTTAGTCTAAATTCCTTTTTGCAATTATAAATGTAGAGGTGGCTCACCGTGAAGCTTACTTTGACGTTGAGGAGTGGGTAGTTGGTGAGAAACTTAGAGTTAATGGATCCAACTTCCTTGGTTGGCTTGTGCACCTGAATGATCTCCTTACTAGGAATCAGGTGGTAGATTACATACGCCACATGATGGAATTGGCCGAGCCTGACGGCTATGAGACCCCACGAGAGTGGGCAGACCGCTACTATCGCCAAGAGATGTCCACTTACATTCAGATAATAATGCGTTACAGAATGGTGGATGAACTACATCCGCTCATGGGTGATCTTGACCCATATTTGATGGTGGATCAACTAAGACCAGAGTTCATAAACCATGTGTGCATGTGGAAGCACGAGCTCCTTGGAGAGTTCCTTTCCATAAACATGAAGGAACACACTTGTCTAAATTGTCACTTGGAGCGCATGCTTGATGCACTGATAGCTGTGAGATTCGACACATTTTGATGGTTTTCTCCCGGATTTGATCATTTTCTAGCTTTACCTAACGCTAATACTTTGGTAGCAAAGAAAACTTGGTTTTTAATGTGTGTTTCAGGTTCTGAACATCAACAGAAGGTTTTGACCAGTGAAACACAATATTTAGGCGAAAACAAGCAAGTCTCTTTGGAAGAAATCGAGGGAAGCACATAGAGTCTTTAACGAGAAACTATACGGCGAGAACATTTTTCTGGCTGTATAGTTCCTACCGTATAGCAGCCGTCACCTCTTTCTTGTCAAAAGGGACAACTTCCGTGAAGAGGCCAGATGCAAAATCATAACACAGCAGCCGCCATCCCATCCAGAGAGGAGATAGAAGAGATCCAGAGAAGAAGGGGGAGACGTTCTTCATCTCGCTCCACGATCTTCGACCTCCTAGCCATCACACCTCCATAGCCATTACTTGTAATTGAGAGAGAGAGGAGTTCTAGCTAATTATGGGTTTTGGTAACAGGCTAGTAGGATTATTGAAGTTGGGATGAAATCTACCAAGAGGAGTTCCAGCTAATTATGGGTTGCTCGCCTACACATATATTTATAAGATTACAATTGTTACACTTATCATTCGTCCACCTGGCACATTCACTATCAGCATGAACTGTATCTCCCCGCACCTTTTCCACCATCTGCAGAAAACAACAAACAAGCGAATCATTTCTTACTTTTATGATTTTTATTTCTGAACTTTACATTTAGTTTTATTTAAATACATCCAGTTTAATCGGAATCTCATTCTTATTTCACACTTTCAGTCAATTCACTCAAAGACCCGTGGGAACTTTGAGTGTGACAGAGACTTCACCCATAAACACTTACCTTTGGGCTCCCTATGAGATCAATATCTATACTTCAAAACTATCTACAAACGATATGTGCACTTGCAGACATCAAGCTATTTTTTGGCGCCGTTGCTGGGGATCTAAGCACTAAGTGTTTTTCTCTTGACATTTCAGGTGTTACTACTACAAAATGGTCTCCCTAGGAGACAAAGGGTCTACATGCTCTGGTAGGACCTATTTACCAGATTCTTTTGAGCGCGTGCCAATTCAGAGGCATGAAGAAATTATTGAAAAACTTTTAAGATCAAACAAGGTTGAAGTTGAAAACCTGAGTGATATTATGGAAATCATGTCTATTTAGAGGACAACTCCCAAGAAACCTGAGAAAGCTGTCAGAGAATATAGTGCTCCAAACTCTGCTTTCCTTAAACAACCAATTGAATTTCCTAACCCTGGAGTTAGAGAAGATCGATTTGATGGTGGAATTATTAATATTTTGCAAGAAAAAGCTTTTAGTGGAAGGGAATATGAAGACCTAGGAAGACATATTAGATAGTTTGATGATTTCATGACAACACTTGGACCAAAAGGTTTGCCAAGAGATTTCTCTCGTCTAACTTTTTTCGTTGGTCTCTTAAAGGTAAAGCTCTAGACTGGTTATATTCTCTCCCTCGCCATTACATTAAATGTTGGGAAAACTGCATTGTCAAATTTATAAACAGGTTTAATCCATTTAAAAAGGTAACTGAAACTAGGAATAGCATAGGCAAATTTAGTCAGAACATGGGAGAAAACTACCCACAAGCCTGAGATAGATTCTTTGGAATGATCAATAGAGTTCCTGATCATGGCTATTCTGAATCAACTATTTGCCATTTATTTTACCACGGTCTTAATACTCAAAGCAGAGAGTTGCTTGATTTATCAACAGGAGGATCGATAAATACTTTAACTGTTAAAGCATGTTTGGAATTGATGTCTACTAGGGCTAAGAATGATTCTTTATACAATCCTGAGTTCGACACTAAGTTAGAAAAAGGGATGCTTCGTATAAATCCTGATCTCATGTCTGAAGTATGCAAAACAATGAAAGAAAAAGGTATACCTTCTTAACTTGTTAAGGAAAACAAAGTAGACATATTGCAAGTTTTTACTGAAGAAGATGAAACTAGAATTTTTTTTCAAGAATTAAAACATCGACAATCAAAATCTCATAATAACCTACATAAACATTTTCAAAAACATAAAAATATTTTGGCAGAACTCAAAGAAAATTATGATGAGATTAGCCAAGAAATAAAATTATTTCACAAGTATCTTAGTATGATGAAACTCAATGCGAACAAATAGCATCTGGTTATCAAACTTTTCTTTGAGATGATATAGATGTTCTAGTTTCTACTAATGTTGTTACAAGAAGGGGTGCAATTGTTATAGGACCATTAGGACCACCCGAATATGAAGCTGAGAAAGAGTGAAAAGAAAAAGCCTTGCTCAAAGCAAGCCAAGAAGATGATACACTAGTGGATCCTTAAGATGAAACTGCTCAAGAAACATAAGATCAAACCAAGGAGGACCAAAATGATGCACATGATGACCGTTATGACTCTGATGCAGAGACGGTTGATCAAAGAGAAGAAAAGACAAGCAATGAAGATGAAGTTGTTGTAGTAGAGAAGAAGAAAAGCAATAAGTGATACGTTGCAAACGTATCTATAATTTTTGATGTTCCATGCTTGTTTAGTATCTACTTTCTTATGTTTTATCTACATTTGGAGATACTTTTATGCATTTTCTGGAACTAACCTATTAACAAGATGCCACAGTGCCAGTTGCCTGTTTTCTGCTATTTTTGGTTCCAGAAAGTTAGAAAATGAATATTCTCGGAATTGGACGGGACAAAGGCCAAAGTCAATATTTTACCGAAAGACTCACGGAGCCAGAAGACGAGACGGAGAGGGGCCAAGGGATTGCCACACCATGTGGTGGCGCGGGCTAGCCCTGGCCGCACTAGCAGGTGGTGTGGGCCCCTGGTCCACCCACCGACCTTGCCTCTTCGCCTATAAGAAGCCTCCCGATGCAAAAAACCCTAAATCGAACAACCTCTAGCCATGAAAAGTTCCGCAGTGCCGCTACCACCGAAGGGGAGATTTGGGGACAGAAAGTCTCTGTTCCGGCACCCTACCGGGACGGGGAAGTGCCCCCAGATCCATCTCCATCGATCTCCACTACCATCTCCATCACCATTGTTGATTCCCATGATGATGAGGGAGTAGTTCTTCCTCGAGGCTAAGGGTTCTACCGGTAGCTATGTGTTCATCTCTCTCTCTCTCTATGCATGATCATATTGTGATCATGAGCTTTGTAATCAAGTAGATCTACTTTGCTACTCAAGTGCTTTAATAGATCTCTGCTCTCCCCATGTGTGTGAAAGTGATAGCATGCACACCATGTGGCACTTAGGCTAGAGATTACAAATACTTGTTATGAGTTATATTTGGAGTTGGATGTCTCTATGAAATTGTGGTGTTTGTTGGAACCATCTAGTGCTCAAGGTGACTATGTGGGGTTATCTAGATGTAGAAAGCGAACTTTGAGGTGTGTTGTTATATCCCTACCATGGATTAGAGTGTCCAACCAGAGAGTAGTTCAAAGTAGTATCATGGAGAGAATATATTTATATGAGAGTGTTCACTAGTGAAAGTATGATCCCTAGGCCTTGTTTCTAAGAACTGAAACACCGTTTGCAACTAGATCTATTACATGTTTGCTTGCTTCCATCTTTATTTCAGTTTGCCTTTAGTCTCTTCCACGCCATCAAGCTCTTTTCTGGCACCGTTGTCTTATATGTATACCACTTGTATTTTACTATCTCTTCACCGAACTAGTGCACCTATACACCTGACAAGTGTATTGGGTGTGTTGGGGACACAAGAGACTTCTTGTATCTTGATTGCAGGGTTGCTTGATAGGGATACCTTTGACCACTTCCTCACTGAGTTCGATAAACCTTGGGTGATCCACTTAAGGGAAAACTTGCTGCTATTCTACAAACCTCTGCACTTGGAGGCCCAACAACTGTCTACAAGAATAGAAGTGCATAGACATCAATAAGCAATAACAAAAGAAAGCAACAAAAGAGCTTGACCCCCACAAAAGGTAAAATACAAAAATAAGAAAGGTGAGCAAAAGCTTCCTTATCCAGATGAAAAAAAGAAAGCATCGGACCAAGTAATCTATGATTCTTTCAAAAAAGCACTTGGTGATCTTCGTTTAGAAATTCCATTTGCAGATGCATTAAAAGTTCCCACATATTCTAAATTCCTCCGTGATACTCTTAGTAGAAATAAATAAATAACCGAAACCATTGCCATGGTGACTAGTTATCCTGCTAATGGGAAGCTATTGTCAAAATCGGAGATCCCAGAATACCAACTATTTCATGCTCAATTAGCAAAACTGATATTCACAATGCCTTGTGTGATTTACGTGTAGGATTAGTGTAAAGCCATATTCCCTCTATAAAAGGTTAGGATTAGGGGAGTATTCCCCAACTACTATCACTTTACAGATGGCTGCTAAGTCCACTAAACAACCCATTGGTATGATTGAGGATGTTCTACTTAGAATAGGTGAACATGTTATTCCCACTGATTTTATTATTCTTGAAATGCCAGAGGATGAAAAATTATCTATAATACTTGGAAGACCTTTCCTTAGTACTGCAGGGGCATCGGTTGATTGTGCTGAGGGAAAAATAATCTTCAATGTTTATGATGCTGAAATCATCCGGTATTTTCCAAAGAAGCTAGAAGTAGGAGAAAAATATATTCCACAGGCAAAACGAGTTCATGTGGTAAGTGCCTTTGATAAGTGGCAACCCAAGGTAAGTATTCGAGAATAGAGAAGGGGTTGAGTTATTCAACCATCCTTAATAAAATGCATTATGGGAGTCAACCCATCACATTAATAAAATAAACTATAGAATAAAGTGTCCATCGCGTTCTTACAACTTTTTCACAGACATTTTTGCGGAAGCGCGTCCATGAAGATGCAGCTGTCAAAAGGTAGTAGAAATATCGACTAAACAAGTGTAGAATAAGTATAAAAATAAAAGTTGGAGTTTTATCTATAAAAACTAGCTTAATCATTCTTATTAAGATCTAAAAGTGAACCTCCAGTTGAGGAGAAGAAGATAGGTAGAGCTAGATATTCTGCTCTTTACATGATGTTTTTGGTCGATAATTTCAACTGTCATTTTTTTGTCAAAAACAAGGTGTTTCGCTAAGTTTCAAGATAAGAAGGTATTCTTGAAGAAACAATTTTTTTGATGAGTACTGATGGTTTAACGACTGACTATACGGTGGGAATAAAACTTCCGGCCATATAGTTTGGCCGTATAGATATCTTTGCGATCAACAAATTCTCCCCCGTGGGCACAGAGAATTTAACGAACAACTATACGGTAGGAATAAAAATTCTGGCTCTATAGCTTTGGTCGTATAGATATCGATGCCTTCGTACATTTTCATCTCAAAAGTACTGATGGTTTACTATACGGTCAGAATAAAAATTCCGGTCGTATAGTTCCAGTCGTATAGATATCGATGCCTGTTTTAGAAGATTTATCTCGAGGGTACAGACGGTTTGACGATCAACTATACGGCAGGATCATTATGATCCAGCCGTATAGTTGCATCCATATAGCTTTGTTCTGCACAAAGAAACCGTAATTGGCGGCGCCGCCGCAACTATACGGAAGGAACAACATATCTCGCCCGTATAGTTGCAGCCGTATAGTTCAGCACGACCTCATAATCGCGTCGGGGCGGCTAGGTTTTTCTCCCTCCTTACTTTTCTCTCTCATATTCTCTCTCCAAACCTCTCCAAACCCACCTAGATCTCTTGATTCTTTGCGGATTTTGTTTGTTTGAGTGGGGGAATCAACAGATTAGCATGTTTCTCTCCATATCCATGCTTTATTTTCAGATTTCCATGGTTGAAACTCTCACATTGATCTAGTGGATGAACTCAAGCTTATTTAGTTTCTCCTCTTAATTTGTCATGTTAGGATTAAATTTTTCCACGTAGAATCGTTCGCATATCATGTAGAAACTAGATGCCTAAGGTTTTATGGTGAAATTTTTCAGTGCATCAAGATGAACAAAAGTGGTAGCATTTTTCTCAAGGGCAAGCACCAACGGGGAGAGAGTTCGTGGCACCGGGCCGAGCTCAACCCCTAGCTAGCCGTAGTTTCATCAAGGAGGATGCTGCCCACACGTTGGGCCGATGATAGCTTTCTCGCTGCAGCAGGGTTGAGGGCGGACTTCGACCTCATGTGTGCAAATTCAAGACTTTCGGTACTCGCCTATGAAAGCCACAACACCTACGCCGAGCTCAGCTATGACTTCCTTGCCTCCTTCTACGATGATCACAGGGAGAAAGGTAATGCATGCACGGTAAGCTTCACCATGAACCGGCAACCCTGTGAAATAACTTTTGAACAATTTTGCAATGCTTTCGGCTTCCCTCACGATGGGGAGTCAAATGTTACTAACCTATACAACGTCACAAGTGGAGAAACTTTGGAGGTTGTTTATGTTAATGGCAACAGGGACTTCTACCAAGAAGATATCCACCATTTAGAACCCAACCATTCGCTACTACACCTTGTTCCTCGCCAATACACTGCTGGGAAGAGGAGATACCGGTTCCATGGCTAATGCGTACATGGCAATGATCACCAAGGCACTCTTCCCTAAAGCATCGCAAAGTCCCAATCTCGGGGCTCTACTCATCCAGCATTCCGTCAGTAGAACAACAAGACGAAAGGTGACATTCACATTGGTGGATTGGTAACCCACCTTTCTCATCAATTAAACATTTTATTACTTGTGATGCAACCTATCGATGGCTCCAAACTTATGGATGCCAAATACTTGACTGCTTGTGGCTTCCTTGGTGTTTACCGAGCTAACAGGAGGCTCCGAGCATATCAGTTTGGTTATCCAGGTGATGTGCAGGTTGAGCAGGTCATGTTTCCCTGTCCCCAAGCCTTCTCGAATGTGGAGAAGGACACCTGGATCCTCACCAAGGATCAGGTGACAGAGATCATTACTGAACTCTAGCCTGATCAAGAGGAAGATGAAGAAGGAGAGGGGCAGGATGAGGTTGAGCAGGAGCAGCAATACAACCCTGCTTGGGAGGGATAGCAGCAGCAGCAGGGGGACCCTAGGACCCATAGCCCAATCATCCGCAGCAGGGGTTCAACTACGTCCCCTATCAAGAATTTCAGCAGCTCAACCATCACATTGGGGAGATTGACCACACTCTACATGGAGTGAATGAAGATGTGACTACCTTAACTCAAAACTTCAGTCACTTCATAACCAACTTCCCCAACTACTATCAGCATTATTATAACATCCCAAATCTTTAATCAATGGTATCAAGATCCAAATCACCCAATTTAGGCTTAACAAAACCTTTTTATCATTATAATAATTAAGGATGCATATGAGTGTTGCACTAATATAGAATTGTTTGGAATTGCCATGTTTGTTTGTTCTAATGGTTGTGAAATGGTTTAAAGGTGAATGACACATCATCTAGACCATTTAAAACAAAATCCAAAGAAAAAGAAATCAAATGGAATTAATAAATGAAAATGGTCACTTTTGCCATTTTAATCCACTAGGCCACTTTAGGTGTTCCTAGGACTCATTTTTCAAACAGAAACAATTATGAATCTTTGCACCCCTTTCTAGTACAAGTAAAGATATATCAAGGCCCACTTTGAAATCTTACAAAAACATTTGAACACTAAATTTAAATGGCAATTGAAAATGGAACCAAGTGTATGTGCATAGATCCCACATTTTCAAAAACCACTCAAATGAATTCCCCTTGACCTCTACAAGAAAACTTAGAATCTAAAGCTTAAGTGGAGAACCCTCAAAAATTTTGAATTCAAAATTCAAATTTTTTCTTCTTGCGGCCATTCTGTTGAACACATGGCAGGCACAGATCAACACTAGAGTAGCTTCACTATTTCTACAGTGATCATCGACCAATTTGGTCTCCACATTAACCCCTGTCCCCCTAGCATCTACCCCAGCCCAGACCAGCGCCCCCTTTCACCGTGAAGTACAGTGGCGTGCCGCCCATTCTTGGTTGCCACCGGCCAAGCGTGGACAACGCGCCAGAGACACTGCCGCGCCAAACCAGCACATCCCCTAGCTCCGCCACACGCTGTCCACCCCACGGACACAGCCGAGCACTAGACCAACGAGGCACGTTCGCGCCCACCGCCTCTGCACCATGCACAGCTCACGCCAGAGCATCGTCCCCGACAGGCCCACACAAGTCACGCCTCGACCCCAGCTTGCACGCGCCGCTCCGCCATAACTCCAACATGCTCCCAGACACGCCCTTTTCCCGCTGCGCGACCAGCAACCTCCGTGAACCGTGTCGAGCACCGCCTCTTCCGCGCAGAGCATCGCACTTTCCCGACCAAACGCCACCGCCCCTAGCAGCGCCATTATGTCATAGATGATCGCCAGGAAGCAGTGCACTGTCTGCCTACCCCGCCCATGCCTCTAGCAGCTAGTACCAACATCACCGATAGTAGATAGTTTTGAAATAAAGATATCAATCCCACAGGGAGAAGGAGTCTGAAGTCTAATAATTCTTGAAATAGTTATTGCGATAGAAAATCTAGATAAAGTTCTAAGTAACAAGATAAAATGCGAGTATTGTGTAAAAAGGTGTTTTTGGGTTTTGGGTATAAGTGCAATAATAAAGTAATGAAAAATATCTTAATATAGAAAGTAAGTATCGCGTATGTAAGAAAGATTGGAACTGCAGTAGGGAAAAGCGTTATCGGGGAGTAGCGGATACACCACTAGTATTATAAAGATTTAAGATAAAGATTATCATCATGAACATTCTCAACTATGTATGTGTGGGAGAAACTCCGTATTTGGACGAATAGGCAATAACCGCTGCTTACATCATCCTCATAACCACAGCAGTCATCAATTGACATCAATCGAATTACTGCGCTATTAAGGGACGTAATCCTGTAGGACGTATCCCATGGCGTGGATAGTGTTCGGTGAGTTTCCTCGATTTTCCAAGTTGATACGTAAGGAGTGACAACAAATTTATAGTCACTATAAGTGCTAGCACGCCTCCGTCTACCAATAAGTAGTTCCCTCCATCAAGTCCCTACGAGAGGTAAATATTGAGAGGTCGACATCTCTCAACATCAAGATGTAGAGAATCTAACACATGGTCACAATGATGAATATCATAATAGACTTTATCTTATTTCAATCTCATTCTAGGGTTTCTCCATCTCCCCAAGAACTAATGATCTACTCAGACATGGAGGCAATCAACATCATTGTCGTCGGATTGATGACAAGTACGCCATGAGGGGGTCCTCGAGGCGTGTGGAAGAGAGGGGTGTGAGGCGTACGGTGTTCCGAGACGGTGAGCGCACAAGTTTACCCAGGTTCGAATCCGCCAGCTTTGGACGGACCCTACTCCTGCTATCAATCCAGTAATACGGCAAAGCCGGAATATGGGTTACAAGGGTTTCGCCTGTGCGAGTTGAGATTGTAGACTATTGGTCGTGTCTAGTGTTGTCTAATCTTGCCCTAAAGGCTCTCCCTAGGACGGCTTATATAGATATCCGGCCTAGGGTTTATAGGAGAGATCAATCCAGCTACGGCTAAGAGTTGGTTACAGAGTACATCTTGAACTACAAGTAACATTATGGGCCTAAGTCGGTAAGTCTTCTAGGCCTTCCCGTAGCCGGATGGGACCCCGTATTCTCTCTCTAACTGGGCCGCCCGTGAAGCAAAGCTCTAACCCGAAGTGGGCCACCCTGGTTAGTGAGGAACGTTGAGGATACCCGAAAAGTATATCCCCAACAGTAGCCCCCGGAGGCCTCCAAGATCCAAAGTCGGATTTTATCATCGTCTAGCTTGATCTTCGGCTTGCAGAATCTTGAAGGGTTCCTGAAACTTTATAACAAAAAATATGATCCGGGTCTTAAAAGTAAGTCGGACCTTTCAATTAGTTACTCGAATTTTCAGCTCGCTTTTAAACTAAGCCGGAAATTGGTCTCTAACACCACCTGACACAAGCATGGTCAAGTCACGTCATTTGACAGACGTTCCGTCAAAACGACCGTTGGTCGGTCCGCAGTTCGCGGAACCGAGGCGCCGTTTCAATGCGTGCGTGGAGATCGAGGCGACGCAATCATCGCGTGGGCCCTTCCCAGTTCTTTCCACGACGCGTGGCGGTTACACTATAGCATTTGTACGAATCTTGGCGCAGGTAGGTAGATATAAGGGGTCTAGATTTTTTCTTCTCCTCTCCACCTGCCTTTTGCCGTTCCTTTCTTCCCAAATCTCCAGCGCGCCCAGAGCCCTTTCGTTTTCCTCCCACAGAGCTCCTAGCGCTGCCACTTTAGGGTCACCCCTTTCCATCGGAGAGAAATGGCTTCATCCTTTTCTTCCTCTCTGGCGGCGGCGGCAGCGTCGGCAGAAGCAGCTGCAGCAAAAGAAAGTTTCCGGGGAATCTAGATCCCTTTCACCCTCGACGAGGCGGCCCTCAAGAACGTGGAGAAGGAGGGGCTTCTCGCCGCCGGCGACTGGCGGAGCGGTTCCGGCGAAACCATCCCCAATTCGCACGAAGGCGAGCGCGTCCACTTCGGCACCCATCTGGACCGAGGTTTGTCTTTTCCTCCCTCAGAGTTCTTCTCTGAGGTGATTGACCATTATGGAGTTCAACTCCATAATCTTCCTCCCAACTCCCTTCTAGAGATGAGCGCGTTTGCTGCGCTTTGCGAGGGCTTTCTCGGCATTAGGCCGAGTTTGCTTCTTTTTCGGTATTACTTCCATGTCCGGAGAAATTCTATTACCGCTGGTGTTCCTTATATCACCGGTACTATTAGTTTTTCTGTTAGACGAGACCGGTCCTATCCCAAAATTGCTGCCAGTGACTCGGTCAAACAATGGCCCGCCACCTTTTTATATCATAGGGATATTCCGGCTCCCGGCAAAGCTACTGCTTTGTCGGCTTTTGTCGATGGAGCCGCCACAGTCCAGCCTTCCTGGGATGAGGCTGCTCCGGCTCTTACGGACGATCTAATCCTCGCTAAGAGGCGGATCGAATATCTTATCAAGCACAAGGGTCTGAGGGGATCCGACTTAGTTCAGTGCTGGGTCGCACGTCGGATCCAGCCACTTCAGTACCACGGGGATAGACTGATGCATTCCATCACGTCCTCCAAAAAAGATTCCCTCCGCATCAGCCCTAAGGCCTACACCAGCCAAGGCTATATAGGCCAGATCAAATGGCTGATTAAAGAGCGGATCGAGAGGAAAATTCTGGAGATCTCTCTGGACATGCACACGGCAGAAAACCCCGTGGTAGCAGTAAGCTTTCATCAGTACACCTTTTATGTGTTTCAATCTTTTAAGTCATACATTGCAATGTTGATATGTTTTCTTGTTTTTAGCTTGCCGAACTCCCCGAGTCCGAGCTTGCTCCACTCGAAGGATATCCTCCTGAGTTTTCTCAGGAGGCTGAAGTGATACCATTGTCGGACCTTGCGCTCAGGAAGCGCAAAGCTCCGACAGTGGCAGTAGGCACAAAGGAAGTGCCCGTTGTGAAGAGGTAACTTTCATTCACAATTTCCGCCTTTGTACCTTTATCGAATTTCTTTCTGAGATGTAATGTTTCCGACTTTATTACACTCTCAGAGCAAAGCCTCTCATCAAGGGTAAGGGGAAGGGGATTCCTGCAAAGCCCCTGCGACAGATGAAGCTTACCATAGCTTCCCCTGTCACGGCTCCCTCGACTCCTGCCCCTCAACCTTCTGCAACACCGGTGATTACTCCTTCTCCGGCTGTTGCAGAAGATCCGGCTCCTCCAACGGCGCCTATGATCCTTGGATCGCACACTGACGTCACCGTGGGTGCGTCACCTCAAGATAAGGGTGAACCCTCTTCGGGTAATGATCCCTCGGCTGAAGTCTTCGCCGACAAACTCCTCAGCAACCTCGGACTTGCCAAATTTGGCTTATCTCGGAAGTCCGCAGAGGAGATCTAGCGGTTGGCCAGGCAAGTCCTGGACAAAAGCCATCTATCCCCCGAAGAGGAAGCGCAAGAAGCAGAGGACGTCAAGTTCTCTGACCTTCTCGCCCAATTCCGCCTTCGCGACGAGAAGATTAGGACTGGAGAGCTTCCAACAGCCCCAGTAATTCCTCTTACTCTCGCCGAGAAGGTGGCAGTTGAGGTGAACGCGGGTTTAGAAAAACTCACCCGCGAGCAATATGTAAGTCGGAATTCCAACTCTTGTTTTTTACCTTATGTTATATCATATCCTCTAGCCTCCAAGCATGAAATAGGATATAGAAATCTGAGTTTATGCTTTCATTAGGATGCCAAAGAACGAACTAGTGTAGCCCCCAAGGCTCGTGCTGATATTTAGCAAAAAATATTAGCCCGAGTCTTAAGTACCTTTCTGACTTTGGGTATTCTGACTTACAGAAAGTATGTTCCTATAACCAGGAATTGTTAAAAAATGTCTGTGATAAGCGGAGAGAAATCAAAGCTCTCCGGCTTAAAAATGCTGAGCTCAAGCTAGCCAAGGATGAAGCCGAAGGTAATATTTCGAGATTCAAACCTTGTCTTTTACTTTTCCAATATCGAATTTTTCTGAACTGTTGTTCTTTTTGACTTACAGCGTTGGTAAAACAATCCATCGCTATGATTGAAGAGGCCGAGAACCTCAAAACCTTGTGTGTGGAGAACAAGGGACTTCGCCAAGAGTTGGATAAGCTTAAGGCTGATCATGAAAGGAGCATAGCTCAAGTTCTCGAGTCCTCCTCCATGGCCATTGAAGAGCGTGATCTCAAGATTGCCGCTCAAGATAAGGTTATCTCGGACCTCTAAAATGAGGTTGGCAGAGAGAAGGATATCTCCGAGGCGCTCCGGGCTGAACTCTAGAGTCTTTGGGAAGAGAAAGCCAAGATTGACGACGTCATTCTTGGTATGTTCCATCTATCTGATTTATTCTTTCTTCGACTTTCATCAATGTCAGATTTTCATTGACTTGTTTTGTGTGTAGGTCCTCTTAACTTGACAGACTCCTCCTCGTCCGAACCCCGCACTCACCGGCTTACTCAAGTCGGTGATCTCATTCATGACTATCGCCAGTCCCTTGAGGACATTGGCGAATCTCTTAGGATTCTGGACATGCCAAGCATGTCGGACTTCCAAGTGCGGGAGAAGGCCAAGGAGATGCCGCAGCTTGTTCAGGACTAGAACATGTCCTACGCGCGGACCGCTGCGCAGAACGCTCTCACCATGGTCATGAGCCACCATGGAAACATGGAGATATGTCAAGTGACTAGAGGGTACTGCAAAGTAGACGAAGACGGCCAGGAGCAAGACCTTCAAGCTATCATGCACTCCTGCGCCGGATATGGGTGTCACGTAGCTGATCTGACCAGCTACGTGACGCCCTTCTTCACCCGCGTGGATACTCCGCCACCTCCTCCAAAAGATGCCAAAGAAGTTTCCGACGATGAATAGACCATCTCGGATCCGGACATCTCGGCAAGATATCAAGGCGGAGTAGCCAGCGAGTCGGCAGATCCTTCATCTCCTCCTGTATCATAGACCAGAAAACTTATGTATTAGTGTGGAAAAAACCTGATGCGATTGTAAATATTAAGTACTAAGAGTGCTAAGTTTTTTTTATCTTAGATTATTTGTGTGCCTGAAATGTTTGCATAAGCACTTGAAATTTTCCGCCTCTACTTATCGTTTATCTGGCTTTCCGCCTCGTACCTTTCGTGAGCCGGCTAAACCTTGAGCCGGAAACATTGCCGAGCAACAAAGCTCAATTGCTAAACCAGTTTAAACTCGGAACCAAAACCGGCTTCCAGTACCAACAATTCACTACTCGGAAGATACCTGCATCCAGCAATCAGACAAATAACCCAAGTAAAGACTAGAATTTTTTAGAGTTATACCCGAAGGTAGCAGTTTTAGAATCGGAAATCTAAACCAGAACGAACATGAGGATAAAGTACTTTCAAGCATTCTGGGATTTTCGACTATGACATGATCATTAGGACATAAGATGGTAAAAACTTCTCAGGAAAACTTTGAGGTAACCAAAACTTTTATTTCTCACAGAGCATGTACATATGTATAATTACAAAGAAAAATAAAACTAAGAATAAAAGGGACGTAGCTGAGCAATATTCCACGGTCTGTCTAACTCATCCGAATTTGTACTGCCTCTAGCTCTCTTTCTCTTCTTAGTAGCAGGTCTTTCTTTGACTGGCCTCCTGTTAGTTAAGTAGTACGACCCATTGTGCAATACTCCACTAACCAAAAAGGGCCCTTCCCATATTGGGGAAAGTTTGTGCTTTCTTTGTTGCACAAGCCGGAGAACCAAATCACCTTTATTGAAAGATCTAGTTCGGACTCTCTGGCTATGATACTTGCGTAACTTCTGCTGATAGGCTGTAGATCTCATTTCAGCAACGACGCGAACTTCTTCGACTAAGTCGAGATCATTTTGTCGAGAAATCTTAGCATCCTCTTCAATATACGCGGCCACTCTAGGAGAAGTATGAATCAAATCACTAGGAAGAACTGCTTCTGCGCCATAGACCAACAAGAAAGGTGTATATCCTGTTGACCTGTTCAGAGTTGTTCGCAAACTCCAAATTACAGAGGGTAGTTCCTCTACCCAAGCCCCCGCAGCACATTTCAGTGGTGCTTCGAGTCTTGGTTTCAAGCCTTGTAGAATTAAACCATTTGCTCTTTCGACTTGTCCGTTAGCCTATGGATGTGCGACTGACGCAATGTCAAGCCGGATATTTTGCTCGTCGCAGAATTCAGCCAACTCTCCCATGGAAAAATTACTCCTGTTGTCCGTGATAATGCTATGCGGATAACCATACCGGATTATAACATTCTCGACAAATCTTTTGGCTGTTGCTCCATCACAACTAGTGATAGGTTTAGCCTCGATCCATTTCGTGAATTTATCCACCATCACTAAGAGGTGAGTAAATCCACTTGGAGCTCGTTTAAAAGGTCCTACCATATCAAGCCCCCAGACCGCAAAAGGCCATGTTATAGGTATTGTTCACAGCTGATCGGCCGGAACATGAGCTTGCTTGGCGTACTTTTGGCAGCCTTTGCATGTCTTGACTAATCGTTCGGCATCTGCCTGAGCTGTGAGCCAGAAAAAACCATGTCGAAAAGCTTTTGCCACTAAAGATTTGGCTGCAGCGTGGTGACCACACTCGCCTTCGTGGATTTCTCTCAAGATTTCCACTCCTTCTTCCGGAGATACACAGCGCTGAAAACCCCCAGAAACACTCCGTTTATGGAGCTCATCTTTAACAATAGTACAGGCTTTTGCTCGTCGGATAATCTGCCGGCTCAGCACCTCGTCTTCGGGTAATTTGCCATCTACCAAGGAATCAAGGTAGGGTTGAGTCCAGCTGGGAATTACAGCCAGAACTGCTATTAAAGGTGAGTCGGATTTGGTTAGATACTCCTCATCTACTCCCTTTATCGAGGGAACTTTGAGGTGCTCTAAAAATGCGCCATCCGGAACCTCTTTCCGCGCAGAACCTATTCGAGATAGTGCATCTGCTTCCTCGTTTTCTGCTCGAGGGATGTGTTGAACTTCAAACCCCTCGAACGATTTAGATAGATCATCCACGACAGCTTTATATGCTGCCATGTGCTTATTTGCATTACAAATATCTGACACTTGCTGAGCAACAAGATCCGAATCTCCATAACACATCAAACGTCGGATGCCAATATCCTTAGCAATCCGGATTCCATGCAGCAATGCTTCATACTCGGCAATGTTGTTTGTCGCTGTGAAGTGGATCTGCAGCACATATAAAAGTTTATCTCCTTGGGGTGATTTGAGCACCACGCCAGCCCCCGAGCCCCCCTTAGCCTTAGATCCATCAAAAAAGAGGGTCCAATATTCTGACTCCGGGAGGACCATGTTCTCCTTAGTCTCTGTCCAATCAGCGACAAAGTTAGCAAGGATCTGGGATTTGATTGCTGTCCGGGGTTTGTACTCAATATCGAAAGCTGCAAGCTCTATGCCCCATTTGGCGACGCGTCCTGTAGCATCCCTGTTATTGATTATATCTCTCATGGGAGCTTTGCTCACCACGGTAATTGGGTGCTCCTGAAAATAGTGTCGTAACTTACGAGATGCCAGAAAAACACCGTAAGCCAACTTTTGATAGTGCGGATATCGCTGTTTTGCTTCTGTCAGGACCTCGCTGACAATGTACGTCGGACGCTGCACCAGGTGATCCTGATTTTCTTCTGGTCTCTCCACCACCATAACTATACTGACAACCCTATTTGTCGCATCAATGTAAAGCAACATCGGTTCCTGAGGTTCTGGTGCTGCAAAGATAGGAGCAGATGAGAGTACTTTCTTCAGGTCTTGTAGTGCAGCTTCGGCTTCGTCAGTCCAGACAAAATCCTTGGTTTTCTTCAGGAGTTTGTATAATGGTGCGGCTCTTTCACCAAGCCGGCTTACAAATCGACTGATCGCGGCGATGCAACCAGTTAATCTTTGTACGTCCTTCAGGCGAGTTGGCCTGGAAATATTGAGAATAGCCTTGATCTTGTCACGGTTCACCTCTATGCCTCGTTGAGACACAATAAAACCTAACAATTTTTCGGCTGGTATTCCAAAGAAGCATTTCTTCGGGTTAAGCATGATGTTGTATTTTCGTAAATTGGCGAACGTTTCCTCTAAGTCTGAAACCAATGTTTCCTTCTTTTTGGACTGACCGCGATATCATCCACGTATGCATGTACATTGCGCCCGAGTTGATCATGGAGGCAACGCTGCATCGTGCGTTGGTACATAGCTCCTGCGTTCTTCAGCCCAAAGGGCATCGTAACATAACAGAAAGTTCCGAAAGGGGTTATGAATGAAGTCTTGATTTTGTCAGATTCTTTCATCCGGATTTGGTGATAACCGGAATATGCGTCGAGAAAACAGAGGAGTTCCGAGCCTGCCGTCCATGAGGTTCTTGGAAAAACCATAACCATCAATAAGTGGATTGACGATTAAGGCGTATTTTCCTCGCCTATGCAACTTAGGCGGATGATCAGCGCGGTCAAATGTGATTGCCACCTCCGACCAGTCCAAATACTGAGGGACAACCGGAACTATTGCGTTGAGCTCGTGGAGAACTGCTTTCTTGACCTTTGCTGGTTGAGATCCGAGGAAGGTGACGTAAGTGTCCTTTTTGGTAGGAAATGTTTTCTTCCCTTCCGACCTGGGATTTGAAGCGTCGGCTTCCTCCATGTCGGAATCTTCCTTGGTCTCTTTTTCTTTTTCGGGATTTTTCTTTCCCTTCTTCCGCTTAGCTTTGTAGCCCGCGGTATCATCTCTCTTGATGTCGTCATTAAAACGACATTCAGCGTTGGTGTGGGACGAGCCCCCATTGGCGTCTAAGTGATGCACACATGGGTTATTAGCAATGTCGGCCAAGTGTAGGTTTTGCCTGGTTGTTGCTCTCCTCTACCCTGGACCCTTGATGTCCCACGGCCACGCCCACGGCCTCCGCCACGTCCTCCTCGTCCTCCAGACCCGGAAACAGTAGTGTATACTACTGTCTCCGCGTTGGGTTTTTCTTCCGAGGTGTTTTTGCGTTTCTGAGCCTGTTGCTTTGTCTTTGCTGACTGTGGTACAGCCAGGACGTTAAGTAATCCCTCTGCATCGTTGTCAGCATCTGCATACTTGCTCGATGTTTGTATCATCTCTCCCAGGTCAGTAACCTTGTCACACTTCAAGCGATGGCGCAGTAATCCACTTGGGAGACCTGAAATAAAAGCTTCAATCGCAGTTTGATCATTTACTCCCTCGCAGGATTTCTTCGTGTCAATCCATCGTCCGAGATAATCTCGGCAAGTTTCTCCGGCTTTCTGGGTTTAACGCTGTAGGTCTCCAACCGTACAGGGCCTCCGATATGTGCCTTCGAAATTCCGAAAGAACGCACTTTGTAAGTCATACCAGTTGTGGATGGCGTTTGCCGGAAGTTCATTGAGCCATGATCACGCCGTCTTCCGCAACATAAGTGGGAGATATCGGGTTGCGACGAGGCTGTTTCTGCCTTTAGCGATGCAGCAAGCTTGGAAGAAGTCCTGTAACCAGGTGTCTGGCCGAGCAATGCCGCCGTAGGCTTGAATATGTCTTGAGATAGCAAATCCTTCCGGGAATTTTGTATCTCTGATGCGTGGTCCAAAGCACTTTGGGCCCACGTACACGTCATCGTTTTCATAGCGCCGAGCCTCTATGTTGGAGTTGATCCTGTGCCTTGCGTCGTTCGGGGATAGGGATCGTCCTGAATATCGGCTGCGGCTGCGGTGCCTTGGAGCCGGACTTCGGCTTCTGCCACCACCTCCTCCGTCATGTCGTCCTCCTTGACCTCCTTGGGGGCCGTTGTGATAACTGTGCAGTGGAGAGGGTGGTGCAGCTGGGTTGTTTCCGGCTGATCGCCGGCCTCCGGCCGGAGCGTCATTATTCCGGTTCCGGGGAGGTTCTTGACTGTGACGAGCCCCCTGTCGGCTTGTACCAGCATGGTTTCCGTCGTTCCTTCGTCCGTCGTTCCCACCATGGTAAGCTTCAGCCGGACGGTTTTCATGTCTAGGAGGTGGCATTTTCTGACGATCCTCCTCCCGACGTTTTTCTTTATCTTCTCCCTTTCGGGAAGGATTCTTCGGATTGAGTGCAGCGATTACGTCTTTCTCGGCTACTGGAGCGACGTTGTTCCAGTTATGTGTAGCCCTGCGGTGCTGTCCCATCGATCCGGTTCTTGATAATTGCCTTCCCTGCGTTCGGGGTTATGATACTGCGCCCGAACATAGTGGGATCTTACGCCAGCCCATGCCGGATCTGTGCGACATTGGTCGGAATCCGAGACCAGCTTTTGGCTTCCCGACAGGGCGACCTTTTGCTGTTCCAGTCCCTTGTTGAGTAGCTTGATACCCAAACGTATCTCTTCTGGTCCTGAATTAGCTGATAGAATTTCGTGAGCTGCCACAGTATTTTTCACTGGTGTTGGGTAAACCCAATCTCCATTGCTGTCCTTCCGTGGCTTTCCCATCTCATCTCCAAAAAGGACGGCCCGGACACGCGGGAATTGGTTGTCATCTACGTGACATTTCCGTGTCTTCTGATGCAGACGGGACATGTACTCCTTGTTTGACATGCGCTTCTTCTCCACCTCGATGTTTTTGGCTTCATCAAGGAGTTGTTGACGACGCACTTCTAGGGCTTGGGCCCTTTCGTCTAGCTCATCTGCGGTAAGTTCTGCAGCTGTAGGGATAGGTGTGGTTAATGCAGCATCGGTGAGTTTACGCGCACCTTCAATGATCACGTGCCCATCCACCGATGCTTCTTTTTTCGGCTCGTCTAGGATAAGTGCTCCATCCGAGTCTTCCTCGTAATCCTCGTCAATTACCTCCTCTGTCAGAGGGTCTTTTGTTAGGGTCTTGTTCTTCTTCTTTGCCCTCTTGGCAGCGCCGGTAGCAAAGACGGCTTTGGGTCCGTTTCCCGGAGTCAAGCTTTGAGCGGTACTTTTTGACATCTGGAGTTCGGGATTGTCTCCGACCTCCATATCATCCTACGCTTTGGGAGAGTGTTCCCCGGATCCCTCGTCCATGGCTTCTCCGTCTTCTGCAGCTTTGGAGTTGTACTCCTCGTCATATTCCGCGGAGAACTTTCGGAAATCTGCCGACGTCATGGACTCATCCGAGGATGCGGGACGTCGGTGTTTGTTCCAATTGCCTCCAGCACTGAGTCGGTGTTTTCTCCAGCATCGGCAGAGCCAGATCCGGATCCAACGTATCCGATGAAGTGTGATGCGTGCTCCTGAGGTACCTGAGGAAAGGCTTGTCTGTCCCGACGTCATCAGAGTCGGGATCAGTGTCGTTGATGTGCTCCGCCTGGATTTCGACTTCCACGGGTGGGTCGATCTGGGATCTGGCTTCTCCAGGGAGATCCACTCCGAATTCAACTTGGTTCGTCAGGTTTTCTTCAGGCTCGGATTTCTCCACTATCTCCGCAAATGGTGCGGGCTGGGTGGGATTACGGTTTTCTGAGATCCAGAACTCTGCCGCCTCCGCGGACAAAGGGGACCCAGAAGTTTCTTCTGCCTCTATCATCACCGCTGGGGTGGGTTGGGCAGGTTCAGCGAAACCGATGTAAACATCGATCTCGCCAAAAGACATGATTGTATAAGCAGTCACGGTCTCCCTAGCCGGAATCCAAGTCTCGTCGAGAATGATGAGAGGGACGTCGCTGGCGTAGAGGATGCGACCGACGGCGATGGTCTCGCCGATTCCGATTCTTGCAGATTCCGCTCGGAACGTAGATCCGAAGCTCACTTGCCCCACGGTGGGAGCCAACTGTCGTCGGATTGATGACAAGTACGCCATGAGGGGGTCCTCGAGGCGTGCGGAAGAGAGGGGTGTGAGGCATACGGTGTTCCGAGACGGTGAGCGCACAAGTTTACCCAGGTTCGAATCCGCCGGCTTTGGACGGACCCTACTCCTGCTATCAATCCAGTAATACGGCAAAGCCGGAATATGGGTTACAAGGGTTTTGCCTGTTCGAGTTGAGATTGTAGACTATTGGTCGTGTCTAGTGTTGTCTAATCTTGCCCTAAAGGCTCTCCCTAGGACGGCTTATATAGATATCCGGCCTAGGGTTTACAGGAGAGATCAATCCGGCTACGACTAAGAGTTGGTTACAGAGTACATCTTGAACTACAAGTAACATTATGGGCCTAAGTCGGTAAGTCTTCTGGGCCTTCCCGTAGCCGGATGGGACTCCGTCTTCTCTCTCTAACTGGGCCTCCCGTGAAGCAAAGCTCTAATCCGAAGTGGGCCACCCTGGTCAGTGAGGAACATTGAGGATACCCGGAAAGTATATCCCCAACAATCATGGCAATGGTAATGGAAACAATCATAGATAAATAGTACTTGTATAAATCCGCAACGAGTATAGAAATTACAACAAGATCTAGACAAGATGTAGATGGGATGGATGGAGATGGTGGATGATGAAGATCGATGCCTTAGCCTCCCGGATCTCCGCAGGGTGAAGATGGATCCCTTATGGATGAGTTACCCCTCCAGATGCCTTCCGGAGGTGAGCTTTCTGCGATTTTTGGGTGTTCTGTATGTCGTCTCCTCGAACCAATTGCACGGGGTGAAACTATTTGACGAGGCGGAGGCGGCGCCAACTATACGACCGGAGCTATACGGGCGGAAGAGTTGCTCTGGTCATATAGTTGGTCGTTGGGCTCGCCTCCCTTGTTCGCTTCTGGTATTATTAATATTTCCCAAATAAGCGATTTACGTTGTTTTTGACTCCTTTTCTCCATAGTACAACTGCTTCCATAATTGTATCCATCGGATCCATCATCTGTCCTGATTCTGGTGAAAACAGACATAAAATATGCGCGCAAGTGCCATAAAATACCACGATCCTACATCTGCAATGCAAAATAATAATGTAAAACATGATACAAATATGCACTCATCAACTTCCCCAAGCTTAGACTCTTGCTCATCCCGAGCAAGTTTTTAGCTTAATGGATGTGATCCTTATATTGATGAAGCTGAGTCGATAAAATAAATGAGGCAATTGCAGCATGTGTTTATCATGTACGATACATGGGAATAAGTTCATGAATAGTACCTTACTTGAACCATCTGAATAGTATTGGAAAGCTTCCACACCTTAGTTATTATCAGTTCATAAAAGATGAATCTCAACATAATGTAAAAGAATCTAGTTTAACTGAATGAGTTAATGAGGTAGTCCCAAGTGTTTTTGGATCAACGTATTCACTTGGGATTCAAAATCTCAAAAGTATCTCTTTGTCATACTGCAATACAGTGGTATATGCTTATTTGCTCTTTGCACATTCACTCTTTTTTCTTTTCTTTTGCATATATGCCCACACTTTTGTTTTAAGTGTTGTACAAAGGAGCTAGCCATATATTCCACCTTATGTAGGAATGCAAAGTTCAATGATCTCAATTATCAAATTCCAACTGTATATGAAGCATTCTTATGACTTGAGATTCAACATGACTTGTTCTCACTCTTATTTGAATACCACTTTCATTTTACTTTATTCAAAATTTCTTTTTCAACTTAATTGTATAGATAATTTCTCTTTGTGAATCAAACCGTAGACTTACAGCATATTGACCAAATTATCTTTATGTGTTCCATTAATACCAATGGTGTGGAAGACTACTATTGCTATCATCAAGTGCAAGTAAAATCATACTCAAGCCATTCATATATCAATAAAGCAAACACAAACTCAATATTGATCCATGTATAATAATAAACTCGGAATTTCATAAAAGGGATCGACTATTCCTGAAGGGAATTCTAATTATGCAAACCTTATTTCTAATTTGAACTAATGCAAAAGTAATAATAAAAACTTATAAGATATATTACAAGGTCTTAAAGATCTCCCCAAGCATGGAATCAAGCCAGGCGGGATCAAATAATCCCTTGCAATTATTTGATATCATGATTGTTGTAGATCACTGTGGCACCATGGCATGTAACACTGCAGTGTGTAGCTTCTTGTTGGTCTCCTCCAGAGTATTTATGCGGCTGTAGCACCTGCACAGATCAGATTGCAGAGTGTCCACTTTATCTACGAGCTTACTCACCAATGGAAGGAGGTCTTCCTTCTTCTCCATCTCATTGAGATGGTGACGGACTTTGACGCGATGGAGTAGCTCCTGCTTCTGATATATCTCTAGTGCTCACACGCGATCCTTGGTCCTGGGGATAGCTTCTTCTTCCTCATCCATAATTGATGGATCGGGGAAGTGGAAACCGTACCTCAACTCTTCTTGAGGTTTAACCTTCATACAAGCACCAATGGTTGGCTTCGAGAGTGTGACATACCCTTCCTTGCTAGCACCTGCACCAATATTAGATAATTCCTTATGCTTGTGTGGCCTTGGATCTGTGGTGATGAACTTGACCATCTCCACACGCCCTTTTCCATGTGTCTTGCGATCTTCTCTCTCTTGTTGAGCTTTCTTCATCGCCGCCCAATTGATCTCCGGTGGATCATAGATGTCACGGCGGATGTAGACGTCAACCACGTCATCATCGGAATCATTGTTGAAGTAGCTTGGCTCGACGTACTCCTTGTACGTCGGGCTAAACCTCTCCACCTCCTCGTCATTGTCCTCCATGGACGGGCTGCTAGAGCGGTCCCTAGAAGGAGTAATGAGCCCCATGGGTTTCCCACGGCCTGGGGCGGGATAGCGCATTGCTAGATTGGTTTCTCTAGATTGCGATTAGAGAGAGAGACAATGGCAGTATATAAGAGGGGTCAGAGGTCGGTAAAACTCGCGAGAAACACCAAATTGTCGCCCAAGAAAACAATCCAAATGAAACAAGGAAAGAAATCACGGATTTGGAAGTGTCTTGCCGCGTAACGACCAACTATACGAGTGCGACCTGTATAGGTCCGGCCGTATAGTTGGTTCCGGGCAGATATTTCCAAATATCTCAAGTCCAGGTCGATTAAATCACGACTTGGAACCGACAATAACGTTTTTTAATATAAAAGAAAGATCGAACGAAAAAGTGTCTGAGAGTTTAACGACCAACTATACGGCCGGAATTTTTTGTTCTGGTCGTAGAGTTGCGACCATATAGATTCAGATATTGAAAATCAAAAGTTTCTGGGAGTTTAGCGACCAACTATACGGCGGAATTTTTGCTCCGGTCGTATAGTTGCGGCCGTATAGATACAGACACCAAAAGGAAAAACTATCTGAGAGTTCAACAACCAACTATACGGCTGGAATTTTTGTTCCGGTCGTATAGTTGCGACCGTAAAGGCTTAGATATCGAAAACAATTTCACAAAGATGATATAGAGAGTTTAACGACCAACTATACGACGGGAGCCCCCTCTCCGGTCGTATAGCTCCGCCCTTATAGTTGGTAAACCCCCTCTAAAACTTCAGAAAAACACAAGGAATTTGAAAACAGAATTTTCAAGAGTAAAAATTGTGAAAATAAATCACTTATTAGGGTAAGAACATGTACCTTGCACTTACCATTTGCTTAATCGGGGATGAAGAGTTCCTCCCATAACAAGGACTCCTTCTCTCTAGGAGGAATTGACTTTAGTTCATTAGATAATTCCCATAAACGAAAATCACCAGGACTAAAGTTCCTCTCAATAAGATTGGTGTCTTCCTGGACAAACATTGACACTGCATCTAACATCTTTATTTCCTGCCTTTGCATAATCTGCAGCTCAAATTCTTGTAGTGAAAGAATCCAACGGAGCAATCTTGGCTTATGTTCTTTCCTCTCAAGGAGTTCTTTTAAGCCATCACGATCCATGTGAACTCTCACCCTTGCTTCAACTATATAAGAATGAAATTTATTCCAAGAGAAAAATACAGCAAGCAGTTCCTTTTCTTCCTTAGGGTAATTCTTTTGAGCACCATTGAGAGTTCTACTAGCATGATGTATAATATTAAATCTATGACCACTATGTTGTCCAAGAGTTACTCCTATAATATCATCGCTAGCTTCACATATTAAGTCAAAGGTTGTATCTCAGATAGGTGATTTAATGGTGGGAGAGCGAGATAAAGCATTTTAAAGTTTATCAAAGGCTTCAAGACACGTATCATCAAAATTAAATCTCATTCCCTTTTGCAACAGGTTAGTCAAAGGTTTAGATATCCCAGAGAAATTTCTAATGAACCTTGTGTAAAAACCCACATGACCAAGAAAACTTCTTATACCTTTAATATCCTTAGGTTGCGGCATTCTCTCTATTTCTTCAACCTTAGCTCTATCAACTTCAATTCCCTTACCTAATACCTTGTGTCCAAGGACTATACCTTCTTTGACCATAAAGTGGCACTACTCCCAGTTTAAAACAAGATTAGTTTCTTCACGACGCTGCAAAACTTTGTTGACATTATCCAATCAACTAGTAAATGAAGTTCCATAGACAGAAAAGTCATCCATAAATACTTCCATTATAAGTTCTATAAAATCCGGTAAATTAGCAGTCATACATCATTGAGAAGGAGCTGGAGCATTACATAGACCAAAATGCATACGTCGGTAAGCATGTACACCGTAAGGACTTATGAAAGTTGTTTTAAGTTGATCATCCAGATGAATAGCTATTTGAGAGAAACCAGAGTATCCGTCCAAGTAACAAAAGTGAGTATGGTTTGCTAACCTTTCTAAAGTTCGATCTATGAACGATAATGGATAGTGATCTTTCCTAGTTTCTTTATTTAATTTCCTGAAATCTATCCACATCCTGTGCCCAACAATAGTTCTAATAGGTATTAGTTCACTGTTTTCATTAGGAACAATAGTAAAACCGCCCTTCTTAGGGACACAATGAACATGACTTACCCAATCACTCTCTTTAACAAGATAAATTATACATGCGTCCAGTAGGCATAAAATTTCTTTTCGTACCACTTCTTTCATTTCAGGCTTTAATCTTCTAAAATTCCGCAACTGGTTTAGCAATTTCTTCCATGAATATTCGATGGATGACTATCATGGGACTGATGCCCTTCAAGTCATCCATTAAGTACCCAAAGGCTTGGCGATGCTCCCTAAGTATCCTCATGAGTTCTTCTTCTTCTTCTCCTGAAAGTTTAGCACTAATAATAACAGGGAATTTATTGGTATCATCTAAAAACCTGTATTTAGGATTATCTGGTAGAGTCTTCAATTTTGGGAGTGGTAATTCCTCGTCCCCTCTCTTTTCTGGCTCTTCAAAAGCCTCATCAGTTGGGAGGTCCCAAAATGGGAAGTTAATCGAATTCATCTTCTAGTTCTTGTAGGGACTTGTCCTCCTAACTATTTCTGCATAATTTGGATCTTCATTTATTTCTTCTTCTTGATTACCAAAGAAAAGAACCACCATTTCCTCAATAGTTCCCTCTTCCTCTTCTTCTTGTATTTGTGGAGGTCAGTCTTTAAATTTGGAAAAATGGAATTTATTTTCCGTTCCCCCAAACTTAAGAGACACAATCTCCTTCTTGAAATTAACATAGGCACCTATATCACCCAAAAAGTTTCTTCCAAATATAATAGGGCAAAGAGTGTCAGCTGGCATATCAACAACTACAAAATCGATAGGAAAGTTTTTGTTGCCAATTGTGACAGTTGCATTGTCAACTAATCCCATTGGAATTCTAAGGTTCTTATTGCTAACATAATTTTTATATCAGTATTTTCAATTGTAGCCGGTTCTATTTCTACTTTTATTTCTAGATAGAAATCATAAGATATAACAGTAACTTCGATGCCAAGATCACATAAACCGTAATGAGAGGTTTCTTTAAATATGAAGGGAACAATAGGCATACCCACATCTTTTACCTTTATTTTACCATTAACCAATATGGAAGTTTCTACATCAAGTTCAACTATGTTACAGTGTGAGTACATAGCCATACTTGCTTCCTTGGTTACCTCTTCATCTTTGTTTTCTTTCAGGTTTTCCGTGACTCCTGACATGCTTTCATCTTCCTTCTTTTCCTGTACTTCTTTGACCTGTTCATATTAAAAAATATGCTTTTGTGCAGTGTTAGGGATAGGTACTTCATATATTGGTTCTACGGAGGCAAGTGTTGCTTTATCTTCTCTTTTCTTTTCTGGTTCAGGTGGTGTATCATACTTGTTTGGACCCTCCTTTGGAGCTTTAATATGTTCTATAAAAGCTTTAACAACTTGCAACACAAGATCTAAATCCTGATAAAGTTCTTTAGATATTTCTTTAACATGGCCTTTTTTATTATAGTCATGAATACAATCATGCTCTATTTCTATGCCTCCTTCGCTTCCTAGACCAAAATTCCATGAAACTCTATGATCACGAATTCTATTAAGTATAGCCCAAGCTTTAGGTATAGGAAGATTCATAAAGGCTCCTTCCGCGAAAGAGTCTAGTTCAATTTTATTAGGTTCAACTAAACCGCCATAAAAGATATGTAGTAGATACCATTCAGGCAAATCATGATGAGGACATAGTCATAGTAAATCTTTAAATCTAATATAAGCTCTTACTTGTCCTTCATTAGAACGATTCTTCCAAGTCATTATAAGACACCTAATTCCAAAAGATTTTGATAATGGATAATATTTTGATAGAAATTCACAGGCTAAATTATCTCAAGTAATAGTGGCTTCAGGGGGTAGAGATCTATACCATGAGAGAGCTATACTTGTCAAAGTTTGACTAAAAAGTTTAATCCTTACCTCATCAGCAATATATCCCGTCAATAGAAAAGTGCCACATATATCTTTAAAACATGCAATATGCTCATATAGATCAGGATCTTCTTCATCTCCAGTAAATTTCTTCTTATGTAGAATACTAAGTAGTAGAGGATTTATTTCAAACCCCCTTGTCTTCTCATTGGAGTTGTCTCTTTTGTAAATATCATAGGGCTTCCCAATGTGATTGAGTGGGTTAACACTAGTCATATGCTCAAACTCCATCATGTTGGTGGAAACCTGTAACTAAAAAAAAATTAGCAAGAAAAAAATAAATAAGAAAAAACTAAAATACCTACAACGCTTAGCTCCCCGGCAACGGCGCTAGAAAATAGCTTGATGACTTCAAGTGCACAGATCGTTTGTAGCTAGTTTTGAAATAAAGATATTGAACCCACATGGAGCAGGAGTCTGAAGTCTAATAATTCTTGAAATAGTTATTGCGATAGAAATGCTAGATAAAGTTCTAAGTAACAAGATAAAATGCAAGTATTGTGTAAAAAGGTGTTTTTAGGTTTTGGGTATAAGAGCAATAATAAAGTAAAGAAAAATAACTTAATACATAAACTAAGTATCGCGTATGTAAGAAAGATTGGAACTGTAGTAGGGAAAAAACGTTCTCAGGGAGTAGCGGATACACCACTAGTATTGTAAAGATTTAAGATAAAGATTATCATCATGAACATTCTCAACTATGTATGTGTGGGAGGAACTCCGTATTTGGACGAATAGGCAACAACCACTGCTCACATCATCCTCATAACCACAGCAGTCAGCAATCGACATCAATCGAATTACTGCGCTATTAAGGGATGTAATCCCGTAGGATGTATCCCATGGCATGCATAGTGTTCTGTGAGTTTCCTTGATTTCCAAGTTGATACGTAAGGAGTGCTAACATATTTATAGTCATTATAACTGCTAGCACGCCTCCGTCTACCAACAAGTAGTTCCCTCCATCAAGTCCCCCACAAGAGGCAAATATTGAGAGGTCGACTTATCTCAACATCAAGATGCAGAGAATCTAACACATGGTCACAACGATGAATATCATAATATACTTAATCTTATTTCAATATCATACTAGGTTTTCTCCATCTCCCTAAGAACTAATGATCTACTCAGACATGGAGGCAATAAACATCATGGCAATGGTAATGGAAACAATCATAGATGAATAGTACTTGTATAAATCCACAGTGAGTATAGGAATTACAACAAGATCTAGACAAGATGTAGATGGGATGGATGGAGATGGTGGTGATGCAGCGGTGGATGATGAAGATCGATGCCTTAGCCTCCCGGATCTGCGTAGGGCGAAGATGGATCCCTTGTGGATGAGCTCCCCCTCCAGATGCCTTCCGGAGGTGAGGTTTCTGAGATTTCTGGGTGTTCTGTATGTCGTCTCCCTTGAACCAATTGCACGGGGTGAAACTATTTGACGAGGCGGAGGCGGCACCAACTATACGGCCGGAGCTATATGGGCGGAAGAGTTGCTCCGGTCGTATAGTTGGTCGTTGGGCTCTCTGCCTCCCTTGTTCGCTTCTGGTTTTATTCTGGTATTATTGATATTTCCCAAATAAGCGATGTACGTTGTTTTTGACTCCTTTTCTCCAAGTACAACTGCTTCAATAATTGTATCCATTGGATCCGTCATCTGTCCTGATCCTGGTGAAAACATACATAAAATGTGCATGCAAGCACCGTAAAATACCACGATCCTACATCTACAATGCAAAATAATAATGTAAAACATGATGCAAATATGCATTGATCAGGTTACCTCGGCCTCTAGCCCAGTATCCATCTTTGGTATAAGTTGTTTTTTGCTTTAGGACCAACCTTATCCCGGATCCTCTTGTTGCCTATGCCGACAAATCCCTAACTCGGTGCGGGGCTACCTCTATCTCTCCCCGAAAGAACTCTGTCTTCCCCCGAGTCATCGGGCTCAAGTCTTGCAAGGGATTGGCCCGAATGTTCTTCTGTGCGAATAACGATACCGAAGAAGACAAGATTCGACTACTTCCTTACTCTCTCGGCATTCTGGACAGAACCATATGGGGTCGAGTTCTGAGGAAATCCGCTGCCTTGGTGGTTCAAGTAGAAAAACAGATCAAGGAACGGAACAAGTTGGGTCTGCGCAACGAGGATATCATGATCACCTTTGTTTGCATCCAAATATCCCATATGCAAAAGCGCACCCATAATCTATGAGCGGGCACCTCGACCCCAACCGGACCTCATCCTTTGAGCTCAACAATACCGAGATCTTCCCCCAGGTCAAGGCCATCTTCAAGATAGACAAGGACTTCAATGAGGACTGGGAGTGGGGTTTCGAGCACTTCTGCCGAGATAAGCTGCCTCCCAGGGTATGTCTCTTACTCAAAACTTCTTTCCAAGTTATGTTTTATGTCAGACCATATTACTTTACTTTACTTGATACTTTTTGCAATATCACTTTCAGTTGTTTCTTCGGCAAACACTTGAGGATGGCAAGGAGCCGTCCCTCAAGTTGGGGAAAGACCGTGAGGCCTCAGATATGATGGAGACAGATTCAGAGACCTTCTTGCCTACTCTGGATCCTAGCATCCGACGACCCTCTAGTAAGACCTCTGGCTTAAGGGATTGGCCAGATGATGACGAAAACCCTAATATTGAAATCTTGGAGGTATACGGCCCTATGCCTATCTCATATGCCTTTCCCCTTTACTCGGCTTCAGCTAACCCGGCCGTTCAGGTCCACGAGGATCCTCCCCTTGCTGTGGGTGATCCGGTTCTTTCCCCTTCAAAGAAGCGTGCGGCCACCTCGACTCCCTCTTCCGAGCCGCCTCCAACTAAGAAAAGGCCAAAGAAACCCGATATCAAGGGCGCCAGCAAGCCCGCGACCAAGGCCACAGTTCGGAGAGCCTCAAATCCTAGGGAACCTCCTACTTCATCTGAGTAAGCCCTTCTCTTTGTTCCTTGTTCTTTAATTTGCCATTCTCACTTTGCGTGTATTTCTTGTTTCTCTCTTTCTGTTCTAACTTATTGTTTGGTTCTATCTGACCCGGCAGGGCTCCCAGGGAGATCACCCGGAGTGGTTCGAGCATAGCCTTGCCCTTCTGAGATGCTCCACCTTCTCCTTGCCATGACGATGGGCGCCCCCTGAGCCCCTTTGTGGAGAGCTCCGCGGCTGCGCCGAATCTCAACCCACCTTGGCAAGAGGAGGGCAATGTTGGCACAGAAGGAGGTGATGCCGCCGAGGATACACCTATGCTAGACAAGCCCAATGCTTCTTATGCCCAGCAACATGATGATAGTGGTGCCAGCAACATTGGCACCAAAACAATTCCTTCCGAGGTGCTGGTGACCCCGTCACCAACCCTAGTTCAACCAGTACCAGATCTAGCTCCAAGTTCTGCTATTCTAGTTCTTCCTACCTCATCCGAGTCTCCCAAGACTCGGCGAGATGACCAAGCTTGGCCCAGCTCGAAGACCAAACCTTCTGCGCCAACTCCTTGTACCGAAGATATATTTCAGCAGAAGCCTCAGGCCAAACCTGGAGCACCAACCACCTCCTCGCAGCAGTAATCCAAATCGAGCACTAAGGCCAAGAAAGGTGCTGATGCTGCCAATGGACAACATGCTTCCGAGGCGACCAACCGCCAGGCCCCTAAAGGATCAACTGTCGAATCTGGACAACGTACTCTTGCATCCATGATGAAGAAGGGGAGTACTGCCTTCGGCTCTGCTGCTTCCGGGTCTGCTGGTGGTAAACAGCTTACTCCACACACCAGCCCGGCCACAACACAAATTGCCAGGAAAGAGGCTCATGCCAAAGGTTTGGTGGTGACCCAGATGCTCAGCGGGGAGAGTTATGGTCCTTTGATTGAATATGTCAACAATTGGAATGACGCTAAGTTTATCGACCTCAACTTTGTCAATCTAGAGAAGTTTGGCCCAGCCGAGTTGGGTGCCTAGATGAATACTGCTTCAAAGGCTATTTCCATTGCCGGCAGGATGATGGAGGTAATTTTTCTGTCTTGTCTTTATATATGCGTAAGTAATTGTAGATGTATCCTCCAGTCCCCGAGCCTCCGGTGGAGTAACGCGTTACTCGGCCAGATGCTCCAATCCGAAGTATTTTTAGTTGCGCTAAATTACTTAGTAGTTTCAAATATCCTCCCACCTAGATCCGGGTTAAGTTCCACTTGGCCTGGATCTTGAGTAAATTCAAATCCCCACTCACCTAGAGCCGGGTTAAGTTCCACTTGGCCCGAATCTTGATTAAATTCAGACCCTCACTCATCTAGAGCCGGGTTAAGTTCCACTTGGCCCGAATCTTGAGTAAATTCAAATCCTCACTCACCTAGAGCCGGGTTAAGTTCCACTTGGTCCGGGTCTTGAGTAAATTCAAATTCTCACTCACCTTGAGCTGGGTTGAGTTCCACTTGGCCCGGATCTTGAGTAAATTCAAATCCTCGCTATGATGCATGGACTAACACTTTCCTTTTTAGATCACCACCAACTATCGCACCGCCGAATTTCAACGGCTCTTGGACATGCACAAGGAGCTTCGTGCAAAACATAGTGCGTTGATCGCTGAGCTGAAGAAGAAGGGTAAGTTATCTCGTTTGCACCTTCACTTTTGTTCCTCTTCGCCATTTACACTTTGGACTAACATATGATCCGGATTACGCAGCTAAAGTGGAGGCCGAAAACATAATTATGAGGAAGAACTTGGCCGAGATCAAAGGTAATGCGCCTTATCTATTCAATTCTTTGTCCTTTTTCCTCCAGACTCGACAGATAATTATACCTCAACTCTTTCGGGTCAACAAACTATTGCAGTGTCTCTTCAAGATAGCGTGCCTTTGCCTGACATGATGCTCCACTTTCTCGAACAAGCAGGGCAACATCAAGCGGAGCTCAAGAGGAAAGACGATGAAATTTCCAAACTTCGGCTCAAGGATTATGAGATTACTCGGCTCAACGCCGAAATTAAAAAACTAAAAGATCTCCACAAGGCTGTGCTAGACAAGGCTGACCAAAACTTCTCCGAGGAAAAGGAGCGGCTGAAAACTCAGCTTGAGAAGAACCAAGATTTGCTGAAGGACGCCAACATCAAGTTTGAGTCGGTGACCACAGAATATGGGAAGCTCAAGAAAAGAAACGTTGATTGGCTTATGGAGCTGACTCAGATCAATAGTTATATCTCTTGTCAGTTTTCTCTCTTCCGCCGACATTGGTTTCTCTAGGTCTTGCGCCCTTACTTACTGATGTTACTTTTCTCATTTCCAGGAAAATTTCTGGAGAGCAATGCCATAGCTTCTGCTGTCGTTACCAAGTTCAGCTTGAAGCGAGGCACTCCTGTTGGTCCTAGCGCTGAATCTATTCCTTATGATATGGAGGACATGCTGGTGAGCCTCGTGGTCCGAGTTGAAATCATGAAGAACTATGGCTTGGATATCATGGATGATGCAGTCTGTATCTCTAATGCCCTTTGGCCCAATGAGCCTGCCCCCGAAGGTTCTGCACCCTTAATTGCAAAATTTATGGAGTGTGATACTCAGCTAGACCTCTGAAGGGAGTCTGCTGCGCGCGCTGGAGCTGACACGACCCTGAGCTTCATGTTGTCATGGTATGAAGGCCTGGACTTGAAGATTCTCGACCACATGCGCACTAGATCCAAGTGGACAAATGACCCGGAGTGCATTTCTTAATGCAAAGCTTGCACCTATAAATTCATCTAGTACACCTTCTGCCACCATTGGAATGATGGACTGAGTTTTCTTAACGCCATTGATGACGGTTATGTCGAAGATGGTTCATGCGGCAAAGAGCAAGAAGCCTCGGGTTTTTTCGAGGATATTAAAGATCCGGAAGATGCAGAAGCTAACCCGGACGATGAGGCAGATACCAAGGTTCCTCCCACTGAAGCCGACTTGCCTCCACCTGCAATAGATGCTCCAGATGCTGCTGCTCCTTGAGAAAAAACACTTTAAATTTGTTAATTCCCCAGTATGTTGGGCGCTGAAGTAATATGCACAATTTGATATTTTGCTACCACTAAGTTTTTAATGTCGGATTAACTTGGGCGGAGTCCCCGTGTTCCATTTTCTTGTTCCCCCAATTTTATGATTCGGCTCGCGTCTACCTTGATTTGGTTTTTAACTTACGAGTCCGAGGTTCAAAAAATACTTGAAACTTTAGGATTAGCTCGAAATAATTCAACATAGCAGAAATAAAGTAAATACAGGGGTTAGTCCGAATAACAAATGTTGGCTCGATTACGTTCCTTTCCTTAGTTGTTTTTCATGTGCTTAGCCATTCCAAACTTGTTCTCTTGCTTTCCATGAAGCCAATTCTTGTTGGACAGCAGCAAATCGAAGAGTTAGGTTTTTGGTGCCCACACACTACTAATCCGGCTAAGGTGTAAGTAATTTAAGCCAGCCAACATATAAAAAAGTAAATGCTGAAAAGACAATTATCATTAGGGTAGTCCTCGAGTTTCTGCTCGGGGTGCCGAGGTTTCATTGATAACCTCACTGCCAACATATAGGCCGACATATGAGAGTTCGGGATAGATACACTTTTCACTAAGTGTAAAATGACCGAAATAGAGCTACATTCCATGGACGCTTCGATTCCTCACCGGACCTGTCCGCCTTGTTTTTCTCCTATGGTTGTGCATCAATGAGGTAGTAGGCATCATTGTGAAGTGCTTTGCTTACAATGAATGGCCCTTCCCATGGAGGGGGTAACTTATGCATGCCTATAGTGCGCTGCACCAGCTGAAGTACCAGATCACCTTCCCGGAAGACTCGGGGGTTTACTTTCCTACTATGGTAGCGTCGGAGATTTTGCTGATATATGGCGGATCTGGACAAGGCCAGTTCTCTCGCTTCTTCCATCAGATCAACATCATTTTGCCGGGCTTCCTGCACTTCGGCTTCTGTGTATTGGGTGACCCTGGGCGAGTCATGCTCTATGTCGGCTGGTAATATAGCTTCTGCCCCATATACCAGAAAAAATGGCGTATAGCCTGTTGATCGATTCATAGTTGTTCTTAAACTCCACAATACTGCTAGTAGTTCTTCTATCAAGAACCTCGCTGATCTTTGCAGCGGCTCAATGAGCCAGGGTTTTATCTCGGAAAGAACTAGTAAATTGGATCTTTCCACTTGTTCGTTTGATGCAGGGTGGGCTATTGATGCAACATCTAGCCGGATCTTTTTATCTCGGCAAAACCGGGAAAAATCTCTTTCAGCAAAATTTGTGCCATTATCAGTTATGATACTATGAGGATAGCCTTATCTCAAGATTATATCTTTGAGGAATGTCATAGTTGTTGCCCCATCACATTTCCTGATTGGCTTTAATTCAATCCATTTGGTAAAATTTTCAACCATGACCAAGATGTGATTCATGTTGCCCTTAGCCGGCTTAAATGGGACAACCATATCCAAGCACCACACATCAAATGGCCAGGTGATTGGTATAGTTTTTAGCTCCGACATTGGTATGTGTGTCTTGCTGGCGTACCTCTGACAGCCATTGCATTTCCTTACTAGATCTTCGGCTTTCTCCAAGGCACTTGGCTAGTAAAATCCATGCGGGAAATCTTTTGCCACTAAGTCTCTGGATGATGCGTGATGCCCGCATTCCCCCTGATGTATATCTCGGAGGATGTTCAACCCTTCTTCCGGGTCAACACATCATTGTAGAACACTTGTGACACTTCTCTTGTATAATTCGGCATTGATAATGGTGTTGGAAATATGCCCTAGAGACAAATAGTAATAAGAATTATTATCATATTTCATAACGTTTATGATTAAGTTTTATATCATGCTATAAATGTATTGAAAGGAAACGTCAATACACGTGTGATATATAAACAACCACGGGTTCCCGATGATACTCTAGTCACTGGTTCATTGGTCAACATATGATCAAGATTTCCTGATCATGTGGCATTTATGCCAGTTGGAAATGGAGTCACCTCATTCTGTGAATGAGATGATGAACTAATACCCAACCTAAACATGATGACCCGATCATGTCATGAAGTTCAAGTTACGATGATTAGAATAGACCTACTAGACTATTCCTTAGACTGTGAGGCTATATCAATCACTGTCTCGTGAGGGTACTTTGATAGCATCAAACGTCACTTGGTAAAATAGTGATCATAAAGGTGTGTTCAGGTATTTGGAGGAACAATAGAGGCATTATACGTCAAGAGCGGGATTTGTCCATCCGCGTGACGGAAAGATACTTGAGGGCCCACTTAGAGAAGTTATATCTAATAGCTGCGCAGCGTGTGATTTGATCACAGGGATATCACTTGTCGAAACGAGTCAAGTAGCATTTGTCGGTATCCAGATTGAACCTGGCATGGTGATGTCATTGATCAGATCTTGGGCAATGGAAGTATCAAGAGACAAAAGGAATAAGACATGATAGTCACGGTTCAAACAACGAAAGATTTCGTCGAATGCATAGGGGTCACATGACCATTGATACATTGCAAATGTATCTATAATTTTTGATGTTCGATGCTTGGTTTTATCCAATTTCTTGTGTTTTGTTCCAACTTTGGAGTACTTTTCATATAATTTCTTGGACTAACCTATTAACAAGAGCCACAGTGCCAACTGCCTATTTTCTGCTGTTTTTGGTTCCAAAAAGTCAGAAAATGAATATTCTCGGAATTGGACGGGACAAAAGCCTAAGTGCCTATTTTTCTGGATGTCATCAATTGCCAGAATACAAGACGGAGAGGGGCCAGGGGGCCACCACACCACTTGGCCGCGCGGCCAGGCCTGGCCCGTGCCAGGGGGTGGTGTGGCCGCTCCCGGCACCCCTCGGCCTCTCCTTCCACCTATATATCGCCCTCGGGACGAAAACCCTAAGTGCCCGATCAAAAATCCACGAAAGAGTCTGTAGCCGCCGTCATCTCCATCCCTAGATCGGGAGAGATCTGAAGCTCTTCCTGGCACCCTGCCGGAGAGGGGAATTCACCCTGGAGGCCTTCTTCATCACCATGCAAGCCTCCGGTGTGATGCGTGAGTAGTTCATCCTTGGACTACGGATCCATGTAGTAGCTAGATGGCTGGTTCTCCTCCTTTGTGTTTTCATGTCTAGATCTTGTGAGCTCCGTTCATGATCAAGATCATCTATTTGTAATTCTGCATGTTGTGTTTGCGGGGATCCGATGGATATTGAGATGCTATTTCAGATTGATTATTGATTCTATCATGTCTTTGTTATTTGTGATCTTGCATGCTTTCCGTTGTTAGTAGCTATCTTGGCCAAGTAGATGCTAGCAACTCCAAGAGTTAGTATTTATGCTCGATAGTGGGTTCATGCCTCTAGTAATCTGGGGAAGTGACAGAAATCTCTAAGGTACTAGATGTGCTGTTGCTACTAGGGAGAAAACAACAATCCTTTGTTCATAGAACAATCGTATTGTTTACTTTACACGCAGTTCGTAAAGCAATAATCTGTTGCTTGCAACTTAATACTAGAGGGGGTTCGGATGATAACCCGAAGGTGGATTATTAGTCATAGATGCAGTTGGATGGCAGTCTATGTATTATGTTGTAATGCCCAATCAAGTCTCAAAGGAGTCAAGATGATTAGTATATGCATGTATTGCTTTCTCGGTGTTTGTCAATTGCCTCGCTGTAATTGGTTCACCAGCATGTTATCTATCTTAAGGAGAGCCACCTCTAGTGAACTATGGATCCCGGTCCTCTTTCTTTACATACAATCTATAAACTGTTTACTGCTTTGTGTTTACTTTCTACAAACTATTACTTCTTTCCATTCGATACGTTTAATCCTTTGTTTTCCGCAAAACACGGTGAGATTGACAACCTCATCGCAAGTTGGGGACAAAGTTCTGTGGTTGTGTTGTGTAGGTCTCCACGTTGCTACTAGCACCGGTAGTGCGCCCTACCAAAGCTCAGCTAGTACCACCTTTGGGGTGTTTCCTTGCTCCTACTGGTTCGACTAAACCTTGGTTTCATAACTGAGGGAAACTTGCTGCTGTGCTCATCATACCTTCCTCTTGGGGTTCCCAACGAGCGCTACATCAACACCACACGAGCACTTTTCTGGGCGCCGTGCATTGAGCCATCAGCCATCCAGGTCCCTCTGTTGATCATTGGTACTAGAGTGTCCCGACCATGTCTAGAGTTTTCTCAAACCATGGGGTATCACGCTTAAGGGCTTGATGATGCTTAGAGAGTGTTTATAGGATCGGTAGAATCACTGAAGAATAGGAGAGAAAACCGGAAGGGTTTCGGTAAATCCAAAGGATGTCCGTAGTGGAGGTGGAAGGTGTTCCATAGCCATGGAGATTGAATAATATGTGAATGAATGTTAAATATTGATTTAATCATTTGTTTATAATTATTTAAATAAAGAGAAAATCAATTAAAGGGTCAAAAGGCTTAATGGGCCAAATCTCGGAGGGGAAAGGGCCCAAGAGGGGGGGAATCCCTAGGAGGGGCCAAGGGGGTGGTTGGCGCGCTAGTGGGCCAGCCCCCACGTGGGGCCCATGGGGGGGGGGGTGGCCGGAGGCGCCTCCCCCACCTCCTCCCATGATTAGTCCCACCCTGGGACTTTGAGGGAGGGAGTACCTCACCTTCCCCCTATATATAGTGGGGTATTTTAACCAAATAAATACAACGAATATTCAATAAAGGTTTCCTCACTTTTGGGGAGACATCCAATTGATATTTCTCTCTCTCTCTCCCATGACCGTGGTCCCAAGTCCGGACTACACGAATGAGAGACATCTTCACGACGGAGCGTTGTCGCGCAGTGGGATTCAGATCCAGGAGCTCTTCTTCCATAACTGCTGCTGGATCGGGAAGTGGGAGTCATCGCCAGGCACTGGATGCATGTAACTCCCTGCGAGGTGTCACATTTGAGGCACTTGAAGTCGTTGGACCCAAAGGAGCGCAAGGACTTCATCACGACCTTGAGGTTGGCTTCGGCTCGTCTACATCAATCGCTCTCTCCCGAGCATTGACAATGATTTTCAGTCTTCAAGGGTAAGTTCGTGAAAAGCCCCTCCATTACTGCATTACTAATAGATAGGTCCTAGCAGCATCAGGGGTTTAGGGGCGTAGGATAAAATTTTATTGTTTTCATACGTGAACCCTATAGTGTTATCGGAGCTAGATCTATGCATAGTATTGCTAGTACAGGTAGTACACACGAGATGTAGCGTGTGGGCGTTGATCTTTGAGTTGTTACCCTCCCACGTGTACCTGTGTATACCTCAGCAATGCTTGATGCAACGGCCCCCAACCGACTTAATGCGTTCATTCGCGAGACTGGTCCACGCTTGACATACGGCTTGTACCGTATAAAGTGGCTTTGGGGGGTGTCCGTCTCTCTCGCATTAGTTGGTACGCAATTTGCAACGGAGGGCCCCGAAAGGGGTGTAGTATAGACAACTACTTGATCAACGTTGTTGCGAAAGTTCGTAGGTAAGAATGGTTCTTGTGTGAAAGACCATTCAGCCACGTAAAACATGCAAAGATGAAGTATAGGTGTCTAACTTTGTTTTGCAGAGGGGCGTTGTGATGTGATATGGTTATGGCAAAGGTAAAGTAATTACCTGATGTTGCTAAATAGTAGTATACGGTCACGGTGGTGATGGACTACCACGCTGGAAGGCACCGGAACCTTGGTTCCTGCGATGCCAGCACCCTGGCGCCGAAATCCGGAGGCGCGGGATGTAGATCACATCAAGAAGGACCATATCGCATTACTTTTACATTCAATGTTATTGTTTGTATATCTTATTGTGTGCTAGTATTAGATACTCGACGGTAGCCTAATAAGATAATACCTATTAAAATACCAATGATTGTGTTCTTCCTTAGTGTGCACCACCAAGAAAGTTCTTCGGTGTGAGGCAGCGTCGTGATGATCGGGTGTCAGACATATCTATGTTCGCATGCAGTGGGTGTAAGCCATGTTGCACAACGAATACACTAAGGTTGAGTTGGCGAGCCTAGCATGTGTAGACATGGCCTTGGAACACCGATGATCGAAAGATCGAGCACGAGTCGCATGAATGATGTGACCGGCATTTAGGCGTCCACCCTAGCACCCACATTGATGGCCATGACGATCGGGGGAGATGTGGGGAAAAGGGTTCATGTAATCACTAGAACCCTTCAGGGGATAGGTGTTTTTAGTGGAGTTATTATATTAACTCATTTAATTATAAACTTAGTCTAAATTCCTTTTTGCAATTATAAATGTAGAGGTGGCTCACCGTGAAGCTTACTTTGATGTTGAGGAGTGGGTAGTTGGTGAGAAACTTAGACTTGATGGATCCAACTTCCCTGGTTGGCTTGGGCACCTGAATGATCTCCTTACTAGGAATCATGTGGTAGATTACATACGCCGCACGATGGATATGGTCGAGCCTGACGGCTATGAGACCCCATGAGAGCGGGCAGACCGCTACTATCGCCAAGAGATGTCCACTTACATTCAGATAATAATGCGTTACGGAATGGTGGATGAACTACATCCGCTCATGGGTGATCTTGACCCATATTTAATGGTGGATCAACTAAGACCAGAGTTCATAAACCATGTGCGCATGTGGAAGCACGAGCTCCTTGAAGAGTTCCTTTCCATAAACATGAAGGAACACACTTGTCTAAAGAGTCACTTGGAGCACATGCTTGATGCACTGATAGCTGTGAGATTCGCACATTTTGATGGTTTTTATTGATGGTTTTCTCCCGGATTTGATTGTTTTCTAGCTTTACCTAACGGTAATACTTTGGTAGCAAAGAAAACTTGGTTTTTAATGTGTGTTTCAGGTTCTGAACATCAACAGAAGGTTTTGACCAGTGAAACACAATATTTAGGCGAAAACAAGCAAGTCTCTCTTTGGAAGAAATCGAGGGAAGCACATAGAGGCTTTAACGATCAACTATACGGCGAGAACATTTTTCTAGCTATATAGTTCTTGCCGTATAGTAGCCGCCGCCTCTGTCTTGTCAAAAGGGGAAACTTCCGTGAAGAGGCCAGACGCAAAATCATAACACAGCAGCCGCCATCCCATCCAGAGAGGAGATAGAAGAGATCTAGAGAAGAAGGGGGAGATGTTCTTCATCTCGCTCCACGATCTTCGACCTCCTAGCCATCACACCTCCATAGCCATTACTTGTAATTGAGAGAGAGAGAGAGATCTTCACCTTGCAAGATTAGGGTTTGAGATTGTTTGTTCCTATCTTGAATTGTGTTGGATTACTTTCCATTCTTATTGTGGATCTCCACGGTAATATCGAGAACAACTCCCTTTATTTAATTATATCGAAGATGCTTTCTTCTCTCATGTATGAGTAAGTTCCTTGGTCGTGGGAGATGTAAGGGATTGGTGAGATGTGATGTGCCTCCATATATTTTCCATTAGTTTGTGATTGATTTTAATTACTATATTATGTGTGCTTGACTATCTATGGGATGCCTAATGCTTGTTGTACAATTAAGGGCCCAGACAACATGATGCTTTGTTCAACATAGATAGCATCTTGTTCTAGCAGACCGGCGACCCTCGAGTGACACGGGGTTATCAATGGGAAACTAGTTGACTCGAGGATAACAAGGAACCACTATGCTTATTTGCATTAGTCCGATCCAAGGAGCTTAATTGCTAATCAACCTGAAGGATCTTAATCGTCTAGTGTCTGGCCATGGTTTTCGTAACAGGCTAGTAGGATTATTGAAGTTGGGATGAAATCTACCAAGAGGAGTTCCGGCTAATTATGGGTTGCTCGCCTACACATATATTTATAAGATTACAATTGTTACACTTATCATTCGTCCACCTGGCACATTCACTATCATCATCAATTGTATCACCCCGCGCCTTTGTCATCATCTCCAGAAAACAACAAACAACCGTCTTACTTTTATGCTTTTTATTTCTGAAGTTTACATTTTAGTTTTATTTAAATACATCCAATTTAATCCAAATCTCATTCTTATTTCACACTTTCAGTCAATTCACTCAAAGACTTGTGGCAACTTTGAGTGTGACAGAGACTTCAGCCATAAACACTTACCTTTGGGCTCCCTATAGGATCGATATCTATACTTCAAAACTATCTACAAACGATCTGTGCACTTGCAGACATCAAGCTATTTTCTGGCGCCATTGCTGGGGATCTAAGCACTAAGTGTTTGTCTCTTGACATTTCAGGTGTTACTACTACAAAATGGTCTCCCTAGGAGACAAAGGATCTACATGCTCTGGTAGGACCTATTTACCAGATTCTTTTGAGCGCGTGCCTATTCAGAGGCATGAGGAAATTATTGAAAACTTTTAAGATCAGACAAGGTTGAAGTTGAAAACCTGAGTGATATTATGGAAATCATGTCTATTTAGAGGAAACTCCCAAGAAACCTGAGAAAACTCTCAGAGAATATAGTGCTCCAAACTCTGCTTTCCTTAAACAACCAATTGAATTTCCTAACCCTGGAGTTAGAGAAGATCGATTTGATGGTGGAATTATTAATATTTTGCAAGAAAAAGCTTTTAGTGGAAGGGAATATGAAGACCTAGGAAGACATATTAGATAGTTTGATGATTTCATGACAACACTTGGACCAAAAGGTTTGCCAAGAGATTTCTCTCGTCTAACTTTTTTCGTTGGTCTCTTAAAGGTAAAGCTCTAGACTGGTTATATTCTCTCCCTCGCCATTACATTAAATGTTGGGAAAACTGCATTGTCAAATTTATAAACAGGTTTAATCCATTTAAAAAGGTAACTGAAACTAGGAATAGCATAGGCAAATTTAGTCAGAACATGGGAGAAAACTACCCACAAGCCTGAGATAGATTCTTTGGAATGATCAATAGAGTTCCTGATCATGGCTATTCTGAATCAACTATTTGCCATTTATTTTACCACGGTCTTAATACTCAAAGCAGAGAGTTGCTTGATTTATCAACAGGAGGATCGATAAATACTTTAACTGTTAAAGCATGTTTGGAATTGATGTCTACTAGGGCTAAGAATGATTCTTTATACAATCCTGAGTTCGACACTAAGTTAGAAAAAGGGATGCTTCGTATAAATCCTGATCTCATGTCTGAAGTATGCAAAACAATGAAAGAAAAAGGTATACCTTCTTAACTTGTTAAGGAAAACAACTTATTGCAAGTTTTTACTGAAGAAGATGAAACTAGAATTTTTTTCAAGAATTAAAACATCAACAATCAAATCTCATAATAACCTATATAAATTTTTTCAAAAACATAAAAATATTTTGGCAGAACTCACAGAAAATTATGATGAGATTAGCCAAGAAATAAAATTATTTCACAAGTATCTTAGTATGATTGAAATTCAATGCCAACAAATAGCATCTGGTTATCAAATTTTTCTTTGAGATGATATAGATATTCCTGTTTCTACTAATGTTGTTACAAGAAGGGGTGTAGTTTTTATAGGACCATTAGGACCACCCGAATATGAAGCTGAGAAAGAGTGAAAATAAAAAGCCTTGCTCAAAGAAAGCCAAGAAGATGATACACTAGTGGATCCTCAAGATGAAACTGCTCAAGAAACACAAGATCAAACCAAGGAGGACCAAAATGATGCACATGATGACCGTTATGACTCTGATGCAGAGACGGTTGATCAAAGAGAAGAAAACACAAGCAATGAAGATGAAGTTGTTGTAGTAGAGAAGAAGAAAAGCAATAAGTGATACGTTGCAAATGTATCTATAATTTTTGATGTTACATGCTTGTTTAGTATCTACTTTCTTATGTTTTATCTATATTTGGAGATACTTTTATGCATGTTCTGGAACTAACCTATTAACAAGATGCCACAGTTCCAGTTGCCTATTTTCTCCTATTTTTGGTTCTAGAAAGTCAGAAAATGAATGTTCTCGGAATTGGACGGGACAAAAGCCAAAGTCGATATTTTACCGGAAGACTCATGGAGCCAGAAGACGAGACGGAGAGGGGATAGGGGCTGGCCACACCATGTGGTGGCGCGGGCTAGCCCTAGCGGCGCTACCAGGTGGTGTGGGCCCTTGGTCCACCCACCGACCTTGCCTCTTCGCCTATAAGAAGCCTCCCAATGCAAAAACCCTAAATCGAACAACCTCCAGCCACGAAAAGTTCCGCAGCACCACTGCCACCGAAGGGGAGATTTGGGGGATAGAAAGTCTCTGTGCCGGCACCCTGCCGGGATGGGGAAGTGCCCCCGGATCCATCTCCATCGATCTCCACCACCATCTCCATCACCATTGCTGAGTCCCATGATGATGAGGGAGTAGTTATTCCTTGAGGCTAAGGGTTCTACCGGTAGCTATGTGTTCATCTCTCTCTCTATGCATGATCATATTGTGATCATGAGCTTTGTAATCAAGTAGATCTACTTTGCTACTCAAGTGCTTTAATAGATCTCTGCTCTCCCCATGTGTGTGAAAGTGATAGCATGCACACCATGTGGCACTTAGGCTAGAGATTACAAATACTTGTTATGAGTTATATTTGGAGTTGGATGTCTCTATGAAATTGTGGTGTTTGTTGGAACCATCTAGTGCTCAAGGTGACTGTGTGGGGTTATCTAGATGTAGAAAGCGAACTTTGAGGTGTGTTGTTATATCCCTACCATGGATTAGAGTGTCCAACCAGAGAGTAGTTCAAAGTAGTATCATGGAGAGAATATATTTATATGAGAGTGTTCACTAGTGAAAGTATGATCCCTAGGCCTTGTTTCTAAGCACTGAAACACCGTTTGCAACTAGATCTATTACATGTTTGCTTGCTTCCATCTTTATGTCAGTTTGCCTTTAGTCTCTTCCACACCATCAAGCTCTTTTATAGCACCGTTGTCTTATATCTATACCACTTGTATTTTACTATCTCTTCGCCGAACTAGTGCACCTATACACCTGACAAGTGTATTGGGTGTGTTGGGGACACAAGAGACTTCTTGTATCTTGATTGCAGGGTTGCTTGATAGGGATACCTTTGACCACTTCCTCACTGAGTTCGATAAACCTTGGGTGATCCACTTAAGGGAAAACTTGTTGCTATTCTACAAACCTCTGCACTTGGAGGCCCAACAACTGTCTACAAGAATAGAAGTGCGTAGACATCAATAAGCAACAACAAAAGAAAGCAACAAAAGAGCCTGACCCCCACAAAAGGTAAAATACAAAAATAAGAAAGGTTAGCAAAATATTCCTTATCCAGATAAAAAAATGAAAGCACCGGACCAAGTAATCTATGATTCTTTCAAAAAAGCACTTGGTGATCTTCGTTTAGAAATTCCATTTGCAGATGCAATAAAAGTTCCCACATATTCTAAATTCCTCCGTGATGCTCTTAGTAGAAAGAAATAAATAACCGAAACCATTGCCATGGTGACTAGTTATCCTGCTAATGGGAAGCTATTGTCAAAATAGGGAGATCCCAGAATACCAACTATTTCATGCTCAATTAGCAAAACTGATATTCACAATGCCTTGTGTGATTTAGGTGTAGGAGTTAGGGTAATGCCATATTCCCTCTATAAAAGGTTAGGATTAGGGGAGTATTCCCCTACTACTATCACTTTACAGATGGCTGCCAAGTCCACTAAACAACCCATTGGTATGATTGAGGATGTTCTACTTAGAATAGATGAACATGTTATTCCCACTGATTTTATTATTCTTGAAATGCCAGAGGATGAAAAATTATCTATAATACTTGGAAGACCTTTCCTTAGTACTGCAGGGGCATCGGTTGATTGTGCTGAGGGAAAATAATCTTCAATGTTTATGATGCTGAAATCATCCGGTATTTTCCAAAGAAGCTAGAAGTAGGAGAAAAATATATTCCACCGGCAAAACGAGTTCATGTGGTAAGTGCCTTTGATAAGGGGCAACCCAAGGTAAGTATTCAAGAATAGAGAAGGGGTTGAGTTATTCAACCATCCTTAATAAAATGCTTAATGGGAGTCAACCCATCACATTAATAAAATAAACTATAGAATAAAGTATCCATCACGTTCTTATAACTTTTTCACAGACATTTTTGCGGAAGCGCGCCCATGAAGATGCAGCTATCAAAAAGTAGTAGAAATATCGACTGAACAAGTGTAGAATAAGTATAAAAATAAAAGTTTGAGTTTTATCTATAAAAACTAGCTTAATCATTCTTGTTAAGATCAAAAAGTGAACCTCCAGTTGAGGAGAAGAAGATATGTAGAGCTAGATATTCTGCTCTTTACATGCTGTTTTTGGTCGATAATTTCAACTGTCATTTTTCTGTCAAAAACAAGGTGTTTCGCTAAGTTTCAAGATAAGAAGGTATTCTTGAAGAAACAATTTTTTTTGATGAGTACTGATGGTTTAACGACCAACTATACAGTGGGAATAAAAATTCCAGCCATATAGTTTGGCCGTATAGATATCTTTGCCATCAACAAATTTACGCCCGTGGGGACAGAGAACTTAACGACCAGCTATACTGTGGGAATAAAAATCTCAGTTGTATAGCTTAGGTCGTATAGATATCGATGCCTTTGTACATTTTCATCTCAAAAGTACGGATGGTTTAACAACCAACTATATGGTCGGAATAAAAATTCTGGCCGTATAGTTCCGGTCGTATAGATATCGATGCCTGTTTTAGAATATTTATCTCGAGGGTACAGACGGTTTGACGACCAACTATACGGCAGGATCACTATGCTCTAGCCATATAGTTGCATCCATATATCTTTGTTCTGCACAAAGAAACCGTAATTGGCGGCGCCGCCGCAACTATACGGAAGAAACAACATATCCCGCCTGTATAGTTGCAGTCGTATAGTTCGGCACGACCTCATAATCGCGCCGGGGCGGCTAGGTTTTTCTCCCTCCTTACTTTTTTCTCTCATATTCTCTCTCCAAACGTCTCCAAACCCACCTAGATCTCTTGATTCTTTGCGGATTTCGTTCGTTTGAGTGGGGGAATCAACAGATTAGTATGTTTCTGTCCCTATCCATGCTTTATTTTCAGATTTCCATGGTTGAAACTCTCACATTGAACTAGTGGATGAACTCAAGCTTATTTAGTTTCTCCTCTTAATTTCTCATGTTAGGATTAAATTTTTCCACGTAGAATCGTTCGCATATCATGTAGAAACTAGATGCCTAAGGTTTTATGGTGAAATTTTTCAGTGCATCAAGATGAACAAATGTGGTAGCATTTTTCTCAAGGGCATGCACCAACGGGGCGAGAGTTCGTGGCACCGGGCCGAGGTCAACCCCAAGCTACCCGTAGTTTCATAAAGGAGGATGTTGCCCACACGTTGGGCCGATGATAGCTTTCTCGCTGCAGCAGGGTTGAGGGCGGACTTCGACCTCATGTGTGCAAATTCAAGACTTGCGTTACTCGCCTATGAAAGCCACAACACCTACGCCGAGCTCACCTATGACTTCCTTGCCTACTTCTACGAGAAACAATTATGAATCTTTGCACCCCTTGCTAGTACAAGTAAAGATATATCAAGGCCCACTTTGAAATCTTAGAAAAACATTTGAACACTACACCAAGTCCGATCATCACTTGAGTCGGTGTAGCTTCAAAGGCGAGCATCAATATGGGAATCACATCAACTATATGACTCATGCTTAACCTTTCGGTCCGTGTTCCGTGGCCATGTCTGTACATGCTAGGCTTGCCAAGTAACAACCTTAGTACTCGCGTGTGTAAAACTATCTTACACCCGTTGTATGAAAGCGTAGAGTCGAGTACACCCGATCATCACGTGATGTCTCGAAACATGATCCATAGAACGGTGCATACTTAAGGAAGAACATATTTTTATCTTGATATTTAAATGAGGGATCATCTTATAATTCTACTAAAAGCGCCAAACTAACAATATAAGATGCGAACATCATATGTGTAAAGTGGGATGATATGGTCCATGCATTTGATCAACATCATATGCATCGTGGTATGATCTCTATCATTCCTTTTTGTGTAAGGCCAAGGTCTATGGAACTTACACGTTAAGTGTGTTGTAAGGGTATCTACCATACATCGACATACAACATTACCATATCATGACACTATCCCAGCAACAATCTAAACTAGATGCCTTTAATTTATCCATTGCAAGTTTTACATGGCTTAGGGCTTTCGGAGACAGAACCGGTCTTACCTACGAACATGGAACCACAATGATGATAACTAAGTTATTAGCAACTCGTTGTAAATAATATATTGACTATAGTAGGAGAGATAGACACCCGCCAGCCACTTATGCAAAACTAGTTGCATGTCAGTCGTGGAACCGGTCTCATGTGCGATGACATGTAAGGTTGGTCCGGGCTGCTTCATCCCACTATGCCACCAATATCCAAAATACATAGAAGATGCAATAACATGATCATCATCGCCCACATATAAACATATGTGTACTACCCGTGCAAAGCACCTACGCATACATGAGGCTCTGATACCACTGTTGGGTTCGCATCATAGAAAACAAAAAATTTCCTACGATGGGAACTATACGCCAAGATCTATCTACCAGATACAAGAAACGGGTGGATATACATCCATAGAGAACTTACCCTCAAAGATAACAAAGCTTTGTTAACAATTTGGAACTCGTGGATGATGTAGTCGTACACTTGCCAATCTCAAGATCATGATGAAGTCCAGCAGGTCTGGCTCTAGCACGTCCATCAGATCTAGCTCCAGCAAGTCCAGCACCACCAAGTCCAGCACCGCAAAGCAGCAGTGCATCCGTGATAGCACACACGTCCGGTAACCCGACATCCTCCACCTCCTCGCTCCAGCGATGTAGCGGAAGCAGCAACTCCTTTCCAGATAAAGCCACCGGGAACATGTATCTCGCTAATCTGGGACCATGGGGAATAACTAGAGGGGGAGAGAGATCCTTCACGACGAGGTGTATGTTGTGAGGAGGAGAGGGGGCCTTTTATAAGGAAGAGGGGGGCAGCCAAGGGCCATGGCATGGCAACCATGGTGGTGCCCCCACCTCTTCCATTATTCATGTGGTGGATGCTCCACTCACATAAATAAGCCTCCACTCACGCTTCCACTCACATGCATTAAATTTCAACCAAATTTAATGCAAGCTCTCATTAAGTAAAACTATTTTATTTATTTTATTCAGAATTTTGTTAATTACTTTAATTAACAAACATTCACATAAAACCCCCTGCAACATTTCAATATCACATGCAGAACCAATTTCAACAATTACACCCGAAACAGTTTCAGTGTCTATTGAAATAATTCCAGCGCTTTGTTAAATCTTTATCTGAAACATATTTGCTCCTAAATGGTGTCGGTATCCCTTAAGTGTGTCACCCTACGGTTCGCGAATAATGCAGACATGATCGAGACCCCTCTCCAATCAATAATCAGCAGCGGGACCTGGAGATCCGTACTGACTCCCACATATTCAACGATGACTCTTGTGATCGTGTGAAACTTTAACGTCGTAACTAAATCCCTTTGTCTCGTGATATATTACATGTCCGAGATTCGATCATTGGCATCAAATACCTAGTTTGATCTCGTTACCGACATGCACTCTTTTCTCGTTCCCGTGATATAACATTCTAGTGATCACATCACTTGCTTGCAAGCTATTTCAATGTGATATCACCGATAGGGCCCAAAGTATATCTATCCGTCATCGGGATGGACAAATCCCACTCTTGATCCATGAGCTTCAACATAACACCTTCGTAGCACTGAACCCACCTTTATAGTCACCCTGTTACGGTGTGACGTTTGATGTTATCAAGATACTCTTCCGATGTTATTAATTAACATGATCTCATGGTCTAAGGACTAAGATTACTTCGTATGATGTTATAGCAATATAAACATAATGAATCTGATCGTAATGCTATACTTTGGATGAATGTTCATCACATCATTCCACCAATGTTTTAACCTCGTTATTAACGACATACAATGTCCATGATCACGAAACCTTGATCACTTGTTAATCAATGAGCTAGTTTATAAGAGAGGCATAACTGGGAACTTTCCTTTTGTTTATTAAACACACATGTATTAATGTTTCCAAATTAATACAATTATAGCATGCAAAATAAACATTTATCATAAACAAGGAATAAGATAATAACCACTTTATTATTGCCTCTCGGGCATATTCCCTTCACTAATCCCTGGAACTGGACCCATAGTTCGGAGACCCTATAGCATGAACCCATCAGAGTTAGTAGAGATGAAGAAACAACTTGATGCTATGCTGGAAAAAGGCTTGATTCAACCAAGCGCATCGCCATGGAGATCGCCTGTTCTGTTTGTCGACAAGAAAGATGGAGGTAACCGTTTGTGCATATATTACCGGAAGCTGAATGACGTCACCATCAAGAACAAGTACCCCCTACCCAAGATAGAGGATCTATTTGATCAATTGAATGGTGCCAGAGTATTCTCTAAGATTGATCTTAGAACTGGTTATCATCAACTCAAGATTCGTGCAATGGATATTCCAAAGACCGCCTTCAACACCACATATGGATTGTATGAGTATACGGTCATGTCTTTTGGATTAACCAACGCCCCCGCTTATTTCAAGAATCTGATGAACAAGATCTTTATGAACTTTCTGAATAAGTTTGTCGTTGTGTTTATCGACGATATTCTTATCAACTCCAAGTCAGAAGAAGACCATGAGGAACATCTGAGAATCATCCTTGAAACCCTTAGAGAGCATCAGTTGTATGCCAAATTCAGCAAATGTGAGTTTTGGCTGAAAGAAGTAGGATTCCTCGGACATATTGTGGCTACCGGAGGAGTCGCTGTTGATCCCGCCAAGATCAGAGATGTTGAAGCATGGGAAGCCCCAACCACTCAAACCCAAGTCTGTGCATTTCTCGGATTAGTGGGATATTACCGCAAGTTCGTAGAAGGATTTTCGAGCATCGCAAGACCCATGAACCCACTGTTGAAGAAGGACAAGAAGTTTGAATGGACCGACAAATGTGAAGCAAGTTTCTAAGAGCTCAAGAAGAGATTGATTTCAGCCCCAATATTGATTATGCCAGATATCAAGAAACTGTTTGATGTGTATTGTGATGCATCCGAGATTGGTCTCGGATGTCTGTTAATGCAAGAAGGCAAAGTCATAGCATATTTATCAAGACAATTGAAGCAGCATGAGAAAAACTACCCTACCCATGATCTTGGACTAGCAGCCATAGTTTTAGCACTGAAGACATGGCGTCATTACCTTATGGGTAACCGTTGTGAGATTTATTCAGATCACAAGAGCTTGAAGTATATTTTCACTCAGAAGGAGCTGAATATGAGGTAAAGGAGATGGATAGAGTTAATCAAGGATTATGACCTTGACATTCACTATCACCCTAGCAAAGCCAATGTGGCAGCGGATGCTCTTAGTAGATTGCTGTGTAGGTTAAACACCATGATCAAAGAAACCCAGCCAAGTTTGCATGAAGAATTGGAGCAGTTTAGAATGGAGCTAGTTAGCAAAGGATTTTTAGATAGCATTGAACTTCATCCCACTTTCATCAGTCAGATCAAGGAAGCCTAGAAGGGAAATGCAAGTATCGACGGAATCAAGAATCATATTAGTACAGGAAAGGTACCTGGATTCATCGAAGACAAAGAAGGAGTTCTGTGGTACAAAGGACATATCTGTGTGCCAGCAGATTCGGAGCTGAAGCAAGTTATCATGTAAGAAGCTCATGATACTCTTTATTCTATCCACCCTAGAGGAATAAAGATGTATCAAGATTTGAAGGAGCAATTTTGGTGGCACAAGATGAAGAGAGAAATCGGAATCTACATAGCCAAGTGTGAAATCTGTCAGAGTGTCAAAGCGGAACATCAGAGACTCGCAGGATTGTTGCAACCATTGCAGATTCCGGAATGGAAATGGGATTCCATCAGAATGGACTTTATCACCGGTTTGCCTACATCTAGTAGGGGAAATGACTCAATCTGGGTCATCGTTGATAGATTGTCCAAGGTAGCCCATTTTATACCTATCAAGACCACCTACTAGAGTTCGAAGCTAGCAGAGTTGTACATTGCTATAATTTTCAATTTGCATGGAACCACCAAGACCATATTGTCGGATCGAGGAACCCAGTTTACCTCGAGATTTTGGTAGAAAGTCCAAGAAGGATTGGGAACCAAGTTGAATTTCAGCACTGCTTATCACCCGCAGACCGATGGACAGACTAAAAGAGTCAACCAGATCTTAGAAGATATGTTGAGAGCTTGTGTGCTTGAGTATGGATCAAAATGGGAAGATTGTCTGCCTTTCGCAGAATTCTCATACAACAACAGTTATCAAGCCAGTTTGCAAATGGCCCCATTTGAGTTCTTATATGGAAGAAAGTGTCGTACCCCTTTGAATTGGTCACAAGTAGGAGATAGTCAGATTTTCGGACCCGACATCCTACGAGAAGCCAAAGAGAAGGTTCACAAAGTCCGTGAGCACCTCAAGACCGCTCAATCAAAACAGAAGAGTTATGCTGACAAGAGAAGGAGAGACCTGACTTTCAATTTTGGAGATTTTGTGTATCTCAAAGTTTCGCCATTGAAGGGAACGCAACATTTTAGTCTGAAAGGAAAGTTAGCCCCCAGATATATTGGACCCTTCAAGATTCTGAATCACCGAGGAGAAGTATCGTATCCACTGGAACTTCTAGAAGAGATATCAGCCATCCATGATGTGTTCCATATCTCGTTACTTCGCAAATGCCTAGAAGTGCCGGAGAAGACCAAAGTTTTCAAGAACATCAATCACCGAGTCGTTGATATCAACAAGGATCTGACGTATCGTGAAGTGCCCATCCGTATCTTGGAAGAGGCCTTCAGAACCACCAGGACCCGGAGTATCAAGTTTCTCAAGATTCAATGGAGCAACCATACCAAAGAATAAGCCACTTGGGAGCGAGAAGATTACATTAGGACTGTGTTTCTAGATCTCTTTAGTTCCTAGTTTTTCTTTCGTAAATCTTGGGATGAGATTTTGTTTAAGGGGGGAAGGTTTGTAACATCCCAAATCTTTAATCAATGTTATCAAGATCCAAATCACCCAATTTATGGTTAACAAAACCTTTTTATCATTAAAATAATTAAGGATGCATATGAGTGTTGCACTAATATAGAATTGTTTGGAATTGCCATGTTTGTTTGTTCTAATGGTTGTGAAATAGTTTAAAGGTGAATGACACATCATCTAGACCATTTAAAAACAAAATCCAAAGAAAAAGAAATCAAATGGAATTAATAAATGCAAATGGTCACTTTTGCCACTTTAGGTGTTCCTAGGACTCATTTTTCAAACAGAAACAATTATGAATCTTTGCACCCCTTGCTAGTACAAGTAAAGATGTACCAAGGCCCACTTTGAAATCTTACAAAAACGTTTGAACACTAAATTTAAATGGCAATTGAAAATGGAACCACGTGATGTGCATAAATCCCACCTTTTCAAAAACCACTCAAATGAATTCCCCTTGACCTCTACAAGCAAACTTAGAATCTAAAGCTTAAGTGGAGAGCCCTCAAAAAATTTGAATTCAAAATTCAAATTTTTCTTCTTGCGGCCATTATGTCGAACACATGGCAGGCACAGATCAACACTAGAGTAGCTTCACTATTTCTACAGTGACCATCGACCAATTTGGTCTCCACATTAACCCCCTGTCCCCCTAGCATCTACCCCAGCCCAGACCAGCACCCCCTTTCTCCGTGAAGTACAGTGTCGCACCGCCCATTCTTGGTCACCGCCGGCCAAGCATGGACAATGCGCCAGAGACACCGCCGCGCCAAACCAGCACATCCCCTAGCTCCGCCACACCCTACCGCGACCCCCTGTCCACCCCACGGACACAGCCGAGCACTGGACCACCGAGGCACGCTCGCGCCCACTGCCTCTGCAGCGTGCACAACTCACGCTAGAGCGCCGTCCTCGATAGGCCCGCACAAGCCATGCCACGACCCCAGCTTGCACGCGCCGCTCCGCCATAACCCCAGAATGTTCCCAGACATGCCCTTTTCCCGCCGCGCGACTAGCAGCCGCCGTGAACCGCGTCGAGTACCGCCTCTGCCGCGCAGAGCATCGCACTTTCCCAACCAAACGCCACCACCCCTTGCACCGCCATTACGTCGTAGATGATCGACAGGAAGTAGTGCACCGTCCGCCTACCCCGCCCATGCCTCTAGCATCTTGTACCAACGTCACCAACGAGCTCACCGTCGTGCCACATGGTCCCCTCGTCAACCTATATCAGGAGCCCTCCCCACCACCATTACTACACACTCCAACACTCCCCGCTCACCACTGATCTTTCCCCACCTCTCGCCAGAGCCGCTCGAGCAACAGTTTGCCAGAATTTCCACCGGAGCCGCCGCAACAGAGGAGGAAGGAGCCCTTCGATTTCGTCCACCCCAGGAGCCGCCGCGACCACGCCTGAGTCCGCCGTCGTCTCCTCGTTCGATCGCCCCCAACGCCACATTAGCTGGAGCCCTGGTAAGCCCCCAATCGACCCCCACCGAGCCGCTAGGGTTTAATCTCGCCGGCGAACTGTCCGTCGTCGACGATGAACCACGACCGTCGATCTAGGTTCTAATCGCACGGTCCACATCGCCCCGTACCGCTTCGCGTTTAGTTGTGCCACTAACATGTGGACCCCGCTTGTCAGCTACCCTCTACGCTGCGGAGTGTAACTGGGCCGGCCGTTTAGTGTCCCCGCGCTGGCCCTAGAATTCAAATTTAGTTTTTTATATTTAGACTTAAACTCAATTCTGTCCACTAGTTTAAAAATCAATTCAGAAAGATTTACTTAACCAAAATGCATGATTCCAATTTTGTTGGAAAGATAATTAAAATATATATCCAAGCCCATTGAATTTAAATAAATTAGAGTTAGAGATCTCTCCTAGAAAAAATAACAAGACATAGACTTTTTCACATTCAAACTTTTTCAAAAATCAACTATAATAGCTTTTGAGTTGATTCCAACTCTCAAGAATAACATTTGACCATACCTATCTGAATATGTAATAATATTTAGGTTTGCATGTAGCGACTTTGGACTAGTACCAAAATAATGCTATATAGGCATTTATAGTCACTTTAAATCATTCAAACGATAAACTTAAACTTATTGAAATATGAGACAACATTTAAATCACATTCCCATGCATTAGAATATGTGGTGATGACTCACATGATCCCATATTTAATTGGAGAATATTAAATCTTAAATATTTTCAATGAGTAGAAATTACTTCTCTCAACAAAAAAATGAAAATAGTTCATTAAAACTTGTGATGATTGTGATGATATTAGAACATCAAGTGTGTGCCTTAGTGTGCTAAATAGACTAGTTAAGTATTATTTGGTGATTGTGTACCCCGTAGGTATTTACAAAAGATAGTACCGACCAAGTCTACGAGGAGGAGGAGTTCTACCCCGAAGAAGACGAGGAGAATTTCAACCACTGCACCAACCAAGGCAAGCCATCAATAACAATGCAAGCTAACACTTGGAAGCTTGATAACCTAAGAAAATGTCGTAAGCATGCTTCAGTTATACCCTTTTTGATTTATACCCATCCCAAGTTTTACTTGCAAGCTTTACCTTCTTTTACTTTACCAAAGTTCTTTACTTTGTTTATAGATAGCATAAAGAGTATAAAACTTGACCTATCTAGTTAGACTATTATGTCATTCTATGGCATGAGATTGATATTAGTATCCCTCATTAGTGAACACTCTTAACCTTAGTTACTAGTGCCAAACCTAAAACTTGATCACTCTATATGGGAATACTTAGTGAAAATGCTTATGAAAACCTTGGAATGATGAGTCATTCTATTGAGATGTTTTGACATGTGTTGAGAAACACAAATGGTTTATGATGATGAAAATGTTGAGGCATTGAGCCTTAGTCCTTTTTAAAAACTGATGGTTGGGTTCGGATGCGATACCGTTCCAAATTTACCATAAAACCACAATACCTAAATTAGGTAAGGTTTAGCCAGAAGTTTATATGCATTAGTGTGAGTTCTCTCGTGGGAGAGGTTTGAGCTGAGGCTACCTCTCAATGTTGTCCACCTATGCAGTGCCCAGGATGGCAGATGGCCATGGCTGGGAGGCCAAGCTCATAGGAGAGGTGCTTATACTAGAGTGTGTAATTGAAAGGTTATGATTGATTATCCGCATACTAAGTATGATGATTCAGGGTTATCCCTGACGGATGTATCGAATTTTGTGGTGAAAGTGTACCACCTCTGCAGAGTGTCAAACTATTCGAATAGCCATGTCCGCAGTCATGGACAGTTGGAGTGGCCATACTCTTCCGTTGTCAGATGTTTTCAAAATGACTTATGAAATGAATAGTGACTTTGACTTGACCGTAACAGGGTTGTGACTAGGAAAACTAAGTTCCCACTTTACTAGGATTTTAGAACTTTATTTTATCTTTCTTTACTTCTGAACTCTGCTTAGGTTTCAAACTTAACCTTGCAACTAAACTTTAGCATTCCTACTAGAACTACCTTACTTGTCAGTGATAGTTTGCGAGTACTTAAAGAGTACTCATGGCTTTGTCCCTGGCTATTCCCGTGGCCAGAATATGAAGAGGACTATCAGGAGGAAGGACAACAGGATGGCTACGACAACTAGGACTATCTCCCATCGTCAGCATTGCCTGTCACACTAAAGATGGAGCCCACTGCTACGCTATTTATTCCGCTACTTGTTTGTACTAAGACTGGATCATGAGATCCTTTATTTGTGTAAGACCTTATTATGGTTTGTAATGGATGATGTACTATGATATCCAATCTGTTATGTCTCGCAAAAATGGTAATTCTGGGATTGCAATGTATGTCATAACAGGCATCTGGGATTAAAAATCCGTGTGTTGACAAGTATCCGCACTAGCCGCCGAATGACGGCAACAACTAAGCCTAGCAATACCCTAAGCTTGGGGAAGGTTTGAAAACCTCCAAACCTTCCATTCATATTTTTATTTCTTGTTTTGATTTATTTTACTCCTTAAAAATTGCATGTTTACTTTTAGTTTGCATTCCTAAACCAAAAATACAAAAAAAATAGTTGTAACCTTTATTGCAAATTCATTCTTTCTTTCTCTCAGAGATTTTTCAATTTCAGGAGACTTGGCAATAGGGAAATATTGAGGGGGTTAGACTCAAGTACGAGAACGAAGAAAGCAAGATGAGGTATCACATTCCTTTCATCACCTTTTCTGCAACCTTGAATTGATCCTACAATTATTTACTCGCTTGAAATGGAGTCACTCCCCACTTAGCTTGCTATCCTATAAATTATATTCCTTTTCTACTGTCTCCCTTTTAGCTTTTAAACAATGAGCAATGAACTTGGTTAAAAATACATCCTACATTTTTACAACAAGAAAAAGCATCTAAAAGATGACTTGAGTCCATTTTTATCCCAAAGGATTTGATTTTAGAACTACTCCATCCCATTTGAGCTTAATGTAAATAGACTCGATAGTACCCTTGAATGAAATTGTCTGATAAAATGGATGCTTCGAAGTAGTAGAGATTATGCCACTGCTTTTTTTAAAAATTACCATAAGATATTTATTTACGCGTGTCATTACAACACTGTCATGCTCCATGGGGAACTATTAACTCCGCTGGACAATGAACGATCTAAATGTGGGAAACCACTTGATTTCGGCTATTGAGTTATGTAAACGTTTGTAACATCAATGCTATGATGGGTAAAATTTTAGTCTCCTCGTGGTTTCACGTTCCAAGTGAAGTTTTAGTACTCCTCTGACCCACTATTTCTCAACAATTATTTATTGGCATGGTCATGAGTGCACAACACAGTCCCAATTAACATGTTAAAAACAATGGCATGATTTCTCTATGAAAGAGCTAAAGTTTTTGAAAGGCAAGGCAAGGAAAAAGGTGCTTTGAGAGTCTTGAAATTTTGACATTGGAATAGATGAGTTGTTCTTAAATTGAATGTTTTGGTGCCAACTTGAGTACTCTTAATTCATTAAAGAAACAAAAGCAAAAAGTTTTCATCTCTCAACAAAGAGAGACACCAAAAGATTTGTCTCACCTTCCTAACTAAACTTTTGCCACTTGCTCGGGCATATCATTTATTTGCTAGCAAGATATACATGGTTATGAGGTGGACTCAGTGCAATCTTGTGAATACCTGTATGATCATGTTTAAGATTGCAGGAATTGTGAAGAAAAGAATTTTACACCAATTCAAGCTTGTAAGTTCTTTTATTTTAGTCTCGAATCCCCGCTATTCTTCCTTATTTCCTTGTCACTCGAGGTCGAGCAACATCTAAGCTTGGGGGAGTGGATAGCTGTGAGATTTGACACATTTTTGATGGTTTTCTCCCGGATTTGATCGTTTTGTAGCTTTACCTAACGCTAATTCTTCGGTAGCAAAGAAAACTTGGTTTGTAATGTGTGTTTTAGGTTCTGAACATGAACATAAGGTTTTAACCAGCAAAACACAATATTCAGGCGAAAACAAGCAAGTCTCTCTTTGGAATCAATCGAGGGAAGCACATAGAGGCTTCAATGAGCAACTATACGGCGGGAACATTTTTTCTGGCCGTATAGTTCCCGCCGTATAGAAGCCGCCACCCCATGTTTTCAAAAGGGACAACTTCCATGAAGAGGCCAGACGCAAAATCATCACACAGCAGCTGCCATCCCATCCATAGAGGAGATAGAAGAGATCCAGAGAAGAAGGGGGAGACGTTCTTCATCTTGCTCCACGATCTTCGACCTCCTAGCCATCACACCTCCATAGCCATTACTTGTACTTGAGAGAGAGAGAGAGATATCTTCACCTTGCAAGATTAGGGTTTGAGATTGTTTGTTCGTATCTTGAATTGTGTTGGTTTACTTTTCCATTCTTATTGTGGATCTCCATGGTAATATCGAGAAGAACTCCCTTTATTTAATTATATCGATGATGCTTTCTTCTCTCATGTGTGAGTAAGTTCCTTGGGTGTGGGAGATGTAAGAGATTGGTGAGATGTGATGTGCCTCCATATATTTTCAGTTTTTGATTGATTTTAATTACTATATTATGTGTGCTTGACTATTTGTGGGATGCCTAATGCTTCTTGTCCAATTAAGGGCCCAGACAACATGATGCTTTGTTCTACATAGATAGGATCTTGTTCGCTAGCAGACCGATGACCTTCGAGTGACACCGGGATATCAATGGGAAACTAGTTGACTCAAGGATAACGAGGAACCACTGTGCTTATTTGCATTAGTCCGATCCAATGAGCTTAATTGCTAAGCAACCTGAAGGATCTTAATCGTCTAGTGTCTGACCATGGTTTTGGTAACATGCTAGTAGGATTATTGAAGTTGGGATGAAATCTACCAAGTGGAGTTCCGGCTAATTATGGGTTGCTCGCCTACATATACATTTATAGGATTAAAATTGTTATAGTTATCATTCGTCCACCTGGCACAGTCACTATCACCATGAACTGTATCTCCCCGCGCCTTTTCCATCATCTACAGAAAACAACATACAACCGAATCGTTCCTTACTTTTATGCTTTTTATTTCTGAAGTTTACATTTTAGTTTTATTTAAATACATCCAGTTTAATCCAAATATCATTATTATTTCACACTTGCAGTCAATTCACTTGAAGACCTGTGACAACTTTGAGTGTGACATAGACTTCACCCATAAACACTTACCTTTGGGCTCCCTGTGGGATCGATATCTATACTTCAAAACTAGCTACAAACAATCTGTGAACTTGCAGACATCATGCACACATGAGACGGGCTTACTTCGTGGACCACTAGATGACTGAGTCATTTGTGATAGGCATGCTGCTTTGATCGCTACCTCCCAGCTATGAAGGAAATGTCCGGAGTAGCAACATGAGTGGTGATACGGAAACATTGGATTTCTCGGATTTCATATTACATTTCAGAAACGGAAAGGTTGAACCAATCACCGGAGAGGTCGCCGATGACAAAGGTATATATTTGATATAAAATTTATAAATGTTATAATCTTGCAAACACATTGCAGTGTTAAGTATATTTGATACTTGTTCTATTTTGCTGAAAACATGTTCTTCTGCATGAGAGGTGCTTGCTAGAGAGGAGGTGACGTTGCGTGTTGATGGCGAGCATGATGATGATGCCAAAGGCACTCTCCCTCAACATTTATCATTTTGTTTATCGGTTTTTGGATAGTTATTGTAATCGATAGATTATGAACTTTTTTAGTGTGTCGTCTCACACTTGGTGAGATGGAAACAATTGTTCTACTTTTATGAATGATTTCCATTTGCGTTCATATCTTGTTCGATTATGTGTGAATTATCCTGGTTATGAAACTAATTGATAATGCATGAACATTTGTAAAATATTGAAAATGCCTTGAAAATTACCCAACTTAATGATATGTTCATTACTGAATGAAACCATTGTTTAGATTCAAAGTTATATTGATAATATGTGAAAGAGATTAAATTTCTTATCACATATGAATCATGCCTAAGTACAGCAAAGATAACTTAAACCCAGTGTATTGCATGAATACAAAGTGTTTGGTGAATGGTTGAAACAAACTACATATTCGATGTATTGTATTTCAAAAAAATGGTTAATATCATTATATGATTGTTTAAATTTTGTATAGAGTTTGAGGAAAGGAAACATGAGTATGAAACTATATTTCATCATCAAAGGGTATTAAAGATAAAAGAGAATATAATTACTATGATTTGATCAATAGTAATGAAATTCAACTTTATAAGATTGGCATAAGAAATTGTGAAATGCAATGCATTTGAAACGTCAAAGTGCAAAGCATCAGAATGTGATATTAGATATCAAGTGGGTAAATAGATGGCGTCAAATAAATCGTTCTAGTGTAGATGTAAAGACCATTAGTTAGAAATAGTTAGCACTCAATTAGAATATTTAGTGAACCATCTAAATTCGTGAGATCGGCGCCATATCTAGTATGGATCATCGTGAAAGTATTGGGGTTATTTGATATAACCAAAACAATAGCGAATAAGTCCTTGTAGAGTATTCATTGGAAACTTTAAATACGAAATCCATGGCTAGAACCAAAAGAAAGGAAAAATTAGTAGTGCTTAAAGTTTTGGTGCTTTTTCGAGAAAGTATGTGTTCTCGAATAAGGAGCTTTTGGAAGATAGTGAAAACATGATGGGGATTCAAAACCCTGCATAAGAGTGTTGAGAAGCACAATGGAAAGCATTCCTGAATGATTCTCTTCACAAAGGAAAGAATCAATGATACTGAGCATTGTGTTTTCCCCACCGGTGTTTTCACTACATGAAGTAGGATTCAAAATATACCCCATATCCCGTATGGAGAAATTTGTGAATCATTTGTCATGATTACCGGAATATGACATACCTATGAACTACTAAGGAAATAATGGTAAACTAAAATTTTGAGAAATCCTAGAGCAAAATTCACTTAAGATTAGAAAGCAATTCGTTGCTGAATCTTAACAAGTAAAAGGGTTATTTAAATTTTTCAAAATGACTACAAAGTCATGAAGGAAAAGGTGAATGACAAAGGCATGATTGGTCATGAATAAAGTATTGGACAAATTCAAATGAATTATTCAAAAGTGCTGAAAGCCTAGTGGATTTGATACTAGTAAAGTACTAGTGTCTCATAATAAATCTCTCAGTTTGATAATTGATCAAAGGATTTTGAAGTTATTCAAAATAGTGAGTGGATATACAATTTGCATGAAATTGAGTGGGATCTATGAAAGTCTTCCTAAAACAAGATGTGAATGACATATTTTTGAGTGGGAGCAAAGTAAGTCTCAGATTCAAATATCTAGGAACGTATTTTGAGTAGGAGTAATGCACTACTAGAAAAAAGCTAATCCGTGGCGCACCTATTTTTCCCCTTCCGTGGCGCACTAGGGGTGCGCCACGACTTCTACGCTACGGCTAAAAAGTGCCTGTAGCGCACTGCCGAGTGCGCTATAGGAATCTCGACATAGTAGTGGCGCACAACACAGTGCGCTACCACTGTTTTCCCTGTGGCGCATGACAAGTGCGTTGCTAGTATGTAGTTAGTAGTAGCACACTGGCTGGTGCGCCACTACGGTTATTCCTGTGGCGCATGACGTAGTGCGCTACTAGTAGCTGACCAGGTGCGCCACCAACGCGGTACGCCACTAACAACGTATATGTGCGCCATGGCTTAGCTTTTCAAAAAACAAAAAAAATACTCAATACAGATTATATACGATATAGCTGATATACACAGATATACAGTACAGAAATAAATACACAGATATACAGTACAGAAATAAATACACAGACAAGATATAAACAAATACATATAGATAAGTCACATACATAAATACATAGTATAAGTTATATTATTTCGATCAAGTTACAAAGTAGCTAGTGATGAGATGAATACATGTCTCAACCAAGTTAGAGCTCGCGGAAGCTCGCCTAGACATCTAAAGTAGGAACATGCATGACAGACAACCAAGGACAATAACCATCACCACGACGGAGGTATAGGTCTTCATCCGGTTCCTCGTCCTAACTCCCGCTAGATAGCGCGCGTATCTAGCTTCCGCCTCCGCCATAGTATTGTACCCTTTGTAGCTATTGCCGCTAAAACGGTGCACCTGTCTCCGGCAGTCTTCCCAATCATTATAGACTCCAGGAACCCATCCTTTCTACACGACGTACCACGTCATCTAAAAGTTGGGAATAATAATTAAATGATGGTGAAAAACAAGTAAAAGTCGCATATAAAGATATACTTATCAAAAAAGGTAACAAAGTAAGCAAAAAATACCAAGTCGTAGCATGTACATGTCGACACACACAAGTACATGTGGGAATAAAGAACTACAACTAGACCAACACATCAAGACTTCTGGCTCGGCTCAGGGAACGGGAGGACGCCTTGTTTCGTCATGAACGCCCTATAGTCACCCTACATCTTTAGGCGATCTACTACGTCACAGTTATTCGGGGGATTGCCTCCATAGAAGACCCCCCTGAAGTCATGACATCATGGCTGATGATTGCCCCAAACTGTTGCTAGATGCGATACATCTCTTGTCTAATATCTGAATCATTGATCCTGGCCTTGACTTTGGCCCACCGTTTGAGATGATCTGGCAACATAGAATTCTAGTAGGAACACCCTCATGTGATGGAGTGCATAGTAGGCTTCCTTCTGACTGCCTGCCGGCTGCTTCACGCAGGGGAATTCCGTCACATGGGTGAAGACGTGCCTGCCAAACTTGAGCTTCTTACACACGAAGGTGGCGCCTTCCACTGAGGCATAGCCGGTGAGAGCATCATCCAGAACTTCCTTGATCTTGTCGTAGTTTTTCTTCTTCTATTGACTCCCCGAGTCGAAATACGTGGATTGCGAATGTTTCGGCGACAAGCAGATGAGTGTGTAGTGTTGATCTCTGCGCAAAACAATTCAAACAGAATGTGTTGGAAAAAGAATGATGAAAATCTAATAAAGCATGTTATGGCGGCGAGTGAATAATGACTTACTCGGGAAAGAAAGGCACGAGAATGTATTCCTTTGTCTTGTTCGCCACCAAGATGCCTTGGAGGTACCAGGCCACGAATCGCTGTTCAATGGCGCTTCCCAAGCAGCCATCACGCATGTAGTAGGGGTCCACTATAGCGATGCCCGGGGTGTTCTCTCTACTGATCTGAATGGCCAGGCCGAGAGAAAACAGGCGTACCATGGTATAGTGCAGCGGATACAGGTGGAACATATTGAAGATGTCGTCAAACCACAGGAAGAACAGATCCGCGGGGACATTATCAACGAAGCCCAAGCCTCGTGGCACCTTAACCATGAATACCGGGTGCGAGGGATCTTTCTCCGCAAGAAGGCATCTCTCTATCGTCAGCACACCGTCATGCACACTCCTCATTTCTAAAGTGGCGAGCCTGAGAAATTTCTTAGTTAGCATGGGCTCACCCGCCACATGCATCCTCCACATAATACCCTTTGGTCTTGGTGGCCCGTCCTGAAACCTGATCGGATTCGCAGTTGACGCCACCGGCTGGCTCGAGCTGTGAGATTTTCTTTTCCTGGTCTTCTTGCCTTTTGGGAAGTGGGTAGGCACTGCAATATGAGCATCGATCGCCCTATGTAGTGTGTCAGGGCTTAGAATAGAGGGCCGGTTGTATGTATCCGCTGGCTCGGTGAAGGTGCAAGCTGGAGGCGTCTCCTGAGAACCAAAGAGACGTTTGTTTCAAGTGGCTTTCTCTGTGGGGCCACCAGCTGGGTCTTTGTTTAGGTCGCCGAGGAAAAGATTAGTGTTGATGAAATCATCGAAGTAATCTGCGTCATCCTCGTTTGGATCCTGCGCCATGGTCATGTCAATATGACCAGCCGAACAATCGCGTGGAGGTGATGGTGTGGCGGTCTTGCCATGGCTTGGTGCTGGCACGACAGACAGTGTTGTTGTCTGTGGGGTGATGGCCCCGGCCGTCCCCAAACGAATCATGCTCTTTGGCCATAGCAGGAATAAGCCGAAGCAACTTCTGAGGACAGCCGACTCTTCTTCATCCGCTCCTGGGGGTTGAATGGGAGGTTCTAGGTCATCGCAGCCCCTTAGCACCCGTATAATTTTAACCCTATGCACGCTATCTGGCATCGGCTTTGAGTGGAATGTGCGGTGCAAGGGTTGAATGATGGTACCCTTGGCAACATCCCTCAACTCGTTGTTCACGAAGCTTAAGAGAGTGCATGGAACATCTGTCTGCGAACAACATGTATGGCATTAAAAAGATGCCATAAGAGTAATAAATGGCAAGGTGGTAAACTATTTGGTTTACTGTGATGGCGTCGAGCTCGGCTAATGTCGAGGCACCGCATACGACGACGGGCGTGCAAGAGACGGAGGGGCTGCTTGATGGCACGGTGCCGGCCTCCGATGTATTCTCCCTATCGGTTGCATTAAGCTCTAGCACCGCGGGTGATGGCAGGGGGAGTCACGAATGCTTCCGGCGCCTCCGTGCTAGCGGGCGGAGTCACCAATGCTTCCGGCGCCGTCGTGCTAGCGGGCGTAGTCACGAACACATAATTCACCGGGATCGTCGGCGCCGCATTGTTTGAGTGGCTACTGACCATGCTTGGAATCAGGCACGGCCCTTGTCGACCACCCGCACTCCAGTTCGCTATTGACTCCACCAAGGTAGGCAGGATGGAGGTGAGGGTGATTGCCAGGTTGTCTTGGATGATCTGCGCGATCCGTGCCACTTGTTCCTTAAGTTCCTGAACCTCGCGGTTTTCCTCGTCGCTCCTTCCCTCCAGACGCGTCCTCGGGGGTGGACCAAAATGATCCACCCAATTCTTAGCTCCGAAGTAGGCCAGACGGCCAGCCGACGATGGCTTCTTTGTAACCGGCGTGATTTTCTTGGACCGGTTCATCGCCCTGTTAAAAGGGTTATCCCACCGGGTGGCCGTCGCCGACCCGTGGGATGAGGAACCATGGGATCCCTGACTAGCAATTTCCTCGTCCTGCAGAAGAAGTAACGTGAACCGTTTAGAAATTCAACTTGATCGATTATAATGTAATCGACTTGATCCGCGGTAATTAAATTACTTACCGCAAGAACCTCGAAGTCCTTCACCTTAGTTTCCACGGTGAGTTCTTTGGTTTTGGGGTCCACATGGTAACGAGCCCTGATGAAGTTTCGAAGCTGCTTGTTTTCAAATTTCGAAAAGGGGTTAGGTATCCCCTTAGCTCTATACTCGTCGTCATCCTTATCCCAGTTGGGCTCTGCAGCTCTGTAACCACCAGATCCAAGATGGTGGTGACCTATATTCATCTCCTGTAATTCCTTTCCCCACTTACTCGAGGCCTTGGCTGCTTCGGAAGTGCACTTGGCCTTGAACTCCTGGAATTGATCTTCGGTGATCAGCGGGTCAATCTTCTGGATCTCCTCGAGACTTTTCACTTCTTTAAATATCTTCTTCTTTATACGGGTTCTCCAGCTGGCCAGGGCGGTGCTCATCCTCGTGAGGGCGGATTTATTTACTTCATTCCCATGATAATCTGTGTTCCGATACTGAAGTGGGAACTTGTATCTTGCGTGCAGCTTCTTGAAGAGGAGTGTGCGCAAATGGCCATTATCTTTATGCCGGAGATTCTCGGTGTTGATCGAGATGGTGGTCCGGGTGATAGCTGCCACTTGCCCACCGTACCCTTTGACCACATGGTCAGGCGCCAAAGGAACCCCTTTTGGGCTCACTTCGGTAATTTCCTCTCTGACGGTGCCGACCGTGTTCGGGCGCCTTTCCTTCTTCTTCTTAGGCGGATTACTACCACTTGTTCTACCCTCGCCGCCATCAGCGGTTTCATCATCCGCCGTTCCTTTGGCCGCTTCTTCTTCCTCCGTGTCTTCCATCTCATCGGCATCGCTCTCGGAAGGGTTGTATTCTTCATCACCCTCTGTCATTCTTTCTAGCCGCTCGACCTCCTCCCAGAATGATAAGGGTCTGTTTTGAGGTCTCACTTCTCCTTCAGCATTGATATGCTGAGAAGATCCAGCCTCGTCGTTGTCACACATGTTTGCACTAATAAAAGGCTAATAATGGTTAGTAAAGTGCGTGGAAAAATCCGGCATGACCATTGCTCATTTTTGTTAAACTAGGAGTGCCCGATTTCTGCCGAAACGGAAGTTAATCAACATTTCGGCGAAAATCGGGACTCATTTCATACAAGCACCTGCATACGGATACATCTTAGGAGTACTTTATTCAGGAACCTGACCATGAACAAAATGATATTGACATATTATCTTTTCTTTCAACAAGAATCACTGTAAATATGCACATTTAGAACAGACATAGCTTCAAATAGAATTCAAAGTATGTATGAAGTGATAGTTTAATAAAATTGATAAAAAACTGGTTCATATAATAAACTCACATGTGCTCTAAGCAATGGTCATGAGCAAACAGACCTAGAAAGTAAGCAATGAGATTGCTAATGACATACTAGGTGGCAAATTATACAGTGGCATAGCAAACAATCATACTAGGTGGAAAATTATACATACTAGGTGGCAAATTACACATGTGGGACTCATTTCATACTAGGTGGTACATCCCAACCATAATCATACAGTGGCATAGCAAAAATCAGTAACTCCGCTTGCACAAATTATCCTGAAGCTATGTTTCAAGATTATATAATACTGATTATATGATCATACAAACAGAACTTTACTTAATACTGCGTTATATAATACTGCATTATATAATTCTGCATGATGATATATAATACTGCATTATATGATCATACAAACAGAACTGCATTATATAATACTGAATGACTGAACCCTAAACACTATCACTGATTAGGGTTGAAATTAGGGTCACTGAATGACTGAACCCTAAACACTAGCACTACATTATGTGTTCTAGGTCATGTGCTCAGAGGAGGAAACCCTAATTAGGGTTGAAATTTTCGGAATCTATCACTGAATCAAGCTAGGGTTCATGTGCTCGGAGGAGGAAACCCTAGAGAGGGGAGAGAGGGAGAGAGGGGAGAGGGGACGCTCACCTCAAAGACAACAACGATGAAGAGCGTGCGGACGACGATGATGAAGAGCACGGATGGAGCTCCTCCACGGACGCGCGGCGGCCTCCTCTCCTTCTCCTCGGACGCGGCGGCCTCCTCTCCTCCTCCACGGACGCGGCGGCATCCTCTCCTCCTCCTCGGACGCGGTGGCCTCCTCTCCTCTCCACGGACGCGCGGCGGCCTCCTCTTCTCCTCCTCGGACGCGGCGGCCTCCTCTCCTCCTCCACGGACGCGGCGGCCTCCTCTCCTCCTCCTCAGACGCGGTGGCCTCCTATCCTCCTCCACGGACGCGACGGCCTCCTCTCCTCCTCCTTGGCAGGTAGCGGGCGAGCGGCGGGGGCGGCAGATCGAGCGGCAGAGGATAGATGGGAGATGGGAGCGAGATGGGAGATGGGAGATGACGACCGTATGTAGCACAACGGACTTGTCACGACACTTAGCCACAGCGCACCCTTACCTAGTGTGCTACAGGTAACCGTAGCGCACTAGGTAAGGGTGCGCTACGGCTAAGTGTCGTGACAAGTCAAACAAATAGCTGTCGCCCCGTTAATTGACACTAGCACTTGCATATCCCACTGGTTCCGCCCTAGCTATTTACGCTCACAAACCTGGAGCACCCAGGTTCGAACCCTGGTGCCCCCATTTTTTGTTTTTATTTTAAAACTACTTTAAAATGTTAAAAAATATCCCAAAAATTATGTAAACTATATAAAATATATGTTATATGTTTTATATGACAAAAATGGTACATATATATCATCAAAAGTGGTACAAAAGTGATTCAAAGTAGAAAGAAATTAAATAATAATGTGTCCATTAATAATATGCCATCCATATGCATCAATACAATCTTTTTTGAGCTAGTGTTTTACAATCTTTTTTCTCTTCTTTGTCGCGGTTGAATAATTTAGCCCTGGCACTTTTATGTTTCTTCGCTCGAACGGGTAACCTTTTTTGGGTAAGGTTGTTCTTTTTCTCCTTGTGATGTATGTTTTTTCATCGTAGTCGTCGTCATCTTCAATCTTTGGATCACCGTACTGGTCGAAGTCTTGCTTGTTAGCGACTCCATTCATTCCGATGATGTTTCTTTTTCCTCTCCTCACGACAACACGGCTAGGCTTTGTCGGGTCAGTAATAAAAAAACATTGGCTAGCCAGTACCCACGGCTCATTTTTCGCGGCGACGTGCGCACCGGCGGCCTTGGATTTGGCTGCTTCGGGTATTAACATGGTTGTGAAATACCGGTCTTCTCTTTCGACGCTCTTGGCCCATCTGACACGGAACATCGGAACCTTTTCTCCACAGTAGTCGAGCTCCCAGATCTCCTCGATCCTTCCATAAAATCTTTCCTTCACGTTGTCATCGGTGTAGAATTCCGATGTTACGCCTGAGTTCTGATAGTCACACTTGTTGTCCTTTTCCTCCGTGTAGAATGTGTAGCCGTTGATATCATACGCCCGATAGGTCACCAGGTTGTGCATGGGTCCCTGCGACAAGGTGAATATGATGTTTTCCTCCGCAGAATGCGATTGCGGGGGATTATCTAGGAGCGTCTGCCTAAACCAACGCGTGAAATCTGAGTTGTGCTCTTTGATTATTTCTCCCTGCGTCCTTTGTATGCCCCGGTCACTATACTTCTTCTCGATTGACCTTTTGTGCTTTTGTACCCAAGGATCGACCAGTTCTAAATGTTGTAGCACGAATAGATTTGCTCTATCAAAGTCTGCGCGTCGACAATCGTAGTCTGCATGCAGTACGCGACGACCATCTCGGTGACCCGATCCATCGAGCTTGCCAAGGTGCCTATTGGCGGGAAGACCAACATGGTTCTTGATGCCTAGATAATTCGTGCAGAAAGAGATGCACTCTTTGGACAGAAAGCCCTTGGCTATGCTTCCATCTCGACAGGACCTGTTGCGAACGTATCCTTTGATGTGTCCGTTCATCCTTTCGAACGGCATCATGCTGTGGAGGAACATCGGCCCGAGTTGGATGATATCCTCCACGATATGGACCAGCAGATGCACCATAATGTCGAAGAATGCGGGCGGGAAGTAGATCTCGAGCTCTCATAGTATCACCATGATCTCCTCTTATAGCCTCCCGGGCTGTTTCACGCCAATTGACTTTCGAGAGACAACGTCGAAAAACTTGCAGAGCCCAAACAATGTTTCTTGGACATGCTCGTCCATTATACCTCGCAGGGCAACCGGAAGTATCTACATCATTAGCACGGCACAGTCGTGAGACTTCATCCCACTAAACCTCTGCTTAGCCTCATCTAGGTACCTGCTTATCTTGCCAGCGTAGCCGTAAGGAAATTTGACTCCTAGAAGGCACTTGAAAAACTGTTCGATCTCATCCTGGCTTAGTGTGAAGCACGAAGGGGGGCAGTAATATTCGTTCTTCTTGACCTTTTTACCCTTTCTACGACCTTGTTGTGTCGCCTCCGACTGATGATCATCGTCATCTTCCTGATCATCAGGAGTAGGGCGTCCTCCGTGAAGATCCTTCCGGATGTCCATGAATATCAAGTTGTTCCTTGCTTTAGGACCATCTTTTGTCCTATCTGGCATGTTGATTAGGGTGGCGACTAGACTCTCACACACGTTCTTCGTGATTTGCATGATGTCAAGGCTATGAGGCATGCGGAGAAACTTCCAGTATGGCAACTCCCAGAAAACAGACCTTGTTCTCCATACCTTCATCAACGGCTTGTCTTGCTGCCTCTTTCGCTTCTTTCCCGGTTTATGACACTCTTTCCAGTTTTTTAGCAATTCATCCACCTCTTCACTCCTCCTCCGCTCTGGGATTCCTCGGGTCTCAGATTTTCCATTGAACAGATATCCACGTTTTCTCCATGCATCATTCTTTCCAAGCCATCTACGGTGCCCCATGAACACGGTTTTCGAAGACCCTGGATCTTTCTCTAGTTGGAGATAGGTCGTGTTATCCATGCACCTAACGCATGCGTAGAATCCTTGGATAACCTGCCCCGAGAAATATCCGCAACCTGGATAGTCTTGCACCGTAGTGACCAACGCGGCTCTCATAGTGAAATAATCTTGTGCGACAGCGTCATACGTATTGGCTCCAGATTCCCATAACATGGCTAGCTCCTCTTTCAATAGCCCGAGATATAGATTGATGTCGGTACCAGGTTGTTTTGGCCCTTGAATTAGCATACTCATTTGTATGTACTTCTTTTTCATGCACAACCAGGGAGGGAGGTTGTACATCCATACAAACACGGGCCAAGTGTTGTGCGTGCTGCTCTGGCTACCGAACGGATTGAGTCCATCGGTGCTTGCACCTAGCCTGATGTTTCTTGAATCTCCACCGAATTCGGGGAATTCGAGGTCTAATGCTTTCCACTGGCTACCATCTGAAGGGTGTGTCAGCAGCTCGTCCTTTTTAGGGTCATCGTCATCTGCTGGCTTCTTTCTTTCCGCATGCCAGCGCATGAGATTTTCTTCCTTAGGGTCTGCGAAATAGCGTTGCAGACAAGGAGTGATAGGAAAGTACCATACCACTTTCTGAGGAGCTTTCTTCCCTTTCTTGTATCGACTAACGCCGCACACCGGGCATGTGGTTTTCTCCGCGTCCTCGCCCCGATAAATGATGCAATCGTTGATGCAGACGTGGTATCTAATGTGCGGTAGATCAAGAGGACACACGATTTTCTTGGCGTCCTCGATACTAGTTGGACACGTGTTCCCCTCCGGGAGACGATCGTGCCAGAATGCCATCATATCGTCGAAGCTTGCGTCGGTACATTTGTGTTTTGCCTTCATCTCCATAGCCTTGAGCGTTACATTCAACCGAGTATCATCGGGCTTGCATCCTTCATACAATGGAGTAACCGCATCTTTCTCAAGTTGCGCAAGCTTGGCTTTCTCTCTAGCGGCAGCCCTGGCTTTACTCGTTTGCTTGAGAAGTTGTTCTTGAACATAAGGGTCCCACACCCAGCCTGACGTTGTTCCATCGTCTGCTCCGGCATCTAGATCATCATCATCCTGGTCTGCTTCCACACCTTCACCATCTCTAGGAGGACTCTTCTTCATCTCGCCCGTCCTTGCCGTGATCATGATCATGTTGCCCGCCTTCCTCATTTTCCACCGCCCCATTTATGGCCTCATCATCTTCGTCATCACTTATCCACCGAGTGTAGCCATCCATGAAACCATGGTGGAGCAGGCGCGCCTGCAGATTTTCGGAATCTGGGTCAATCAACCAATTGAGTTTGCATCTTCTGCACGGACATCTTATCTCCGTCATGTTATTTCGTATCATGTCGGCCGTCGGGCATTTCAAAAATCCAGCCACAATGCCTTCGCTCATTATGCGGACCATGGTTGCCTGCACGGTGTACAAGGTAGAATTAGAAGTTTATTACAACCACAGAACCAATGCATGCATGCAATGGTCGATGGAAAATTTCGGCATGACCTATCCTAAAATTAGGACCTTTGCGAAATGCCAAACTCTTGCCAAAATGGAAATGAATCAACATTTTGGCAAAACAATGCCAATATATGAGAGAGCATACAATGCATGCTCTCCAAACACATGAGAGCATCGATCCTCTCCATAGATATGTGACCATATATCATCCATACACATAAACACATCCTCTTACATAGACAACTTACCAAGATGAGAGACCTAGAGATGGTGGCCGGAAGGAGAGCTTTCCTCTATTATGTATGTAGCATCCAAGGTAAGTTTTACATGCTACAAATGGTGAAAGAGTGGAGAAATTGAGGTGGAAGGAGGAGGGGGCGAGATCCAAGGAGGAAGAAGAAGGGGAAAGTGAAGTGTGAGATGGTGAGATCTAGTCAAATGTGCAAAGGTGTATCTGCCAAAAAGAAGTAGCAGAACGCACATCCGTGACGCACATGGGGGGTGCACCACAGGAGTAAATAATATTCGTGGCGCACATACCGGCAGTGCGCCACAGACAAGTTTTCCCAGTTAACAGTACGGGTGGCCCGATCTTGCCTGTAGTGCACGGAGGCCGTGTGCGCCACGACTACCGGCCACACATGTAGCGCACTTCACCGGGGTGCGCTACGGCTATGTGGTCTAGGGCCGATAGGGGGCTAGCCCACACACAGCCATGGCGCACCATCCGCATGTGCGCCACGATTGTGGTAGATAGCCGTAGGGCACCTGTGGCCAGTGCGCCACGCCTATTTTAGCCGTGGGGCACCACTAGCACATGCGCCACAGATATGCGGATTACCTATAGCCATTTTCCTGGTAGTGATGACTCATACTCAAATATGTTGGGAACTTATTTTGAGTGGGAGCTTATTGAGTGATTCTTAAGTGTGTATACGACACATTTAGAATGAAAGCGCAAGTACTGATAAATAATTATTTATAGGGATTAGAAGTTGATCGTAAATATAGTACGATAGTATGTAGTATTCCTAAAAGGGATTCTGAAAAGAGTTTTAGAATAGGAATTGATTAAGGATTAGTCCTTGGTCAATTCAAATTAGGAATAGTATTAAGTTCAACATCAATGGTTGAAAGAAAGAAAAGGATGATCATCATCCACTACATTGAGACATAGGTTCTATCTTAGAAAACCATGATGATAACTTAACATAATATATGATCCAAGAAGGAACGTTTGAAAAGTGATTAAGCATGAATCACGGAACATTGAGCTAAGTTTGTCCATAGTGTCTAATAGAGAATTGTAGACATAATTCCAAATCCATAAAGGATGACATATCTTAAAGCATAAAGGGTTATGTTATAAGGGAATATGTTGGAAACTCCTGTATCGATAATACCTACTAAAGTCAAGTAGGAAGCGAGGTGAACAAAACATCGAAAGTTGCAAAGGGCGCACTAGTGTTTCGATAACTACATTTATAATAAAAGATAAGGGTATCATCTAAAGTGATGTATAATGTTATGGCGGGACTAGTTCGTCTTTAACGTAGAATGATGTGTCCTAGGGCATAATGCCCATGAGAAAGCCCATGAGGTTGATCTAAAGTCACTGTAGGCTCCTGGAAATAGGCCTCATTCTGCTACCATAGCTACGATGCATACACAAAGATGTTATCATGTGATGATAAAGTATTAATGTCAATCAGGTGACATTAGTAAGTTGCAAAGGATTTGGGACTATAAAGTACAAACCCGAGACTCAACCTCTTCCATGAGCAAGCATGTTCAATGTACCGGAATATATGGTGCCAATGATTAAGAACAAATCTAGCTAGTTTATTTGTACTCAAGTGCAAGTGGGAGGATGTTGGAAATATGCCCTAGAGACAAATAGTAATAAGAATTATTATCATATTTCATAAAGTTTATGATTAAGTTTTATATCATGCTATAACTGTATTGAAAGGAAACATCAATACACGTGTGATATATAAACAACCAGGGGTTCCCGGTGATACTCTAGTCACTAGTTCATTGGTCAATAGATGATCAGGGTTTCCTGATCATGTGGCATTTATGCTAGTTGGAAATGGAGTCACCTCATTCTAAGAATGCGATGATGAACTAATACCCAACCTAAACATCATGACCCAATCATGTCATGAAGTTCAAGTTACGATGATTAGAATAGACCTAGTAGACTATTCCTTAGACCATGAGGCTATATCAATAACTGTCCCTCGAGGGTACTTTGATAGCATCAAACGTCACTTGGTAAAACAGTGATCATAAAGGTGTGTTCAGGTATTAGGAGGAACAGTAGAGGCATTATACGTCAAGAGAGAGATTTGTCCATCCGCGTGATGGAAAGATAATTGAGGGCCCACTTAGAGAAGTTATATCGAATAGCTGTACAACATGTGATTTGATCATAGGGATATCACTTGTCAAAACGAGTCAAGTAGCATTTATCGGTAACGAGATTGAACCCGACATGGTGATGTCATTGATCAGATCTTGGGCAATGAAAGTATTGAGAGACAAAAGGAATAAGACACGACAGTCACAGTTCAAACGACGAAAGATTTCATGGAATGGACACATGGTGATGTCATTGAACAGATCTTGGGCAATGCAAGTATTGAGAGACAAAAGGAATAAGACACAACAGTCATGGTTCAAACGACGAAAGATTTCATGGAATGCACAGGGGTCACATGGCTATCCAGGTCCCTCTGTTGATCATTGGTTCGGGAGTGTCCCGACCATGTCTGGAGTGTTCCCAAACCGTGGGGTGTCACGCTTAAGGGCTTGATGATGCTTAGAGAGTGTTTATAGGATCGGTAGAATCACCGAAGAATAGAAAGAGAGAAAACCGGAAGGGTTTCGGTAAATCCAAAGGATGTCCGGAGTGGAGGTGGAAGGTGTTCCATAGCCACGGAGATTGAATAATATGTGAATGAATGTTAAATATTGATTTAATCATTTATTCATAATTATTTAAATAAAGAGAAAATCAATTAAAGGGTTAAAAGGGTTAACGGGCCAAATCCCGGAGGGGAAAGGGCCCAAGAGGGGGGGGCGAATCCCTAGGAGGGGCCAAGGGGGTGGCCGGTGCCCTAGTGGTCCAGCCCCCCCCCCCCACGTGGAGCCCATGGGGGGTGGCTGACGGTGCCTCCCCCACCTCCTCCCATGTTTGTCCCACCCCGGGACTTTGAGGGAGGGAGTACCTCCTCTTCCCCTATATATAGTGGGGTATTTTGACCAAATAAATACAACGAATATTCAATAAATGTTTCCACACTTTTGGGGAGACATCCAATTGATATTTATCTCTCTCTCTCTCCCTCTCCCGTGGTCCCAAGTCCGGACTGCGCGAACGAGAGACATCTTCACCATGGAGCAGTGTCACGTTGTGGGATTCGGATCTAGGAGCTCTACTTCCGCAATTGCTGCTGGATTGAGGAAGCAGGAGTTATCGCCAGTCATCGGATGCATGTAACTCCCTGCAAGGTGTCACATTTGAGGCACTAGAAGTCGTTGGAGCCAAAGGAGCGCAAGGACTTCATCATGAACTTGAGGTTGGCTTCGGCTCGTCTACATCAACCACGCTCTCCCGAGCGTTGACAACACTTTTCAGTATTCAAGGGTAAGTTCACGAAAATGCCCTCCCGTTATTGCATTACTAATAGATAGGTCATGGCAGCATCAGGGGTTCAGGGGTGTAGGGTAAAATTTTATTGTTTCCATACGCGAACCCCTACAAATGGTATATCCTTTGCTCTTCTTTGAACTTGCCTTGAAAGTATCTGATCACTTGGAAAATTCCCGTCCTTCAAGAACTCAAATATTGGTTTGGCCCATGTTGGTACAACACAAACCGAGAAAAGCTCCTCGTCAATTTCCATTGCATCCACCGACATAACTCCCGCCATGTCACGCTAAACAGTACCTGGTTCCCGCGAAGTAGTCCCGGGGTTTGTCGAGGTAGTCCCCGGGTTTGATGAGGTGTTCCCCTAGTCAATATCCATAGGGGTAGCTTCTGATCCGGAGTGCGTCGGGACATAGATTGACTCAGATTCTGGTGAAGGTGTGATAGATGGTTTTCTCAAGTGCTCCAAAGCAAATCCTGGCGGGATTGGCTACCAAGATGACCCTAGCTTAGACAGTACATCAGCTGCTTCATTTTCAAGTTGACGTACATGATGGAATTCACATCCCTCAAAGTATCCACATATCTTTTGGACATAAGATCTATAAAGGGCCATATTTGCATCCAGAGCATCCCAATGACCTGACACTTGTTGCACCACCAAATGTGAATCACCAAAGCACTGTATCCGACATCTTCCCACTTCCTCTGGCACCTTAAGTCCATGCACGAGCACTGCATATTCAGCCACATTGTTAGATGCTCTAAAATGGATCTGGAGAACATATTTCAGTTGATCTTTCTAGGGGGAAGTAAGTACTACTCCAGCCCCTAATCCTTCTTTCATTTTTGATCCATCAAAGTGCATCCTCCAATAGTTAGATTCCGGCAAAGGTGGTTCGTACTGCATCTCGGCTCAATCCACGAAAAAATCAGCCACTACTTGAGACTTGATGGCATCCCTTCTATCAAACTGTGGTGCATATGGGGCTAACTCAATTGCCCATTTTGCAATCCGTCCACTTGCATCTTTGTTGCTCATTATCTCGGATATGGGCTCCTCCCATATCACCTTTATGGGGTGTTCTTCAAAGTAACGCTTGAGCTTCTTAGCTGCCATATACACACCATATGCCATTTTTCTGATAGTGAGGGTAGTTCTGCTTCGAAGTAGACAATACCTCGCTCAGGTAATACACTGGCCTCTGCACAGACTTACTGTCGTGGTGGTGTCACGACAGATTCCATGGATAGGCTAAAGGTGGGGCCAATATGCACTAGAGGAATCCAGGGAGGGATAGTGTGGTGATTCCACACACAGATGCTTTGTATTCTCCAAGTTAACAAGGTTACATATGCTCCTTGAGCTGTATTGGGGAGAGGAGGAAGAAGAAGCTCTCTTACTCTCACCACTACTTATGCTCAATGAACCAACTAAACAATTCCCAATTAATCAACCAACCAGCCCCTTCTACAGAGGCCCTAGCACTCCTTATATGGGGGAGGCTAGGTTCCCAGTTAGGGCATACGTGGGGGCATATTCCTGGGAATATGCCTCTTTCCAAACTAGCAAACCGACCGGGTCACCTTTTTCCATCGTAAGCCATGAAGAGGCTACGTAAGCCTCTGTGGCGCCAGCGTTAGCCGACATAGTGTGCGTCACCTTTGTCGGCCACGCATCGCCGGTTCCTCCCTCTATCCGCTTCGCTCACGCTCCTATGCACAGAGGTCACCTTTTGACCAGCGAGATACCTTCCTTCTCTTGCAAGCTTGGTATGATCAGGCCCCGTGGGTTCCTGCATACAAATTACAAATAGCCCGCCGGCATACAACGTACGTTGGCTGGGACATAGTCAGGTGGACATCCTCCGGTCCGGGTTACTCTGTAAGTCGGCTTGCCTTGAGGTAACCCGGCCAGCTTACGCTTTGACCTTGCCGTACCTCGGCTAACTCGGCCTTTATACCCCGGTGTTACCCTACGGGGGGGTATCCCCCCAACATGTAGCATCCCATCTGTCTAACATATGTAATGCTACTTGGTCTAGTAATATAATTGCTACTTCCTACATCTAATTGTTGCATCATAATTATATCATGCTCATGTCATCATGCCACCTTGCATTTGAGCATCATATAAAACCCTTTCCATTTGGTTCTTCTCTCATATGCATTAGTAATTGTATTTGGCTGTTGATATATTGTATTTGGTTCTTGATACATGCTTGATGCCCAAGTTGAGTTGGGGGCATATCTTTTGTTAACTCCACCACCTTTCTTGTCACCACCCTAAAATCCTACCATCCAACTATATGTGAGCTTTGCATCTTATTTGGTTTACCTCTAGCTCATGTGGGTTGAGATGGCTCCACTTCTATTTCTACATGCTCTCACACTAGCATCATGTTGTTTTCACATTATTAATATGTGAAGCCATTTTGCATGCCTTGTGAGTGGCACCCCTTTGTCAAGCTTCCATATGGATTATTATGAAAGAATGCTCATGTTGGGATATTTGTGAGGCTATTATTCATTTAGTGGGACATACACACTAGCATGCCCCAAATTATATCCAAATATGATCATCCCCATCTACTCCACATGGAACCTTCTTTTAAATTCTTTAGCTTGGCCTCACTCCATATTTTGGAATGCATATGTATAAATGCCATGATTATTTACTTTTCTTTCACAAGATTAAGACACGACATTTAATGTTTTTGCATGGGCCATGCAACAACCACCACCATCTTGTCTTCCTTGGTTTTTCTTGAATTTTTGAGTGGATCCTCTCTTGAAACTCCCTCTTTTCCCTCTCAAACCCCTCTCACCTTGATCTTGTTGCCTTGCCATGTGCATCAAACTCTCCACCCTCATCCACCCCACATGTGCATACTCCCATACATGATCATGTGAGATCCTTCCATATCCATCTTTCCCCTTATACTTGATCATGCCATGCTCATACACCATCTAAGCCCTAAACCTCATCATCCATGCCATCACCCATATTCAATGGATCTTGTTAGATCATACCCTCAAAACCCTAAAACCCTAACCCCACCTCTTCTCTCATCTCACTCACCATGTCACCCCATGTCACCCCTTACCCTAATCGAGACCTTCCCTCTCTGTCTCTCGCTGCCAAAGAGGCCCCACCAGGCCAAACCACCCCATCTACCCCAACCCCTGGTCTAAACCTAACCCGAGCCCAACCCTAGCCATGCCATCTACCCCTCACCTCGCCCTCTCTCTTCTCTCTCTCTCCTTGCCAAGCTGCCCCACACCCGAGCCCTCTCCTCTCTCTGGCCCACCTGCAGCCACACCATGCCCCTGCCCTGGTCATCCCACGCCGAGCATGTGAGGGAGAGGGAAGAAAAGGTGGCCGAAGCCACCTTTTTCTCTACCCCGATCCCCCACGGCACCTCTACCCTCTCCCTCTCTTTATCTACTCCCTCTCTGTCCTGGCATCGCCCAGATCCAACCAGGGCCATGCCCTACCTCCTCTCCCTCCCCTTCTACCACACAGCCACCCCGGCGGCCACCGTCCGCCTCCACTTCCTCTCGGCGTTACACAGCGGCAGGCGTGGCGCTGGGTGTCGAGGAAGACCAAGTAGAACCCCAGGAGCCTGCCTACACCCGGAGTCGAGGAGGAGAAGGGCGGGAACCACCAGAACCACCGACGCGCCACCCGAAACCCTAGCTTCGCCGGCCGTCTGCTACGTCGTCGTCCTGCCGCTCCCCTGCCTGATCCACCACCTCCAGCAACCTCGCGGTGAGCCAACGTTCCCCCTAGACAACCTCTCGTTCAACGTCGCTGCCTGCACGCTCGGATCGTTCCGTCGAATGCCCTCCGCGTGCCGGCATTCGCGGTCGCTGTCCACAACATCGCGTCGCGAGAGTACTTCCAGCCGCGCTCCCCTATCCCTAGCAGCAACCCCAAGCCACCGCAGCGGCAGCCGCAGCCGCGCGCGCGCGAGGTCGCCAGTTCGAGTCCCTGTCGCGACACGCGTGTGCTCTGTCGTTCCGTCAGTTCGTCAGAGAAGATCCACAGTAACGTTGGCAGATTTATAGAAAACCCCTTTTTATTTTTCTTCCTCAACCCGCGGTCCTTCCAGCCCCACCGGTCAGTTGCTGTTGTGTTTTTACAAAAAGGCACCCACGTTTTCGTAATCCCTAACCCGCAGCCCCTAGCGCCGCCAGGTGTCACGCCCGCATCGGCTGCGCGCGCGTGTGGGTCCGCTTAACACAGGTCCCGCTCGTCAGTGGGGGTGGCTAGTTAGGCCCCGAGTGAGAAAAACCCGTGGCTGTGCAACGTTTCCAGCTGGGCCCAGTCAGCGCCGGTCCCACTCGTCGGTGACTGGGGCTAGCTCGACCTGTGTATTAAAAGCCTGAGTGTTTTCTGTTTAAATAAAATGATTCCAGAAATGTTTAAATACAAATTTAAATCTGTTTTTCATAACTTTTAAATTATAAATCCAAATAATACAAATGATATATGTTTTTGAATCAGAAAAATGTGAGAAATTCAAATATGCCATTCAAAATAATGTTTGAGCACTTTAAATTTCGAGATGATTAAAATTACAATAAACTGCCCTTTTCTTAATAAATTAATAACTTTAATTCTACGACTCCAAATTAGACAAATAATATGTCTAAATCGATCAGCGCGACGAGCCTGTTCCAACTATGCATTCCATGTTCTGAATTGAAGCATGCATCATGTCATTATTAAAAATCAGAACTGTTAATAGCAATAAAACTGGACCACATAAATAATAAAATGTTTTATTCTTGTACCCCACACCTCACCATGCCATGCTACATTATTGCCATGTAAATTGTGCATCATTCATCATGGCATGCTTGTTTGCTTGTCGCACTTTATTCATATTCTTGTGCACTTTATTTATGTTGGCCCTTATTTGTTTGGTTCTTCTTCGAATAGACGCCCAACAGGAGAATTATCAGGAATCACAGGAGTTCTACCCAGATCCATCTCTCGCTTCAACTGAGCTACCAGGCAAGCATTACCACATGCTTGCATACATATAGTACCTATTGCCTCTATCTTATTCTTGCATCATTGAGTCGCGATTGCATTAAATTGAATCCCAAGTACTGCATAGCCTTTACTTTTAAACCCCACCGAAGCTTGTTCCTCTATCCCATGAGCCATTACTACAGGAGTTGTTTGAGCCATGCGAGTCATAGAAAAGCATGTGTAGGGTATGTGAGTGTCTGATGGATAACGAGGTACCTAAACAACTTAACCTGAGTAGTAATGGGATAACTAATGAAAGAGGCACCGGTGAGCAATATCTGCTATTTGGTTTTTCATGCTCACTTGTGTCCTATAGGACCCCGAGTACTTGATTCCTGTTCCTTGACTATTCGCACTATCCACATCCGGGAGGCCTTATGGACCCCCCTGAGCCAGATCTTGATTCATTTCTATTTCTTGGGGCCACAATTAGTTTGGGGTTTTAATACTATCCTGTACTTATGCCATGTTTACTGTTATTTACGATTGTGCGTGGAGCAACTGTACTGTTTTGGATCGTGACACGTTTTCGCTGTATCAACAAGCCCAGTCACACTTTCGGGTTCCCAGTCGTTTACCGCCGTCCACACAAACCTTGAGTCCGTCTCGGAGTCAGCTAGCTTCATTGCGGGTAGCTTAATGGGGTGGCCCCCTGAAATGTTTCTGAATCCTATGATCGCTTTGTCGTGAATGCCTCGTTGGGTTTTGAGTTGGTTTTTCCGAGGTTGATCGAGTGTGTGTTGCTATTTGCGCACCCTGCAGGGTAAATCTTTCTGAAAGCCGTGTCCGCGGTTATGGACGACTTGGAGCACAGTTTCTCGATCATAGACAAGTATAACTAAAGTACCGCTTTTAATTTGACTAAGTACTTGACTAGTAAATAGTGCAATACTCATGGAATGGTTAATACAACTGCCAACGGAGGGGTTGTTCGTCCGCTTTCTCGTTGGTAAGCGAGAAGGAGGATGGATCTGATAATTATACTGTTATAACTGTTGTTACAAATTAACGGACAACCGTCTATCATTGGTTAGGCGGTTGGTTAGCGAGTATCTATAGACTCGTTAGTTATTATCTTTTACTGCAATTGCGTCACCCCAGGTTATGTCCCCTTTAGAGGCATAAAGACTTGCTGAGTACCCCTAGGGTCTCACACGATAAATTGTTTGATTCAGATGAACAGGTGTATTCGCAAGATGGATACTAGGTGGAGGAGACAGATGATGTTGGCAACGATCACTTGGTGTAGAGATTCTGGGGATGGGGATCTGTGAGATCTGTGGCGGGATGTGTTTATTTATGTGGCATCTTATGCCGATTTGCTTCTTATCCGTACTCGGACCTTGTTTTCCGCTTCCGCCTGATACTCTAATGTTTGATGTATGAGGAGCTATCCTAAACTATTATCTCTATCTAGGATATTTGGATCTTGTCGTATGGCGTTGCAATATTTCTATTTCTTTTAGATGGAATGGCTCTGAGAACTGTTGTATGTGGCTTGCATACATACTCACTTGTATATGTAGTTGATCCCTTCGCCTGCCGATTACGCCGCTCGTTCTTGTCCCGATGTTCTGAAAGTGGTTAGGACGGCCGAAAGGTCTACCTGTGAGTGGCCCCTAGGCCCCACCGTACTATTTTAACCACTCTCGCTCATCCAGACATGCAACTAAGAGCGTAATTCACCGAGGTAGTTACAATTGGTATCAGAGCCATCCCACCCTTCAGGGTCTCAGCCAAATGGTCGTTGCCAGTCTAGCAAATATTTTTGGTAGCTATGTATACTAGGGAAAAACAAAACGTGAGAGTAGGACTGCTTCCATTTTTCTTCTTACCCACCCACCCACCCTTTGTCTGGTAAGGAAGTGTAACGTTTTCAATCCTCTTCTAAAATTCAAACTAGGATTCACGTGTTCGGGGTTCCGTAGTACCATAGGTTGTGTGTGTTTGTGTGAATTCCTTGTTTATCTGTTGCATCCAAATGTTATCACTATCTTCCTTCTGGTTATCAACTGTTAGTACATTCCATACCGACAGTCCTTTGTAAACCGACGCGATCTATCTGATTCGTTGTATACCGGTGCGATCTGTCTTACTCTTTGTTATCCGACGTTATCTTGTTTGGGGTGTTCATTTCCGTAGTTACTAAACTTTAGGTTCATCTTAAGAAGAAGGTGTTGGGATATGTGTTTTACTTATTCATGTGCGGAGTAATGATTTGAGTGCGGGATGGAGTCGCGACCATACCACTACTCTTATCATTCGCTCTTGTATATTGAATTGGTAGAGTTACTAATGATTCGTTAAGTGGTTTTGCGCATATAGTGGTATTTTAATACCGAAATTTGCGGAAATTTTTTCTTTGTTAGCTTGTGTACCACACTCCTTGTTCAGTCGTGTGTGATATGCTTAATATCTTCTAGGTGCTTTGAACTTTGTTGATATTTTAATATCATCTCAGTTAATTGTATCCTTTAATCTTGGTTAATTCCATTTTGGTACTATTTTGGATTATTATTATTCTCCATTATAGTACTGACTTGTGTTTTATATCAATCACAGGATGGCACCACCACGCCGTTCTGAGGAGGACATACCACCTGAATTGGGGGCTGCTTTGGCAAGTATTGCAAATGCCTTGGGAACAATGCAGCAGAACCAGCAGCGATTCGAAGAAAGCGTGAGGAGGAATGAGTTTGTTCCGCTACCTCCACCTCCCAAGCAAGGATACATCAAGAGTTTTCTGAAGTTCAACCCACGCCAATTTGAGGTGTCTAATTAGCCACTTGATGCTGATGATTGGCTGCGTGAAATGTCAAGGTTGCTGATGACTGCGGATGTTCCTGAGCAAGAATGGGTAAAATGTGCCACTCACCTTCTGAAGGGAGATGCAGCTCTCTGGTGGGAAAATTACCTGAAGGCAGACCACTCTGGTTTTCAGCCTACTTGGGAGCAATTCACTGCGGCTTTCAAAGAGCAATATCTGTCAGAAATTGTCATGGAAAGGATGAAGGAAGTGTTTCTCAACCTCAAGCAGGGCAATGACAATGTCAATACCTATATTAGAAACTTCATGAACCTTTCTCGGTATGGTGGCGATGAGATCTCTGATGACAAGAAGAAGCAAAAGAGGTTCATGCAAGGACTCAATGCATCCATCAAATATGCAATCACTCATGCAAGGTCGGGGTCTTTTCTGGAACTCCAACATACAGCTATGCAGGAAGAAGCAAGTAGGCAAGTGTTTGAGGAGTCAAAGAAACACAACCGCGATGCAGCAAGCTCTTCAGCTATGACAGCTCCTTCTAAGCACCGCATGTGGGTTCCAAACACTCCACCGTCGCTCCCGGCTCGACCAAAACCGTCAAGCTACGCGGCAAGGCCACCAAACTCCTTCACCGCGGCTCCTAGGGGCTACAACCACAACTACCCTGGAGCGCCTGGCGGAGTCCCTGGCTACGCTGCTCCACGTCCACCTGGTGCTTGCTACACTTGTGGAAACACTGGGCATCAGCACTGGAATTGTCCAATGAACAACAAAGCTCTTCCTCCACCACCTCCAAGACCTGCGGCAAATTCTTCTATGGTTCATGCACCTCCACCTTGGGCTCTCAACATCAACACCAAGTCCCGGTCTACGGTTGCTCGTGCCAACTGTGTCAACGACGCTCAAGCTGAGCATGCACCTGGAGTTGTGATGGGTATGCTTCCTGTTAACTCAGTCCCTGCATGAGTTTTGTTTGATTCTGGTGCTTCGCATTCTTTCGTTCTCACAAGTTTGCATATGAGCATGATGTAGCTATGGTTCCCTTATTGCATCGGCTTGTGGTACAATCTCCTGGGTCAAACATGAGGGCTGCTCATATCAGCCATGGCAATCAAATTCAGATTGGTGGCTCTTCGTTTCCGGCTTCCTTAATTATTCTGGGCAACTCTGACATTGATGTTATATTGGGCATGGATTGGTTAACAGCAAATGCAGCTGTGATTGATTCTGCTGAACGCTCGGTTTCTCTGAAAATTCCTGAAGGCCATATAGTCTATTCTCCAAGTCTGACTCCTGCAATTCAGCTTTTCTCTTTGGCGGCTCTGAATGATGATGCTATGGAAGCTATTCAGAGTGTTCCGGTGGTCTGTGAGTTCCCAGATGTCTTTCCTGAAGAGTTGCCAGGTATGCCTCCGGATCGTGAGGTCGAGTTTGTGATTGAGCTTGAATCTGGAACCGCTCCTATCTCCAAGCGGCCTTATAAAATGGGTCCTGCTGAGTTGGCTGAACTCAAACGTTAGCTTGATGAACAAGAGAAGTTGGGTTTCATTCAGCACTGTACTTCTTCTTGGGGTAGCCCAACCATCTTTTGAAGAAGCGAGACAAGACTGATAGACTTTGTGTTGACTATCGGGCTCTCAATACTAAAACCATCAAGAATAAATAGCCCCTTCCGCGGATTAATGATCTCTTCGATCAGCTAGCTGGAGCTATGGTATTCTCTAAGCTGGACTTGAGAAGTGGATATCATCAAATCAAGATTCGCAAGGAAGATGTTCCCAAAACAGCTTTCACCACCCGCTATGGCCTGTACGAGTACACGGTCATGTCTTTCGGTCTCACCAATGCACCTGCCACCTTCTCGAGGCTTATGAACTCGGTTTTCATGGAGTATCTTGATAAGTTCGTTGTGGTCTATCTGGATGACATTCTAGTCTATTCTAAGTCAAAGGAAGAACATGGAGAACACCTTCGGTGTGTTCTAAACAAGCTTCGTGAGAACCGCCTGTATGCAAAGTTCTCCAAGTGTGAGTTCTGGCTGCCTCAAGTCACCTATCTTGGTCACGTCATCTCTGCCAAGGGCATTGCCGTCAACCCAGAAACCATTAAGACAATTGTTGACTGGCTTCCACCCAAAAATGTCAAAGAAGTCCGGAGTTTCCTTGGTTTGGCTAGTTACTGTCGTCGCTTCGTTCAAAACTTCTCGAAGATTGCGAAGCCTCTTACCGATCTCCTCAAGAAAGGCAAGAAATACCTTTGGACTCTTGCATGTCAAGCAAGCTTTGAAACACTCAGAGAAGCTCACTTCCACACCAGTCTTGATTCCTCTAGATACATCAAAGCCTTTCCAGATATTCAGTGACGCCTCCTTGCAAGGATTGGGTGCGGTCCTTATGCAAGAAAAACAAGTTGTTGCTTATGCCTCACGACAGTTGAAGACGCATGAGATCAACTATCCTACACATGACCTCGAGCTCGCAGCAGTTGTCTTTGCTTTAAAAGTATGGAGGCATTACTTGCTTGGCAACCGTTGTGAGATCTTTTCTGATCACAAGAGTCTGAAGTATATCTTCACACAGCCTGATCTCAACCTTCGTCAGAGGAGGTGGATTGAAGCAATTAATGATTTCGATTTGACCATCAACTACACTCCGTTCAAAGCTAATGTCATGGCCGATGCTCTCAGCCGAAAAGCTTATGTCAACAACCTCATGGTGGAAGAACAACAGCCTCTCTTGTGTGAGGAATTCCGCTTTGGTATCAAAAGAAAGCTGGCTCCTAGATACATCGGTCCTTTCAAAATTCGTGGAAGAAGAGGAGAAGTTGCTTATGCTCTTGAGCTCCCTGAAAAACTCAAGGTCCATGATGTTTTTCATATCTCTTAGCTCAAGAAGTGCTTCAAAGATCCCAGCAGGACCGTGGACCATGAACTCATCAATCTCCAAGAAGATCTGTCTTATCAAGAACACCCCATAAAAATTCTAGAAGTCGCAGAAAGAAGGACTCGCAACAAGTCCATCAAGTTCTGCAAGGTGCAGTGGTTGCACCATTCCGTTGATGAAGCCACTTGGGAATGCGAGGATGAGCTCTGTGCCAAGTATCCTACCCTCTTCGTGTCTTCTTCTTCTTCCTAGAATATCGGGGCGAGATTCCTGTTTAGTGGGGGAGAGTTGTAGCATCCCATCTGTCTAACATATGTAATGCTACTTGGTCTAGTAATATAATTGCCACTTCCTACATATAATTGTTGCATCATAATTATATCATGCTCATGTCATCATGCCACCTTGCATTTGAGCATCATATAAAACCCTTTCCATTTGGTTCTTCTCTCATATGCATTAGTAATTGTATTTGGCTGTTGATATATTGTATTTGGTTCTTGATACATGCTTGATGCCCAAGTTGAGTTGAGGGCATATCTTTTGTTAACTCCACCACCTTTCTTGTCACCACCCTAAAATCCTACCATCCAACTATATGTGAGCTTTGCATCTTATTTGGTTTACCTCTAGCTCATGTGGGTTGAGATGGCTCCACTTCTATTTCTACATGCTCTCACACTAGCATCATGTTGTTTTCACATTAGTAATATGTGAAGCCATTTTGCATGCCTTGTGAGTGGCACCCCTTTGTCAAGCTTCCATATGGATTATTATGAAAGAATGCTCATGTTGGGATATTTGTGAGGCTATTATTCATTTAGTGGGACATACACACTAGCATGCCCCAAATTATATCCAAATATGATCATCCCCATCTACTCCACATGGAACCTTCTTTTAAATTCTTTAGCTTGGCCTCACTCCATATTTTGGAATGCATATGTATAAATGCCATGATTATTTACTTTTCTTTCACAAGATTAAGACACGGCATTTAATGTTTTTGCATGGGCCATGCAACAACCACCACCATCTTGTCTTCCTTGGTTTTTCTTGAATTTTTGAGTGGATCCTCTCTTGAAACTCCCTCTTTTCCCTCTCAAACCCCTCTCACCTTGATCTTGTTGCCTTGCCATGTGCATCAAACTCTCCACCCTCATCCACCCCACATGTGCATACTCCCATACATGATCATGTGAGATCCTTCCATATCCATCTTTCCCCTTATACTTGATCATGCCATGCTCATACACCATCTAAGCCCTAAACCTCATCATCCATGCCATCACCCATATTCAATGGATCTTGTTAGATCATACCCTCAAAACCCTAAAACCCTAACCCCACCTCTTCTCTCATCTCACTCACCATGCCACCCCATGTCACCCCTTACCCTAATCGAGACCTTCCCTCTCTGTCTCTCGCTGCCAAAGAGGCCCCACCAGGCCGAACCACCCCATCTACCCCAACCCCTGGTCTAAACCTAACCCGAGCCCAACCCTAGCCATGCCATCTACCCCTCACCTCGCCCTCTCTCTTCTCTCTCTCTCCTTGCCAAGCTGCCCCACACCCGAGCCCTCTCCTCTCTCTGGCCCACCTGCAGCCACACCATGCCCCTGCCCTGGTCATCCCACGCCGAGCATGTGAGGGAGAGGGAAGAAAAGGTGGCCGAAGCCACCTTTTTCTCTACCCCGATCCCCCACGGCACCTCTACCCTCTCCCTCTCTTTATCTACTCCCTCTCTGTCCTGGCATCGCCCAGATCCAACCAGGGCCATGCCCTACCTCCTCTCCCTCCCCTTCTACCACACAGCCACCCCGGCGGCCACCGTCGGCCTCCACTTCCTCTCGGCGTTACACAGCGGCAGGCGTGGCGCTGGGTGTCGAGGAAGACCAAGTAGAACCCCAGGAGCCTGCCTGCACCCGGAGTCGAGGAGGAGAAGGGCGGGAACCACCAGAACTACCGACGCGCCGCCCGAAACCCTAGCTTTGTCGGCCGTCTGCTTCGTCGTCGTCCTGCTGCTCCACCACCTCCAGCAACCTCGCGGTGAGCCAACGTTCCCCCTAGACAACCTCTCGTTCAACGTTGCTGCCTGCACGCTCGGATCGTTCCGTCGAACGCCCTCCGCGCGCCGGCGTTCGCGGTCGCTGTCCACAACATCGCGTCGCGAGAGTACTTCCAGCCGCGCTCCCCTATCCCTAGCAGCAACCCCAAGCCACCACAGCAGCAATCCCTAACCCAAAGCCTGAGTGTTTTCTGTTTAAATAAAATGATTCCAGAAATGTTTAAATACAAATTTAAATCTGTTTTTCATAACTTTTAAATTATAAATCCAAATAATACAAATGATATATGTTTTTTAATCAGAAAAATGTGAGGAATTCAAATATTCCATTCAAACTAATGTTTGAGCACTTTAAATTTTCGAGATGATAAAAATTACAATAATCAGCCCTTTTCTTAATAAATTAATAACTTTAATTCTACAACTCCAAATTCGACAAATAATATGTCTAAATCGATCAGCGCGCCGAGCCCGTTCCAACTATGCAATCCATGTTCTGAATTAAAGCATGCATCATGTCTTCATTAAAAATCAGAACTGTTTATGGCAATAAAACTGGACCACATAAATAATAAAATGTTTTATTCTTGTACCCCACACCTCACCATGCCATGCTACATTAATGCCATGTAAATTGTGCATCATTCATCATGGCATGCTTGTTTGCTTGTCGGACTTTATTCATATGCTTGTGCACTTTATTTATGTTGGCCCTTGTTTGTTTGGTTCTTCTTCGAATAGACGTCCAACAGGAGAATTATCAGGAATCACAGGAGTTCTACCCAGATCCGTCTCTCGCTTCAACTGAGCTGCCAGGCAAGCACTACCACATGCTTGCATACATATAGTACCTATTGCCTGTATCTTATTCTTGCATCATTGAGTCGTGATTGCATTAAATTGAATCCCAAGTACTGCATCGCCTTTACTTTTAAACCCCACCGAAGCTTGTTCCTCCATCCCATGAGCCATTACTACGGGAGTTGTTTGAGCCATGCGAGTCGTAGAAAAGCATGTGTAGGGTATGTGAGTGTCTGATGGATAACGAGGTACCTAAAAAACTTAACCTGAGTAGTAATGGGATAACTAATGAAAGAGGCACCGGTGAGCAATATCTGCTATTTGGTTTTTCATGCTCACTTGTGTCCCGTAGGACCCCGAGTACTTGATTCCTGTTCCTTGACTATTCGCACTATCCACATCCGGGAGGCCTTATGGACCCCCCTGAGCCAGAGCTTGATTCATTTCTATTTCTTGGGGCCACAATTAGTTTGGGGTTTTAATACTATCCTGTACTTATGCCATGTTTACTGTTATTTACGATTGTGCGTGGAGCAACTGTACTGTTTTGGATCGTGACACGTTTTCGCTGTATCAACAAGCCCAGTCACACTTTCGGGTTCCCAGTCGTTTACCGCCGTCCACACAAACCTTGAGTCCGTCTCGGAGTCAGCTAGCTTTGTTGCGGGTAGCTTAATGGGGTGGCCCCCTGAAATGTTTCTGAATCCTATGATCGCTTTGTCGTGAATGCCTCATTGGGTTTTGAGTTGGTTTTTCCGAGGTTGATCGAGTGTGTGTTGCTATTTGCGCACCCATGCAGGGTAAATCTTTCTGAAAGCCGTGTCCGCGGTTATGGACGACTTGGAGCATAGTTTCTCGATCATAAACAAGTATAACTAAAGTACCGCTTTTAATTTGACTAAGTACTTGACTAGTAAATAGTGCAATACTCATGGAATGGTTAATACAACTGCCAACGGAGGGGTTGTTCGTCCGCTTTCTCGTTGGTAAGCGAGAAGGAGGATGGATCTGATAATTATACTGTTATAACTGTTGTTACAAATTAACGGACAACCGTCTATCATTGGTTAGGCGGTTGGTTAGCGAGTATCTATAGACTCGTTAGTTATTATCTTTTGCTGCAATTGCGTCACCCCAGGTTATGTCCCCTTTAGAGGCATAAAGACTTGCTGAGTACCCCTAGGGTCTCACCCGATAAATTGTTTGATTCAGATGAACATGTGTATTTGCAAGATGGATACTGGGTGGAGGAGACAGATGATGTTGGCAACGATCACTCGGTGTAGAGATTCCGGGGATGGGGATCCGTGAGATCTATGGCGGGATGTGTTTATTTATGTGGCATCTTATGCCGATTTGCTTCTTATCCGTACTCAGACCTTGTTTTCCTCTTTCGCCTGATACTCTGATGTTTGATGTATGAGGAGCTATCCTAAACTATTATCTCTATCTAGGATATATGGACCTTACCGTATGGCGTTGCAATATTTCTATTTCTTTTAGATGGAATGGCTCTGAGAACTGTTGTATGTGGCTTGCATACATACTCACTTGTGTATGTAGTTGATCCCTTCTCCTGCCGATTACGCCGCTCGTTCTTGTCCCGATGTTCTGAAAGTGTTTAGGACGGCCGAAAGGTCTAGCTATGAGTGGCCCCTGGGCCCCACCGTACTATTTTAACCACTCTCGCTCATCCAGGCATGCAACTAAGAGCGTAATTCACCGAGGTAGTTACACAACATTAGTCCCCAAAGCTGGTGCGGTCTTAGCATCTGCTAAGGCCAGGGGAGGTTCAATCTTTTTGCTCCCTTTTCCGAGTTATTCTGTAGCTCGGATCCCGTGGTGTAGTATTCCCTTGGCACATTCCGAGTTATGACTCGCTGGACGGGCTACCCCTTAGCTTTCCGGGTTATCCTTCCTTCTGTCGTACACTTCCCCATGTCCTACGTGGAGGGTAATCATTATGTTGCCTCATTTTAAGGGCATGAGCCAGTTACTGTTCTTATTGTCAGGAGTTACTATTGCAAACGTCGCATCGTGGTCGCCTCCTCGTTAACCGCGTCACCACGTCGCGTCATGGGATCCCCTGTTTCGTGTGGCCCTTCCTGTGGATCGGCTCTGATTGGCTGATCCGGTTAATACACGGCCACACCGTGTGGCCTCGATGCACCACATGATCCCACTACCCACCACTTGGGCATGGTTAAAAAGGGGAGGGGGTGCGTCCCTTGGGCGTTTTCCCTTTATGGCGCCCCTTAGCCTCTGCCTTTTCTTCTTCCTCGCGACTGCGCCGCCGCCACCGCATCTGCTCTACAGCGTCGCCGCCGCACCGTGCCTCTTCGCACCAGCCCCGCTGCCGCTCCTGTGCTGCTTCACCGTCACGGGTCTGCGCCAATCCAAGCCTCTACTCCGCACCTCCAATCTGGCCGGTGAGGACAGTGATTTGGAAATGACCGAGGAGGAGCTCGCCGTCATCGGGGGAGAAGAGATGGAGGAGGAGGGCGAAACCATGGGGTGCGGTGGCTGGGCCGGTTCCTGGGTGTGCCAGGATGACCTGGATTGGCTCTACCGCACCTGTCGCATTCCAGAAGGAGTAATTTCGCGCCTCCCCTGCGAAGAGATTGCTCCCTCACCCAATCCGGGTGACTTCATTGCCTTCCTCTCTCACTTCCAGCGTGGCTTCGTCCTGCTAGTGAGTGATTTCTTCCATGAGTTCATCAACATCTACGAACTCCAACCCCACCATCTTCCGGCAAACGCCATCACATCCCTCTCTTCCTTCGCATCCGCCATAGAAGGATACGTCGGCCTGTGGCCCATCAAAGAGCTCTAGATCCGGTTCTTCGGTCTACGAAGGAACGTTATTCCGGATAAGCTGCTTGCCCTGGAGGACAAGCACCTGACCCAATGTGGTGCGGCCTCCATCTCACCCTGGAAGCAATCTGTCTTCCTCCGGGTCACGGGGCTTGAATCCTGTAAGGGCAGGGCCTAGACATTCTTCTACATGAGGAACGACACAAATGAGGATCTGATCCGGCTGCGCCTCTTTGCAATGGGTCCTCCTAATCCGGATCTGTGGGACCGGGTTCCCAAGAAACCAACCGTCCTGGTGAATCAAGTTAATAAGAGGTTCCAAGAGCTGAAGGATCTGGGGCTGTGCAACGAGGATGTGATGATCTCGTTCGTCCGCAGCCGGATTTCCCCCTCCAGAAGCACACACAAAAACTTTGCCATATGAGCTGGTGACTTGACCCCAACCGGACCTCCTCCTTCGAGTTGAGAAACGCTGAAATCTTCCGCCAGGTCTAGGCCCTCTTCACGACCCACAAGGACTTCAGCACTGAGTGGGAATGGGGGTTGGAGCATTACTGCCAGGACAAGCCTCCTCCTGCGGTAAATCTCATTACCCCATCCTTCCTTAGATCATATCCTATGTCGGAGCATGCTGTTTGTTTGACCCCTCTGTATTTTCCTTTTAGATGTTTCTTCAGCAGACCCTCAAAGATGGCACCGAGCCTTCCCTCAAATGGGGGAAGGATCGGCTTGTTCCCGACGAGGAGGAGCCGGATCAGGAAATGTTCCTGCCTACCTCGGACGCAACCAAGCGACCCACTGGTAACTTCTCTTCCTTAAGGAATTGGCCTGACGATGTGGATGATTCCGACGTTGAAGTGGTGGAGGTATTTAACGCGGTGCCCCTTTCTTACGCATTTCCGGCTTCAGCTAACCCAGCTGCGCAAATCCATGAAGATCCTCCTCTCGCTATGGGTGAGCCAGTTCCTGCCGCGTCTAAGAAACGGGCCGCTACCTTGGCTGCTTCTTCCAAGCCTGCCCAAGCAACCAAACGGCAGAAGAAATCCGCAGACAAGGCTACCACCAAGCCTCCGGCTAAGACCATAGTCCAGAGAGCTCGAAAGCCCAGGGAGCCATTGACTTCTGACGAGTAAGTCACTTGTTATAACTTGTCCAATTCTCTGCTTCACGCTTCTCTGTCTATATGCCTTTCTTTTTGTTGTAACATGTTATTCGTTGTTTAATTTGATAGAGCTGCGGTGGAGGTTCCCCAGAGTGGCTCCAGCATGGCTTCATCTTTCCGGTGTTCCCCATCTCCCCCTCGTGGTGATGACACACGCCCGCTGAGCCCAATTCAGGAGGGTTCAGCGGCTGCTCCGGGTCGTAGCCCACCTAATCCAGAAGTTGGCAACCTCGGAGCAGGGGGAAGTGGCACGGCCAAGGTAGAGGATGCTCCCGGCTCCTCATTGGCTCAGCCTCAACCTGTCACCTCCGAGGTACCAGCAGCAACAGCAGCCCCATCGTCGACATCAACAACAGTACAAGCATCAGCACCAACACCACCAACAGCACCATCAACACCAGCAGCAACACAAGCATCAGCAGCAGCACAAGTGCCAGCTCCTTCTGCCTCGTCCGAGTCTTCCAAGACCCGATGAGAAGACCCCGCTAGCACCAAGGCTGCACCTAAGTCCAAATCAGCAGCTCAAGCTTCAGCCTCCCAACAACAACCCAAGGCCAAGAAAGGTTCTGGGGTCACCAAGGCAACATCCATTGAAGCTAGACAGCGCACGCTCCTGTCCATGCTGCCAAAGAAAGATGTTTCCTCCAGGTCAGCTGGCAGCAAACAACTTGCATTGCATACCAGCCATGCTGCCGCCCAAGTTGCGAGGAGAGAGGCCCACGCCAAGGGCTTGGTCCCGCCCCATATGCTTAGTGGAGAGAGCTATCCTCCGGTTTGATCGAATACGTCGATAATTGGAACAAGGCAGAATTCATTGATCCAAACGACGATCTCCCGGAGAAGTTTGGGCCTGCCGAACTTAGCACATAGATGAATAGAGCATCCAAGGCTATCAACCTTGGTAGCCGGATGATGGAGGTACGCTACTTTGTCTTTTACTTAATACATACAAGTTCTTAGATACATATCCATTAGTCCCCGATCCTCCGGGGGAGTACCTTGTTACTCCGTCGGATGCTCCTTAGAGAACTAGCATAGCTCCTTAGTAGCTTCGAATATGCACACACCGAAAGCCGGGTTAAGTTCCACTTGGCCCGGACTTTGCACACTTTGAATATGCACACACCTAGAGCCGGGTTAAGTTCCACTTGGCCCGGATTTTGTACACTTCGAATATGCACACACCTAGAGCCGGGTTAAGTTCCACTTGGCCCGGATTTTGTACACTTCGAATATGCACACACCTAGAGCCGAGTTAAGTTCCACTTGGCCCGGATTTTGTACGCTTCGAATATGCACACACCTCTAACCGGGTTAAATTCCACTTGGCCTGGATTTTGTACACTTCGAATATGCATATACCTGAGCCAATCTTGCTCTTTTCAGATCACTACCAATCGTCGGAGTGCTGAGTTTCAGCACCTCTTGGACTCACACAAGTTGCTGCGCTCGAAACACACTACGCTTCTTGATGAATTCGAGAAAAGGAGTAAGTTTTCTGTTTGACTTCTCCCCCATCTCTCTTTGTCTTTTCCCGCCGAACTAATCTTTCACTTGGATTACACAGCCGGAGTGGAGGCCAAAAATACGATTATGAGGAAAAACTTGGACCAGATAAAAGGTAATCCGTTTGGGCTACACATTTTCCGTGCTTTCTCTCCTTTCTCCTGGACTCGGCACATATTCATACCTCGGCTCTGCCGGGTCAACAAACAGTTTCAGCATCCCTTGAAGATAGTGTACCCGTGCCTGATATGATGCTGCATTTTCTCGAACAAGCAGGGCAATATCAGGCCGAGCTCAAGAAGAAAGATGATGAACTTGCCAAACTCTGGGCCAAGGATGATGAAATTGTGAAACTCATGGCTAAGATGAAAAAAATCAAGGAGCTCCGCAAAACAAAGATGGACAAGGCTGGCCAAGACTTCACCGAGGAGCGAGAACGTCTTAACCTCCAACTTGCAAAGGATCAAGAATTGCTGAAGGAGGCCGACGTCAAGCTTGACTTGGCAAATATCGAACTCGAGCAGCTCCAGAAGAGGCGTGCTGATTGCACCAAAGAGCTGACCCGGATCCATAGCCATATTTCTCGTAAGCCTTTTTCCTCTCGTCGACATGTATTTCCCCGGGTTAAACTCCTTTGCTTATATCACTTGCTCTACTTCCAGGCAAATTCCTAGAGGGCGATGCCATCGTGGCTACGGCAGTTGCCAAGTTTCGTCAGCAGAGGGGTACCCCAACTGGTCCTGGCTCTGAGGGTATTCCTTATGACATGGAGGACCTGCTGGTCAGCTTATCTTCGCGAATTGAAATTATCAAGAACTATGGTTCAAGCCTCTTGGATTCATCCATCAGGATCTTCCGCGCACTTTGGCCCGGTGAGGATGCTCCAAAGGGATCCACTGCCTTGATCAACAAGCTGATGGACTGCGAGACTCAGCTCGATCTCTGGAGGGAATCCGCTGCACGTGCTGGAGCTGATACTGTCCTCCACTCCGTGCTTACTTGGTATGAAAAGCTGGACTTGAAGCTCCTCGAGCGCTTGCGCACTGGTTCCAAGTGGTCAAGCGATCCGGATTGGGTTGCTCAGCGCAAGGCTTGTGCCCACAACCTCATCCAGTTTGCCCCTGTCCATGAGTGGAACGAAGGACCAAGCTTCCTCGGCGCCGTTGACGACGAATATGTTGAAGATGATTCGGGCGACGAGGAAGGGGACGAAGCCTCGGATCTAGAAGATAACGAAGATGATGACGAGACTGAGGCTGGAGTTCCACCTGCTGGCGCCGAGTTACCTCCTCCTTCTGCTGCTGCTCCTTGAGCATAAAAAACACTTTGAAATTTATCAGATCCCCGGTATGCCGGGTGCAGATGTATTAAGCACACTGATTATGTTTTGCCACTAAGTTGTTCACACCGGATTTATCTTGGACGTAGTCCCCGAGTTTCATTTTCTTGTTTCTTCAATTTCCTGGCTCGGCTCGTGTCTACCGTGATTCGGTTTTATGACTTACGAGTCCAAGTTTCAAAAATTGACTTAACAATACTTGGAAACTTTAGGATTAGCTCAAAATAACTAGCATAGTAAAGGTAAAGTAAACATAGGGTTAGTCCGAACAATAAATGTCGGCTTGATTAGGTTCCTTTCCTTAGTCGTTTTTCGTGTGCTACGCAATTCCAAACTTGTTCTCTTGCTTGTCATGAAGCCAATTCTTGTTGGACAACAACAAGTCGAAAAGTTGAGTTTTTGGTGCTCACACACTACTAGTCCGGCTTAGGTAGAAGCAACTTAAGCTAGCCGACATAAAAATAAATAACAAACAAAGAAGACAACAAATATTACTAAGGCAGTCCCCGAGTTACTGCTCGAGGTGCGACGATTTCATTGATAAACTCACTGCCAGCATACATACTGACATTTGAGATAACTCAGATACACACACTTCTTTGTTAAGTGTAGAATTGACAAAGTAGGGCTACATTCCATGGACGCTTAGATTCCTCACCAGACCTATCTGCCTTGTTCTTCTCCTATGGTTGTGCATCAATGAGATAACAAGAGTCATTGTGCAATGCTTTGCTCACGATGAATGGCCCTTCCCATGGGGGGATAACTTATGCATGCCAGCAGTACGTTGTACCATCCGGAGTACCACATCACCTTCCCGGAAGACTCAGGGGTTTACTTTCTGGCTATGATAGCGTCAGAGATTTTGCTGATATATGGCGGATCTAGACAATGCCAATTCTCTCTCTTCTTCCAGTAGATCAACATCATTTTGCCGGGCTTCTCGCACTTCGGCTTCTGTGTATTGGGTGACCCTAGGCGAATCATGCTCTATGTTGGCTGGTAATACAGATTCTGCTCCATATACCAGAAAGAATGGCGTATAGCCTATTGATCGATTCGGAGTTGTTCTTAAACTCCACAGTACCGCTGGTAGTTCTTCTATCCCGCACTCCGCTGATCTTTGCAGCGGCTCAATGAGTCGGGGTTTTATCCCGGATAAAACTAATCCGTTGGATCTTTCCACTTGTCCGTTTGATGCGAGGTGGGCTACTGAAGCAACGTCCAACGGATCTTTTTATCTTGGCAGAATCGCGCAAATGCTCCTTCAGCGAAATTAGTGTCGTTATCTGTTATGATACTGTGAGGATAGCCATATCTCAGGATGATATCTTTGAGGAATGTCATGGCTGTAGCTCCATCACATTTTCTTATCGGCTTTACTTCAATCCATTTTGTAAACTTGTCAACCATAACCAAGATATGGGTCATATTTCCTCTTGCTGGTTTAAACGGGCCAACCATATCCAAACACCATACGGCAAATGGCCAGATAATTGGTATGGTCTTGAGCTCAGACATTGGCATGTGTGTCTTGGTAGCATACCTCTGACAACCATTGCAATTTCTTACTAGATCCTCTGCTTTCTCCAAGGCAGCTGGCCAGTAAAATCCATGCCGGAAAGCTTTTCCCACTAAGGCTCTGGATAAGGCGTGGTGCCCACATTCCCCTTGATGTATATCTCGGAGGATGTCAAGCCCTTCTTCCAGGTCAACACACCGTTAGAGGACGTTCGTGACACTCCTCAGGTAGCTGATGTGAGTACTTGCCATAAATTTGTTCAGGGCTGGCCTGCCGAGTAACGCATGATATGCGCTTTCTAAGTTCACAACTTCAAACTCCAAATTCTCAGTGCCGAATAACACATCAACCTGGACTTTGCCAATGGGTTCACAGGAAATACCTGGCACAATACCATGGAAAGTTGTCCTTGTGGCTTGGAGCATGTTCTCCGAGATACCCAACTTGTGCTTTGTATCCACATACATGATATTGATGTTGCTGCCATTGTCAATCAGCACCTTGGAGAACCTCACATTGATATTTGGTCCCATGAACGTTGGGTCCAACACTAGTGCATAGGAACCAGGACTTGGCATGAGCTTGGGATGGTCCTTGATACTCCAAGTAATTTCCTGCTCAGACCAAGGCATATACCTCGTCACCGCCGGCATAACCGCATTTACTTCCATATGTCGGCGTTGCAAGCTCTTTCTATCCGTTTCCTCCATGGTAAACACACAGTAACTTTGGTGATGCTCTCTGTATTCATTTCTCCCCTCATTGTCGGGATATCTTTGATCTTCCTGATGCTGGTTTTCCACCTGATGCACTGCATCCCTTCTCTCATGATTCTCATAATTCGGTGGAGGTGGTGGCAACATTAACTGTTGCGTATTCGCTCTGAAGAGCAATTGCTGCCGAGGTAGCTCCTGCCGAAGTTGATCGTTCCGAGGTGCTTGAGCATTCCCCGAACCACTTTGCTCTATCTTCCTCATCCACTCACATTGCCGGGTTGTGTGACCCGCTGGGTTACTCGGATTTGGCGTGTGAAATTTGCACGGCTGATCTAGCATTGCCTCATACATGTACCTCGGCCGGTCTTTCTTTTCTTGCCACTGTCTCTTCTGTTCGGGCATCCAAGTTTTCTTGCCATCATTTCTCGAAGTCCACTGTTGCCCTCTAGTTTTCTGACGCTGATTACTCCCAGTTCCGGTTGATCTTGGTTTACAGCAGCAAATTCTTGCGATTTGTACATGTAATCCGGTCTATCATCTCTTCTCTTACCCCGCTAATCATTTCGCCGGGATGATCCGGCTTCGTCTCTCTAATAGTACTCCTCATTTGACTCGCTCGACATTAGGCGGGGTTGAGTTGGATCACCCAAAGCATATGAATCAGCAATCCAGATTGTCTTTGCTAGTGTAGTTGGCATATCCCTTTGTAACCTTTGCCACAGCATGCTTGCATACCTACATCCTTGTGCAAACCAAGCTATTGCCAGGGATTCAGTCACGCCTTCACATGAGTTACTCATGTTGCACCATCGGGTTAGGAACTCCTGGTCTGTTTCATTTGGTCTTTGTTTGCACATTGCTAAGGTTTGTGGCCTATTTGGCCTCTGATACGTGCTTGAGAAGTTACTGATGAACATTTCCTCAAAATCTAGCCAGCTGTTGATACTACCGGGTGGTAAATTGTTCAACCATACCCTCGCTGGCCCTTCTAGCATCTGAGGTACGTATCTCACTGCCCATCTCAAGTTGCCTGTCGCAATTTTCATTGCTGTTGCGTAGTTGATTAACCAATCCTCCGGCTTGGTGCTACCGTCATATGTTTTTGTGCCTCTAGGTAACTGGAAGTTAGGTACTGGAGGCTTTTACATGATTCGGGGCCCAAAGCATGCTGGACCCGGAGGACCTTGCCCCTCAACCAGCTCCGACCTATAAAGTCGATCCAGCTTCAACCTTGCGTCATCAGGCAACAAGTTCCTGCTTCCCAACCTTGATCCTATCACATGATGGTCCGGCCTATGGTATCCTGCATTCAGCATTTCTGAATCACCATCGTTGTATTTGTCTTGTTCTTGTTGAGCACCATTTTGTCGCATACCTTGGCCAGCATTCTACTCTTGCCGAGGTACACTTTGCTGCTGCTATAGCCGAGGTGGGTTTTGCCCTGCACCCGCCGAGTTTCGCTGTCCGGCATTGCTGTTTCCAGCATTTCTCTGACCGGCATTGCCTTGGTCGCGATTACCTGAGCGAGCTTCACCTCGGCTGACACTTTGTCGATCCTCATTTCCCTGTATTGCTTTTCCTTTCCCTGCCCTTGCCGGGTCATACGGGACTATCTGTATGTTTCTCCTTGCCGAGGTTACCACCTCCTCTCTTCTAGGGCCATCATGCGGGGATGATGCAGCTCCGATGGATTTCTCCGGGTTACCCACTGCCAAGTAAACGACCATGGAAGCCCCAGCTCTTGCCGGATTAGCCCTAAGAAACTCTTCATTTGGTCTGTTAGTGATCTGAACTAACTCATTCACCCTATCCTGCTGTCTTTGCCAGGCTTCACCCGTCAAACCTTCTAGTTCGGATGCAGCTGCATCTGCTGCCCTGAGGTTCTTTGCCGGGGTGTTGTACTTCGGCAGCCCCATGGACAAAATGTTCTATGATTCCTCAACTCTAGTATCACCCTCTTTGTTCATTCCACTGATGAGGTTTCTCCCTTTTACTTCTACAGCATCTACCTTATTTGCTCTTGCATACTCGCGCAGCGTCATGTTCCATGACTGCTGAGCCACGACTATCTTTTTCGCACCCTCTAGTATTTTCTGCCTAGTTTCCTCTAACTCGGTCTGTGCCTGAGTCGGATCTACCACAGGTGCTATGGGACTTGCCAAGCTATCTATTTCCTGCTGCAGCACGTTTTCTGGTCTCTCTAGCGGAGGACCTCTACTTTTCCTCGGTGCCTTGGGTGTTACCTCCAGATCAGGTGCCGGATCCTTGCTCGCGCCAACGCCAGGCACTGTCATCATCACCTCAGTGCGGTCCGGGGAGCGAGTGATACACCCACTGTGAGCCGCGCTAAGGGGTGGCTCGCCTCCCTCGACGACGTGCCGCGGGTGAACACAAGACACATCGACGCCGTCGTAGATCCCGTGGGCGCCAAGCTTTAAGAAGATGCCATTGCATGGTGGAGGTCACTTGTCGAAGCAGCCAGCATTGTCGCTGACGTAGTCCGGCGCTCCAAAGCGCTGAACGAGCCCGGAGATGATGCGCTCGCCGTTGCCGATGATGCTTCCCGTCCGGATCTTTAGTCCTGCTAGCACCGCTAGCCCCACGGTGGGCGCCAACTGTCGTGGTGGTGTCACCGAAGATGCCATGGATAGGCTAAAGGTGGGGCCAATATGCACTAGAGGAATCCAGGGAGGGATAGTGTGGTGATTCCACACACAAATGCTTTGTATTCTCCAAGTTAACAAGGTTACAGATGCTCCTTGAGCTGTATTGGGGAGAGGAGGAAGAAGAAGCTCTCTTACTCTCACCACTACTTATGCTCAATGAACCAACTAAAGAATTCCCAATTAATCAACCAACCAGCCCCTTCTACAGAGGCCCTAGCACTCCTTATATAGGGGAGGCTAGGTTCCCAGTTAGGGCATACGTGGGGGCATATTCCTGGGAATATGCCTCTTTCCAAACTAGCAAACCGACCGGGTCACCTTTTTCCATCGTAAGCCATGAAGAGGCTACGTAAGCCTCTGCGGCGCCAGCGTCAGCCGACATAGTGTGCGTCACCTTTGTCGGCCACACATCGCCGGTTCCTCCCTCTATCCGCTTCGCTCACGCTCCTGCGCACAGAGGTCACCTTTTGACCAGCGAGATACCTTACTTCTCTTGCAAGCTTGGTATGATCCGACCCCGTGGGTTCTTGCATACAAATTACAAATAGCCCGCCGGCACACAACGTACGTCGGCCGGGACATAGTCATGTGGACATCCTCCGGTCCGGGTTACTCTGTAAGTCGGCCTGCCTTCAGGTAACCCGGCTAGCTTATGCTTTGACCTTGCCATACCTCGGCTAACTCGGCCTGTATACCCCGGTGTTACCCTACCCGGGGGTATCTCCCCAACACTTACCTTCCTCGTCACGTTCCACCACAACCACGACACTTATTACTCGGTTGGTCGCTGCTATATAGAGTAACATTAGCTCTCTGGATTGTGGTGAAGCTAACACTGGTGTAGAGGCTAGCATCCTTTTTAGTTCATGAAATGCGCTATCAGCTTGTAGTGTCCATAAAAATTTATCTGCCTTTTTCATTAGCTGATAGAGGGGTAAAGCCTTTTCTCCCAGCCGACATACAAACCGACTTAACGATGCCAGGCAACCAGTGAACTTCTGCACATTGTTTAGGCACTTCGGTAGTTCCATTCTTTCTATAGCTCGGATTTAGTGGGGTTAGCCTCGATACCTCGGCTGGACATGAGAAAACCGAGTAACTTCCTAGTCGGCACACCAAAGGTACACTTCTCTGGGTTAAGCTTCATTTGGAACCTCCTTAGGTTCGTGAATGTTTGCCGGATATCATCAAGGAGTGTTTTGCTTTCCTTAGTTTTTATCACAACATCGTCTACATATACTTGAACATTTTTTCCAATCTAATCATGTAAACACTTTTGCATACATCTTTGATATGTTGGTCCTGCATTACGTAAGCCGAATGGCATGGTGCGATAGCAATAAACCGCATATGGGGTAATGAAAGTAGTTTTTATTTGATCATCTCGGTTCAGGGGTATCTGGTGGAAACCAGAATACACATCTACAAATGACAATAACTCACACCCAGTGGCCGACTCTATGACCTGATTTATCCTTGGTAGCAGGAATGGATCTTTTGGACACGCCTTATTTAGGTTCGTGTAATCAATACACATACGCCACACCACTACTATATTCGGATCATCCTTTTTATTTTCCATAAGGACCGGATTAGAGAGCCAATCCGGATAGAGTACTTCCATGATAAACCCGACTGCAAGGAGCCAAGCTATCTCGTCCCCAATCACCTTTCTCCTATCTTCGGTGAAGCGGTATAGAGGTTGCTTCACCGGCTTAGCTCCAGGTTTCACATGCAAAGAGTTCTCGGCCAACTCCCTTGGTACACCTTGCAGATCCTTTGTGGACCAAGCAAAAATATCCTGATTCTCACAGAGGAAGTGGATGAGCTCACTTTCCTATTTGTCACTTAACCCAGCACCAATGGTTACGGTGCGCTCTGGGAACTAATCATCAACATGCACATTCTTGGTATCCTTTGTCGCTTGAAACGAGACACTTCCGTGTGGGTTTGTCAGAGCCAGCATATGCATCTGCGCGGACTGAGCCAATGCCGCCACCTCCTGGATTCTCCTTTTCCCTTGTGCAATCACAAGTGACTCGGCCAAGTTCGATCCGACTAAGGCACACTCAATGGAACGCCTGAAGTCCCCAGCTATGGTGATCACTCCATTTGGCCCAGGCAGTTTCATCTTAAAGTAACTAATGTGAGTACTTGCCATAAACTTGTTGAGAGCAGGTCTGCCGAGTAACGCGTGATACACACTTTCCAAATTCACAACTTCAAACTCCAAATTCTCAGTCCGGCAATTATCCCTTGTACTGAATAACACGTCAACCTGGACTTTGCCAATGGGCTCGCAAGAGATACCTGGAACAATGCCGTGGAAAGTTTTCCTCATTGCTTGGAGCATGTTCACCAATATTCCAACTTGTACATTGTGTCCTTGTACAAGATGTTGATGCTACTGCCATTGTCGATCAGTACCTTGGAGAATCTCACATTGATATTCGGCCTAATAATGTCGGATCTAGCACTAGTGCGTATGAGCTAGGACTCGGCATCAGCTTCGGGTGATCCTTGATATTCCAAGTAATCTCCTGATCTGCCCAAGGCATATACCTCGTCACAGCCGGCATAACTGCATTCACCTCCATATGCCGGTGTTGCAAACTCTTTCTATTTGTTTCCTCTATGGTGAACACACAGTAACTCTAGTGATGCTCTCTATATTCATTTCTCCCGTCATTGCCAGGATACCCTTGGTCTTGTTATTGCTGGTTATTCACCTGATGCACTGCATCCCTTCTCTCATGGTTCTCATACCTCGGTGGAGGTGGTGGTAACATCAGTTGTTGTCCATTCCCCCCAGTAAGTTGTTGCTACCGAGGTGCATCGTGCCGAGGTGCTTCATGTCGAGGTCCATCATGCCGAGGTGCATCGTGCCGAGGTGCCTAAGCATTCCCCGAGCCAATTTGCTCTATTTTCCTCATCCATTCACATTGTCGGATCGTATGATTTGTTGGTTATTCGGAATTGGCGTGTGGAACTTGCACGGCTGATCCAACATAGACTCGTATGTGTATCTCAGCCTGTCCTTCTTTTCCTGCCACTGTTTCTTTTGTTCTGGCATCCAGGTTTTCTTGCCATCATTCCTTTGTTGCCACTGTTGCCCTCCAGTTTTCTGATGCTGGTTTGCACCTGCATTTCGCTGTTCCTGATCCACTATCGCAACTTGCTGCAAACAGTATCTGTAATCCGGCCGACCATATCTCCTTTTACCTCAGAAATCATTCCTCTAGGATGACCCGGTTCCATCTCTGTTGTAGTACTCTTCATTTGACTCATTTGACATTAGCCGAGGTTGGGTTGGATCACCCAAAACATACGAATCAGCTATCAGAATCATTTGTGCTAAGGTAGTTCACATATCCCTTTGAAACCTCTACCACAGCATACTCCCATATCTACATCCTTGGGCGAACCACGTAATAGCTTGTTACTCAATCACCCCTTCATAGGAATTGCGCACATTGCACCAGCGAGTCAAGAACTCCCGATCTGTATCATTCGGTCTTTGCTTGCACAACACTAGAGTTTGTGGCCTATTCGGCCTCTTGTACATGCTTGAGAAGTTGCTTATCAACAGCTCCTCAAAGTTTAACCAATAGTTAATGCTTCCTGGCGGAAAATTGTTCAACTAGACCCTTGTTGGTCCTTCTAACATCTGCGGTACATATCTCACGACCCATCTCAAATTACTCGTGACAATGTTTACTGCTGTGGTGTAATCAATGAGCCAATCATCCGGCTTCGTGCTGCCATCATATGTTTTCGTTCCTCTGGATAACTGGAAGTTGGCCACTAGTGGTTCTCTCATGATCCGAGGTCCAAAGCATGCTGGACCCAGAGGACCTTGTACCTCAATCATCTCCGACCTATAGATTCGGTCCAACTTCAGCCTTGCATCATCTCGCTGCAAGTTCATGTTTCCCACTCTTGATCCAATCATGTTATGCTCTGGCCTTGCAAACCCAGCATCAGCCATCACCGAATAACCATCAGTGTATCTATCTTGACCCGAACGAGCATATTGTTGTTGCATTGTCGGGTCAGCACTTCTCTCCTCCCAAGGTACATATTGTTGTTGTTGTTGCTGAGGTGGGTTTTCCCCTGCTCCCGCCGAATTTCGTTGTCTGGCATTGCCGTTGGTAGTGTTTCCTTAACCGGCGTTGCCTTGATCGCGGTTACCTCGGCCAGCTTCACCTCGGCTAGCGCTGTGTCAGTCCTCATCAACTTGCACTGCTTTTCCTTTCCCTGTGCTTGCCGGGTCATACGGGACCATCTGTTTGTTCTTTCTCCCCGAGGTTACTACCTCCTCTCTTCTAGGGCCATCATGAGGGGATGATGCTGCCCCCGCGGATTTCGCCGGGTTACCCCTTGCCGAATGAACTATGTGTGAGCCCCCTGGTATTGCCGAGTTTGCTTTGAGTATCTCATCATTCTCTTATTCGCCACTCTTACTAAGTGGTTTACTCTTTCCTGCTGCCTCTCCCGGTCTTCTCCGGTTAGACCCTCTAACTCGGACGTTGCTGCCTAGCCCTAAGGTTCTTCGTCGGGGTAATGTACCTCTCCAGCCCTATTGTCACTAGTTTAGCTGTTTGCCCCGGCTTAGGAACATACTCCTTGTCTATCTTAGTGATCAAGTTTCTACCCCTAATTTTTACTCCATCCAAACGGTTTGCTTTTGCATACTCACGCAAAGTGATGTTTAGTGACTACTGCAACTTAGCTACCTTCTTCGCCCCTGCTAACATTTTTTGCCCGATCTCCTCTAGCTTGGCTTGTGCCTGAGCCGGATCTACAACAGGTGCTATGGGAGTTGCTAACCTATCTATTGCCTGTTATAGCACATTCTCTTGCCTCTCTAGTGGAGGAAATCTAGATCTAGCTGACTTTGGTGTACCGTACGGATCTGCCACCGGGTCCTTGCTTGCTCCTGCATCTAGCACAGTCATCATGACCTCAACACAGCTAGCGGGCCGAGTGATACGCGAGATGCGAGCCGCGCTGAGAGGTGGATGGCCTCCCTCAATGACGTGCAGCGGGTGAGAACAAGACTCATCCACGCCCACGTAGATCTTGTGCGCACCGAGGCTAATGAAGAGGCCGTTGCACGGTGGAGGTCAGTTGGCGAAGTAGCCAGCATCGTCGCTTATGTAGTCCAACGCTCCAAAGCGCTGAACCATCCCGGAGACGATGTGTTCCCCGGTGGCGATGATGTTTCCTGTCTGGATCTTCACTCCTGCTAGCGCCGCTAGCCCCACGGTGGGCGCCAACTGTCATGGTGGTGGCATGGCATATGCCATGTATAGGCTAAAGATTGAGCCAATGAGCACTAGAGATATCCAGGGAGGGATAGGGTGGTGATTCCACACACAGATGTTTGCATTCTCACTTATCAATGGTGGATTACAAGGGCTCCTTGAGCTGTTCTTGGGTGGAAGAGGATGAACTTCTCTACTACCCGTACAACTCTCTAGGGTTTTCCCATAGTAAAAATGGCCGACCCTCTCTACGGAGATCCTTCCCCTCCTTATATAGGGGGGCCAGGTTACAAGTTAGGGCATACGTGGAAAGCATATTCTCCAAATATGCCTCTCCCAAAATAGCAAAGAGGTGCTCCCCTTTTCTCTGTCTAGGCTGATCCGGACTCATGGCGTAAGCCTCTCTGAGCCCCTCTGTGGCGCGACGTCATCCGACATAGCCAACGTCACCAGACATAGGCAACATCACCTTTGTTGGCCCGTACTCGCTGGCCCATCCCTCTGTCCGCTGCGCTCACGCTACAGTGGAGAGAGAAAACCTTTGACCAAGAATATTCCTTCCTTCCCTTGTAAGCCCAGTGGTAACCCGACTCAGACCTGGTTAACTCGGCCCCGTGGGTACCTGCATACAAGTTACAAAGAGCTAGCCGACATACGTTTTATGTCGGCCGGGGTAACGTTAGAAGAACATCCTTAGGCCTGGGTCTTATTGTAAGTTAGCCTTCCTTGAGGTGACTCGGCCAGCTTACGCTTTGACCTTGCCGTACCTCGGCTACCATGGCCACTACACCCTAGCGTGACCCTACCCAGGGGTATCCCCCCAACAAAATCGGACCCACTTCCTACCGATTCGGTAGGAATTTCTCTTTTTCACCAGGGGTGGATGGAAATGTTTGAGATACCCTTGATGGGACATTGTCCATGTAATATGGTCTGATATTTTTGAAAAATGAGGTGGTAGATTTTGAATTAGCCATTTGGTGGTTGCTTCACAAAACGGCCCGTTTTTTGGCGCTCGGAAAATAGAAAATGGCTTTTCCACGCGTTGAAAAGGAAAATTTCCTCCTGCAACACTGTTCGCCATCCCAATATGAACATGTGTGCACAATATGGACACATTATCACAAACTATGCGACGATTCTAGCAACAACATTGAACTTTTGGTCTGAAAGCCATGAAACCTCAAACATGATAGCTCGTTTCTGAGAAAGGTTTTTTAGATGCAATCAATATGCTAAGTTTAATAGTTTTCTTGTAACTATGTCATATAATATGACACCATGCCAAGGATTCATATTTTTTAGACCGTTTTTGAATTTTTTATGCTTGTTTCAAACTATGGTAAAAATGGCGGGCATGAAGGTTCTTAGCTAGGAGATGAGCCTCGCTAAACTTCCATTGGATCTCTAATAAAACAGCATATTGTGAGCCTAAAAATGATTTTTTCAAAAAACCAGGAGCATCAGATCATGTACCTGTTGTGCAAATCGGATCGACTTCCTACTGATTCGACAAGAATTTTTCTTTTTAAAGAGGGATGGATAGAAAGGTTTGAGATACCCCTGCTAGGAAATTATCCACGTAAGGTGGTCTAGTATTTTTTTAAATGGGATGGTAGTATTTTCAAAAACTTATTTGGTGGTTGCTTCACAAAACACCCTGTTTTTTGCGCTCGGAAAATGGAAAATGGTTTTTCCATGCGAGGAAAAGGAAAACTTCCTCCTGCAACATTGTTCGCCATCTTAAGATGCACAGGTGTGCATAATATGAGCACATTATCACAAACTATGTCGCGATTCTAGCAATAATTGGTATTTTGGTCTGAAAGCCATGAAACCTCAAACATGATAGGTCATTTCTGAGAAGCTTTTTTCGAGATGCAATCAATATACCAAGTTTGATATTTTTACTTGCAACTACGTCACATAATATGACACCACGCGAATGTTTCACATTGTTCAGACCGTTTCTGAATTTCTTATGCCCGTTTTCAATTTTTCCTGTTTCAAACTATGATCAAAACGGCAGGCATGAAGATAGGGGATGAGCCTCGCTAAACTTGTATTGGATATCTGAATAAACATCATATTGTGAGCAAAAAATTATTTTTTCAAAAACACGAGCATTAGATCATGTTCTTGTAGTTCAAACTAGACTCACTTTCTACCGATTCGGTAGACATTTGTCTTTTTCACTAGGGGTGGACGAAAAGGTTTTCAAATCCCCAGTTGGTACATTGTTTCTGTTAGATGGTCTAGTATTTTTGAAAATGTTTTTAATTAAAAATTTGGTGTTGCTTCACAATATGCCCCGATTTTGTAACATCCCAAAACTTAATCCAAGGTTAATTAAGATCCAAATCATCAAATTTAGAGTTAACAAAAACTTTTCCATTTAAAATCATTAAGCATTCATATGTGTGTGCATTTAAATTAGGAGTTATTTTGCATTGCCATGCTTGAGTGATCCATTGGTTGTAAAATGATTCTAAGGTGAATTCAACATCATCTAGATCATTCCCAAACAAATCCCAAAGAAAAATAAATCAAAAAGAATAAAGTAAGCTAATGGTCACCTTTGCCATTTTAATCACCATGCTACTTTGGCTATTCCTAGAACTCAAATCTTAACTGAAACATTTGTGGTTCTTTGCACCCCTTGCTAGTACAAGTAGTGATGTACCAAGGCCCACTTTGTTTCATCCCAAAAACTTTTGAACACTAAATTTAAATGACATTTGAAAATTGAATCTAGTGTATGTATCAAGATCACACTTGTTCAAAAACCACTCAAATGAACTCCATTTTTAAATCCCAAGAACACCTAGATGCCTAAGCATAAGTTACATCAATCAACCAAAAATCAGCCCAAAATTCAAACAAAAGTTTCTTGCGGCCATTTGATCGAACAGGTGGCAGATAGAGATCAAATTGCCTAACTATTACTGTTTCTAGTTAAGCCATTGTCCCCCATTGCACCCTCTCTACTCTCGTATGTCCCCCTGAGTCCAACCAAGTCCCCAACCAGCTTCCCCCTTAGCCGCAGCACCAGTGCAGCGCTGCCCGTTTGAGGTCATCGCCGGCCAGACGTGGACAGCACACCAGGGACCGCGCCGCGCCAAACCAGCATGCCCACTAGCTCCGCCCAACCCTACCGCCGCCCACGGTCCACCCCTGGATCAACCCCAGCCCCTGGACCACTCCCTAGCATCACTTCCCTTTCTCTCTGCGAGCAAGCCAGAGCGCGCCAGAGCGCGATTGCCGCCAGCACGCATCAGACCGTGCCTTGACCCCATACCATGCACGCCGCTCCACCTCGACACCAGCACCCCGCCAGACACGGCCGTGCACCGCCGTGCGACCCACAGTCGCCGGGAGCCGCGTCGAGCACCGCCTCTGTCCCTCAGAGCGTGAGACGCTCCCGACCACAATCCACCGCCCCTAGCGTCCCCATTAAGCCATAGGGCACCACCAGGAGGCAAGCCACCGTCTGCCTACGCCGCCCATGCCGATAGCACCCTGTATCGTCGTCATCGACGAGCTCGCCGTTGCACCCTCGGTCCCCTCCTCGAGCCTATATAAGGAGGCCTTCCCCAGCCTCGATCGCCACACTATTCGAATTCCCTCCATCCACCAGTCCTTCCCCACCTCTTGCCGGAGCAGATCGAGCAGCATGCCACCGGAATTTCACCGGAGGCAGCCGCAGTAGAGGAGGAGACGCTGCCATTGATTCCGTCCACCTCAGCCCCTGCCGCTACCTCGCATGAGTCCGTTGTCGCCGTCCAGTTTGATCGCCCACCTTGCCGAACTAGCTAGAGCCCTGGTACGTCCCTAGTAGACCCCCACCATCCGTTTAGGGTTCGGTCTCGCCGGTGACGAGTCTGTCATCGACGACGACTATGAGCCGTTGATCCGCGTGCTAATCGTGGCGCCCAGATCGCTTGATACCATTTCAGGTTTTAAGTCTCGCTGATAAGTGGGACCAACCTGTCAGCCGCCCTCTACGCTGCTGAGCGTCACTAGGCCGGCCCGTTAGCTTTCCCGCGCGACCCAGTTAATTCAAATATAGGTTTTTCTATTTAAGTTTAAATTCAATTATGTCCCTTAGTTCAAAAATCAATTCAGAGAGTTGTGCAAGTCCAAATTGAGTGATTCTAATTTTGTTGGAAATCTTCTGGAAAGATCTATCCAAGCACATTGGATTTAATTCATTTAGAGTTAGAGATATCTCCTAGTAAAAATAACAAGACATAAGCATTTGCACATTCAAACATTTTTATAAAATCAACCATAATAGATTTTGAGTTGATTCCAACTCTCAAAAATCACATTTAACCATACCTATCTGATATGTAATAATATTGAGGTTTGCATGCAGTGACTTTGGACTAGTACCAAAATAATGCTATATAGGCATTTCTAGTCACTTTAAATCATTAAATTTTAAACTTAAACTTATTAAAATGAGATCCAACCTTTAAATCACATTCCCATAGGTTAGAATATGTTGTGATGACATGTGTCCATATGATCCCATATTTTAATTGGAGAATATTAAATCTTAGTTAATTTCAATGAGTAGAAATTACTTTTCTCAAATAAAAAGAATGAAGCTATGAATTAAACCTTGTGATGCTTGTGATGAATATAGATCATCAAATGTGTGCCTTAGTGTGCTAAGTAGACTAGTTAAGTATTGTTTGGTGATTGTGTATCCCGTATGTATCTATAGACGATAGTACCGACCAAGCTTTCGAGGAGGAGTTCTACCAAGAGGAGGAGGAAGAAAACTTCAACAACTGCACCAACCAAGGCAAGCCACCATTAACAATGAAAGATAACCCTTGCAAGCTAGATAACCTAAGCAAAGGCATTATGCATGCTTTGGTTATACCATTTAAAACTTATACCTACTCCAAGTTTTATTTTCATGATTTTACTTTCTTTACTTTACCAAAGTCCCTTACTTGTTTGAAGGTAGCATAAAAAGTATTAAACTTGACCTATCTAGATAACCTTAAATGTCATTCTATGGCATGAGATTGAGATTAGCATCCCACCTTTGTGAACACTCTTAACTTAGTAGCTTAGAGCTAAATCAAGACTTGAGTTACTTTAGATGGAAACACTTGGGGACAATGAATTGTGAAAACCATGGAATGATGAGTCATTCTATTGAGATGTTTTGACATGTCTTGAGAAACACAAATGGTTTATGATGATGAAAATGTTGAGGCATGAGCCTTAGCCCTTTTACAAAACTGATGGTTGGATTGGGATGTGATACCATTCCAATTTTACCGTACAACCACAATACCTGAATTGGGTAAGGCTTAGCCGGAAGTTTATATGCATTAGTATTAGTTCCCTCGTGGGAGAGGTTTGAGCTGAGGCTACCTCTCCATGTTGTCCATCTATGCAGTGCCCAAGAGGACAGATGGTCATGGTTGGGAGGCCATGCTCAAAGGAGAGGTGCTTATACTAGGGTGTGTAAAGGAAAGGTTATGTTTGATTATCTGCATATTAAGTATGATGATTCAGGGTTATCCCTTACAGATGTATCGAATCTTGTGGTGAAAGTGTACCACCTCTGCAGAGTGTTAAACTATTCGAATAGCCGCATCCGCGGTTATGGACAGTTAGAGTGGCCATACTGTTTCGTTGTCAGATGTTTTCAAAATGACTTATGAAATGAATGATGAATCTTGACTTGACCACAACAGGGTTGTGACTATGACACTAGCTTCCCAACTTAAGTGATTCTAGAACTTTATTTTATCTTTCTTTGTTTCTGAACTCAACTTAGGTTTCAAACTTAACTTTATAAGTAAACCTAGAGTTAGCAATCCCACTAGAACTACCTTGCTTGTTAGTGATAGTTTGTGAGTACTTAAAGAGTACTCGTGGTTTTTGTCCCTGGCTATTCCTATGCCCAGACTATGAAGGAGACTACCAAGATGAAGAACAGCAAGAAGGCTATGATAACTAGGACTATCTTCCATCGTCAGCATTGCATGTGCCATTGAAGATGGATCCCATCGGTACACTTATTATTTATTCCGCTGCTTGTTGTATTAAGACTGGATCATGAGATCCTTTATTCGTATAAGACCTTATTATGGTTTGTAATGGATGATGTACTATGATATGCAATCTGTTATGTCTCACAAAAATGGTAATCCTGGGATTGCGATGTATGACATAACAGGCATCTAGGATTAAAAATCTGGGTGTTGACATAGTTCAAACCAGACCCACTTCCTACCGATTCGGCAAACATTTGTCTTTTTCATCGGGGTAGACAAAAAGGTTTTAAAATCCCCAGTTGGGACATTGTTTATGTAAGGTGTTCTAGTTTTTTTGAAAAAGGGGGGTGGTAGCGTTTTTGAATTGAACATTTGATGTTGCTTCACAATACGCCCTGATTTTGGCACTCAGAAAATAGAAAATGTGTTTTCCGTGCGATGAAAAGGAAAACTTCCTCCTGCAACATTGTTTGTCGTCCCAAGATGCACATGCGTTCACAATGTGGGCACATTATCACAAACTATGTCGCAGTTGTGGCCATAACATTGGTCGTTTGACTTGAAAGCCATGAAACGTCGAACATGATAGCTCATTTCTATGAAGGTTTTTCCAAGATGCAATCAACATACTAAGTTTGGTATTTTTCCTTGCAACTATGTCACATAATATGACACCACACGAAGGATTTACATTGTTCAGACCGTTTTTGAATTTCTTATGTCCATTTCAAAATTTTCTCGTTTCAAACTATGGCCAAAATGGCGGGCATGAAGATAGGGGATGAGCCTCACTAAACTTGGATTGGATATCTGAATAAACACCATATTGTGAGCTTAAAATGATTTTTTTAAATCACGAGTATTAGATCACGTACCATTAGTTCAAACCGGACCCACTTCCTACCGATTCGGTAGACATTTGTCTTTTTCACTAGGGGTGGATGAAAAGGTTTTAAAATCCCCGGTTGGGACATTGTTTATGTAACATGGTCTAGTATTTTTGAAAAATGGGATGGTAGCATTTTGAATTGAACATTTGGTGTTGCTTCACAATACTCCCTGATTTTGGAACTCAGAAAATATAAAATGCATTTTCCGTGCGACGAAAAGGGATACTTCCTCCTGCAACATTGTTCACCGTCCCAAGATGCACGTGCCTTCACAATGTTGGCACATTATCCGAAACTATGTCGCGATTCTGGCCATAACATTGGTCATTTGGCTTGAAAGCCATGAAACCTCGAACATGATAGCTCATTTCTATGAAGGTTTTTTCGAGATGCAATAAATATACCAAGTTTGGTATTTTTCCTTGCAACTATGTCACATAATATGATACCACGCGAAGGATTTACATTGTTTAGACAGTTTTTGAATTTCTTATGTCTGTTTCAAAATTTTCTTATTTCAAACTATGGCCAAAATGGCGGGCATGAAGATTAGGGATGAGCCTCGCTAAACTTGCATTGGATCTCTGGAGAAACATCATATTGTGAGCCTAAAAATGATTTTTGCAAAAAATCACGAGCATTAGATCATGTACCTGTAGTTCAAACCGGACCCACTTCCTACCAATTTGGTAGACATTTTTCTTTGTCACCGGGGGAAGATAAAAAGGTTTTAAAATCCCTGGTTGGGACATTGCTAATGTAAGGTGGTCTAGTATTTTTGAAAAATGGGTTGGTAGCATTTTTGAATTGAACATTTGGTGTTGCATCACAAAACGCCCCGATTTTGGCACTTAAAAAATAGAAAATGGCTTTTCCATGCGACAAAAAGGAAAACTTCCTCCTGCAACATTGTTTGGCATCCCAAGATGCACATGCGTGCATAATATGGGCACATTATCACTAACTATGTCACCATTATAGTCATAACATTGGTCATTCGGCTTGAAAATCCATGAAACCTCGAACATGATAGGTCATTTCTGTGAAGGTCTATCGAGGTGCAACTGATATACCAAGTCAGGTATTTTTCTTTGCAACTATGTCACATAATATGACACCACGCCAAGGATTTAAATTCTTTAGATATTATTCGAATTTCTTATGTCCGTTTCTAAATTTTTCTGTTTCAAACTATGGTCAAAACGGCAGACATGAAGATAGGGGATGAGCCTCGCTAAACTTGCATTGGATCTCTGAAGAAACATCATATTTTGAGTCTGGAAATGATTTTCAAAAATAATCATGAGCATTAATTCATGTACTTGTAGTTCAAACTGGACCCACTTCCTACCGATTCAGCAAACATTTGTCTTTTTCACCAGGGGTGGACGAAAAGGTTTTAAAATCCCCTGGTGGTATATTGTGAATGTAAGGTGGTCTAGAATTTTTGAAAAATGGAGTGGTAGCATTTTGAATTGACCATTTGGTGTTGCTTCACAAAATGCTTCATTTTTGGTGCTCAGAAAAATACGAAATCACTTTTCCATGCATAGTCTTGGCCATCCAATCAAAACACAGTAAAAGGGCTACCCATGGATCACCCACCAAAGTAGATCTCCGTCATCCACTACCACTAGATCCAATGTTCTAGAATTCATCGCTTACCCTAGAGATGAAAATGGAGCGGAAACGGACGGAACTGAGTGGTGCCACATCTGTTTTCATATTTTTTTGCAAAAGCAAAAACGAATACAGAAACCCTGGAAACAAAAACAGGAACATATATTGTCGAAAGCATATACAGACCGAATACGGTGCAAATGTGGAACGATGCAGATTTTACCTGGAACAAAGAGAACCCTGGAATCATGCGACAAATCTCAAGCATTCTAGAAAACTAACAAAATTGGTTCCTGATTATATATAGCACAGTGCTAGGTTTATAAGGGAATAAGGGAATGATCATTTTGTGGAAGCCTTCTCGAATGCATCAAGGCATTATATAGTCTCTAGTACTGGGATGAGCAGCTTTGCAAGTTTGGCTTGACAAGGTCATGTTTTGTGTTGGTTGGATTTGGCCATGCACATCAACCCTAAAACAGAAATTCCATATTAGACGGAAACGGAAATTCCATTTCCGCGTATGTTCCGCCGGAAAACACAGTTCCGTTTTCATTTCCGTAAAAAGTTATGTTTCCATTTCTGTTTTGCAAAATTCCATTTCCGTTTCCATATTTCCATTCCATTTCCGTTTTTCCATAGAAAAGTTAGAAACTTTCCGCTCCACTTTCATCCCTAGCTTCCACACCGAATATTTAGAGGAGTGCGTTGGCAAAAACTGGTCTCGGGGCTCCATTTTGGGCTGTGGCGGCGGGAGACCAATATTTGGCCCGGAAATCGTCTAGGTCAGGCTGCACCCAACCCTACCTACCTCATCGCGCAGACCCTTCCTCCTCTCCTCAGATCCACCCACGGCCGCCTCCTCCATCCGCATACCATCTCCTCCTTCCCTGGGCCATGTTGTCGGCCACCCCAAACCACTGGAACCCCTCCTCCCCTCCACACCACCTCGGGCGCCTCACCCTCACCCTTGACGGGATTTCTCCCATACGCCTGACCCGATCCAGATCGAGGGAGCACCCACCCCATCGTGCCTCTCCTCGCCGGTGGCCAGGCATCGACCCATCAAGTGTAAGGAAGGGCGCCCTTTCCAAGTGCAGGGAAGGGCTCCAGATGGGTTCCTATTCTCACTGCTGGCGCATGAATTGCCGGAGCCCCCGTTCCGTAACTCTCCTCCCATAGCCGGAACCTCGTCGCGGCTAGACACGAATCAGGACAACTCGGACTCCGTCGACATCGCCATGACCGTGGAGGTGTGTGTCATGGCCGCCATCAGCCACCTCCGCACCACCTCCCGCGCCTCACCCTCACCCTTGACGGGATTTCTGCCATGCATGGTCTAGCGGTGGTCAAGTTCTCTCTCTTCCTCCGTGTCCTAACAGCTTACGCATCTCGCATGTGCTCGCAGGTTTCTGGGAGCCGCTCATGCATGGTGCCGAGATGGAGGCGGTCGGTGCATGCTAGTGGCCTGGATCTTGCTATCGGGGCATCTGCGTGAGGTGAGGACATGCCGTCGGGGAGTCTACGCGAGTCCATCCAGGAGTGCGTCTCCGAGTTCATCAGCTTCATCGCCAGTGAGTAAGTGCCTCATCCCCTCCCTCTGATCCCCCCACTTACCTAGATGCAAAATAGTGGATCAGTAGCATAAGATTGAACTACGGGATATACATTTACTTGTAGTTTATTTGACTAATTAGTAGCAAAACAGTATTAGAAATTTCCATAGCATAAGATCCAGACTTCAGGAATAGGTTAGAGGAAATTTTGCATAAGAAATTAACCTAGTCTGAAGAATCTGCTAGTGTTCAAACTTAAGAGAAGGTTCAGATTTCAGGATGCCCCTCACAAATACTCTGTCTAGTACCTGCATTTAGTTATAAGTGTGATCTGGGTTAGGTGTAAACAACTACAGTTAGCAATGCATTGCAAAGGATGTGGTACATGTATCCAATCTCTAGTCTCTATATTTTTCATGATTATTCTATGCCGGCCTACTGTGGTACTGGACATGTACCTAGACTACGGGTAGAGAGAACATCTGGTCTCGGGTCAAGTTTGTGGTGTACTGGACATACACACTTGCATGGGTTGCAGAGACAAATTGAGGCTCAAGCTAAAATAGGGGATAAGTCAATTTATTCAGATCCTTGGCATGCTTTGGAGTACTCTTTACCTTTGCATATTGTTTGGAGTACACTTTACAGAGTAGTATATGTTGTGATTTTGTCTAGTTGATGGAGAACTTGAATAATAACATCTTAACTTCTTATTAGATTTCTCAATTGCTTATTTGTGCAATTTTTTAGGTCCTTTGCTCAGATATATTGGTTGTGTGACAAAAAAATAGTAAAAAAGTTGTTCATGCCATTCTACAGGTTATTGAAGCATGCCACACGAAAGCCCGTGTCCGACGATGGTCGGAGGTGCATCAGAAGCATGACATGTTCATCCAGATGTCCTGCCGCCATGATGTTGAAGCCAACGTGCTGCTTCTAGTCTCCTCCGATGGATTATATAAGTCTTCAGTATATCATGTTCTCTTTTTTACTTAGTTGATGATGGGGCATGTTCTACTAGCATCTGGTTATCTTGAAATGCGCACAAATTAGTGCATTACTTGGCTGTATGCAATGGCTATTGCTTTTTCACCTTATTTTCTACTTGTCATGAACTCATGGTATTGACCTGTAATAGTTTGTGTTTTGACTGTTTGATCGTGTTGTTCTTTACTTGAAGCTAAATGGATATTGGATGATCTACGCTTGCTATTGGTCATCTGATATGGGGTGTTTGTTTGTGGTTGGTGTAGGTCAAGCTATAGCAAAACACACTTGAGCTATAAAAATTGAAGGATAAGATCAAGGAGAACCGGGAGAAGATCAATCTCAACAAGCAGCTGCCCTACCTCATTGACATCAAGGTTTGTGCCTTGCTTGACCTGTACCTATGTTTCAAATGTGTGTGAAATATCATTTACGAATATATTATGCATGCCGGTTGTAATGAGATGCTCACAAAAAATATGTAAGGAAGAAATATTTCTAGTATATTGTTTTTTAATATTTGTAGGCCATGTACTCATGTGATTTCTTGCCCTCCTACAATTTCTCATATCACCGATCATCCGTCAGTTCCTGCTGCTATTGTAGATCGCTGGTGGACACCTGTCTGAGTTGCTGGGCGAGTAGTGACAACCCAGGTGGAGTGGAGGAAGCTAGTAAGGTGTTGGCTAGCTCGCGTGGAGGTGTTGGGCGCCACGAGGGATCATTGGCGACCTGGAGGTGCTGGGCAGTGGGCTTGTTGATTGTATGCATTCATTTTTGTTTTGATGTAATGTACGAGGAGTGATTGTCTTGGTCATTTGAATTTCTAGTCTATTTATTTGAAATTTTGGTCAGTTCATTTTGAAATCTGGTCTATATCATTTTGTAATGAAAATTGATTCTTTATTTATCTAGAAATTTCTAGGCTTCAAACGTTACTTGCATGTACAACCTAAATGAATATAATCTGAATTGTGATAGGCTTTAAAAAGGCCAGCCCAATGACTAATTGTGGATCAAAGCATCTGATTGTAAATCGTAAAAAGGCTGATTGCAGAAAATAATTGGATTCTGAATACGCCAAGGCCCAAATAATAATAAATGTATCGTAAATAGGCCAAGGCCCAACACGAAATGTACTGTTAAAATGCCTGGACCAAGAAAAGGAGGCTAGAATTAATGGGCTCGACCCATATAAGCGACCAAACTAGACCGGACTAAATTTACATTATGACAATTTCGTTTCGTCACAATTTTTCCACGTCGGATTGGCCACGTAGGATCTGATGTGGCTAGGCTAGACTGCTAGTGACAATATTGGATCGTCATAGAGGTTATGACGATCTAATATCGTCATAGAAGATTATGATGATTTTACAAAAAACGTCATTGTATGCAATTACCGATGCTCAGTTTTTGATGATATGTTTTTCGTCATAAGATCGGCATATATTGTAGACAACGACGATTCAGTGACAAAAATGGAGGGTCATGTATCAATAGATTCCTTATAGTGCGGTGCTGGATCTCGATTTGCGGGTGCGTGTTGGGCCTTGGCCTCGGTTCGGGAGGACGCGATCGGATCTGCGACATTCGTTTGCGGGGGGGGCATTGGAGGTGGCCTAAGATCACTCAATCGCTATGCACTCATCGGTTAGCCGCAATCTAGCCTCCTTTTTTATTGCTCTAGCATGAGGAAAGTTATAGTCAGTGTTTGTTTTAGAAGACTCCAAAGTTTCTTTTCATTCCGAATCTCTCGAGAGACAAACATGGCAAGGGAGAGCATGGCTTTTCGATTGGGAGTTAGGTCATTCATGATCTTTAGCCACCACTCTTTGATTGTGAGAATCGTCCATTGATGAGGATCAAGTGTGTAGGACCCATCGAATCCTTAATGATGCCCCATAGGCAAATGGTGAAGCGACAATTCACGAGAAAATGATTGATCCACTTGAGTGCTCTTTTGCAAAGTGGACAAAGGACGCAAATTTTCCAACCCCTATAGGATAGTTTAGTGAGATCATGGTGGCCATGGACCTTCTCATCCATAACCGTGATGAGAAACAATGGGAACAGTTCAGGGGCTCGGTGCCACTCCAAAGGCTTGCATTGGACCATAAGCTAGAGGCCGGCCATGGGCAGCTCTCTACAAAGACTACTTCCATCGTACGAATCTGTTGTACCCGACTTCTCTTTTCTGACAACACTTTTGAATGCTGCGGAATGTGTTCATGTGTTTTCCTAATGGAGTGAGGGCTCATGATGATTACTTCCAGTTGATAACCCACAAGTATAGGGGATCGTGTGTAGCCTGTTTGATAAGTAAGAGTGTCGAACCCAACGAGGAGCTAAAAGTAGGATAAATATTTCTCAATTTCTATCAACCACTGATACAACTCTACGCATACTAAACGTTTGCATTATCTAGGAAATAAAACTAGAGCAACAATACGAGTAATAGGGATAGCTTTGCATGATAATAAATAACAAGAAAGTAAAGCTAGTTGCTGCAACAATAAATACACTAAATTATAGAACCATCAGTGTGGAATAGTGGTGGTAATTGTGGTGGATTTGTCCAAGTTTAAATAGTGAATAGATCAGTTTCATTGTCTTCGATGCAGTTTTCTATGTGGGAGAGGCTAAATATACATGTGCTTCACTACTTGGAATTACATGTACTAATATGATTGGATTGTTAGCAAACATCTGTAAGTACTAATCAATGCATTAAGGTTTTCCCAACCATAGCCTTAAGTTTAATGGTCCTGTTACTCCCATATGTGCAACGTTCTGGTTCGCGTCCTCAGGTTTCTGTCACTCCGGTAGAACTCCCCCTTCCTTTTACACATACTACAAACCCTATGATGTTTAATCCATACGCGCACAAATATAATGGACACCAAAGGACTGTACCATATCAACATACAACTCTAATGAACCGAAGACGTTCAACCATTCAATCTAACAACAAAGAAACTACGAAACATGACATAGATCATAGGATTATAACTTACAGCATCAAACACCATGTTTACATAGGACAGTACAGAGGTGTGTGGGAGGATGAACCACTGCTTACTAGGAGGATTAGGTGATGGATATGGCAGTGAAGATGGTGAAGAGGGCGGCGGCGACGCCGGCGGCGGTGTGGGGGACTCCTTCCCCGCCGTCGGTATCATGGGGGAGAACCGCCCCTTAGCCCCCTTCCTTCATGGCTTCTTGGGAGCCCTCCCCCATGGAGATGGGATCCATGGGGAGGAAAAAACGTTGCTTTGGTGGCTTCAAATTCATGGGTGGAGATGTCCTGGGCGAATTAGGTTTCCTCTCTTTATATAGCTTCTCGGATTCACGTCACCCCATCTTGGGCTGCAGTAAATCGGGCCTAAAGGGCCCGTACGGACTCGGAATCAGCTAAATTGTATATCTAGAACATTTGTCGCAAAATTTCCAACAACTTTGTAGTTGAAGAGGTTTCCATTTGACACCGTCTGCGACCCGAAACATGACCATCTTCAAAAAGAGTTCTAAGACAGATTTCTAGAAAAATCTCAATTTGACTACAACATGGTTTCCACTTGTATTCTTGATAATTCCTACACATCAAAGTGTAAAACAAGAACATTGTGCATTTTTTCAACTATTAGTAGGTTAGTCCAAACAAATCATAAACATTATATAAAAAGGAGTGTCAAAAGCATATTATTAGCATAAAACCATCAAAAATTATAAATACGTTATGGACGTATCAACATCCCCAAGCTTAGTTCCTGCTTGTCCTCGAGTAGGTAAATGGTCAAAACAATATAATTTTTGAGGTGACATGCAGACAACACAATCTTGATCATCATTATTGTAAAAGCATTGATAGCTAGGATTAAGATAATCTAAACATGAATCATGAAAGATAGAGTTCTAACAATAAGACATAGCAACTATGTTGTAACATGAAAAGGCACAAACAAAAGATTCATGAATAACAATACTTTGCAAGACGTTTTTTTCTTTCACATAAAGAAAACATAGCATAGTGGCATTCAACTTGTCCCTCATAGAGTAGCAAAACATAAATGCATAGGACACCTTCAAAGTTCATAAGGGTGACTAGATACAAATAGTTTAAGAACAAGCAATATCAAAGTTATGCATCAATCAACAAGTCTTGGGACAATGCACATTAAACTAAGAATGGCCACTATGCTCTCTTAATAGGTGCATAAAGATAGAAGATGGAGACTCAACATAAAAGTAAAAGAAAGTCCTTCTTAAAACGAAGCAGGGATTCAAGTCTCATAAAGATCTTCCAAAAATTATGGTACTTATTAGCTTTCAGCTCTCACTACCCCTATCATAAGCATCTTTAGGTGATTAAGGTTAAAGTGATACAACTAAGAGGATATGCTTGATAAGTTATAAGTTGAAATGTCATGCCCCTTACTTACGAGTACCGAACCTCATGCTACCCAACTTCAGTCACAAGTAAGCTCTTGTCATTGTAAGTACATATGTATCATAGAGAACCGCCAATGGGTACCCCTTGCACATGATACAGGAGCTATCCCATAATCAAAATGACAATGCAAGCAGACAATGAGCATATTAGCGATCTTTTTATTTGCTATTTGCATAGGTTTTTATTAAGGATGCTTCATAGAGTGCTCATTACGGTTATGCTGCAAGTTTCCAGCATGATTAGGCATGGCTTAGGCTAGCAGCCCAGGCGTTTCTCTAACACACATACAAACTCTATGATCTTACAAGTTCCCCCTTTATTTCACACCGACGGGATCCATAAGCAAAAGAATCATGATATCAACAAAATACAAGTGCAATGTTGAAAGTGTTCCCCGTGATACATGGTTCTGCTAACTGCAACTTATAAAGCGCAAGCATATACGCAACAAAGATGGACACAATGGTTCAAGTTTATTAAGTGCAAGAAAATAAAGTGTGCCATCAAGTTCGTGAGAGCTTTAATCACTAATTTTCACATAACAAGTTTAATTCGAAAGGTAGATAAAAGCATGAATATACTTGGAATATCAAATGCTAATAGGTAGGTATGGTGGACTCTTTGGGATAACTTGATTTTATTTGGAGTTGGATGCATGAGTGGAACTCATACTTGGTTATGCAAGCTAGCAAAAGACTAGGAGCGACCAACTAAAAGAGCAATAATGGCCATAATCATGAAAAGCGACAAAACATCATCAATTAAAGCATAAAGTGATACTATAAGTCGAAAACTAAAGGATCATAAAGCTATTGTGACTTGGGATAGTCATAACATGGTGTGAGCATGCGCCAAGTCAACCCAAATAAAGCATCAAAGGAGAATACCGCAATATTATGTTTTAATATGCTAAAACAACACATGATTATTTCAAGGCACATTAAGCAATCTCAATTGTTTATAACATGTCATGCTACAGAAAAATCACTAAGCATAAAGCCAAAACAATATCAAGCATGACATGACAAATCATAGGCCACCATCAAAAACGAGCTCCTTTTACCACTTAAGCATGAACTTTTCCTACTCTTTTCCAATCCAACCACACTTATTCGAAAACTAATGTCTGAAAGAGGGGGTCCAACCAATTTATTCAAGCAAACTAAGAAAACCAAGCAAACAAAAACGAAAACGAAGACGCTCCAAGAACAACACAATTGTGCATGAAACAATAAAAATGAAGTGTTTGGAAGAAACCTGAGATTTTTATTGATGAAGAAGGGGATGCCTTGGGCATCCCCAAGCTTTGACGCTTGTACTTCTTGGATATTTCTTGGGGTGACACAGTTGGCATCCCCAAGCTTGAGCTTTAGTCCATTCTTCATCTCATAACATGTGGCGCCCCGCAAAAACCACTACTAGAAAATCGCGGTGTTTTTGTGCATTGCATCATCATGACCGCATGCTCATGTCATCATGCCACATTGCATTTGAGCATCGTCATGTAATCTTACATTTGTTTGTATAAAACTATTTTCGAAGAGTCTGTTTTGTTTTCTAAACGCCCCGTTATTAATTCAAATTAAAACCCGGGTCTCCAGATTATTTTGTTTCGTCTACCAACGGTTTTCAAAAGCCCCGTTTTAAATATTAAAATTTTTATTTTATTTTTAGGGGCAGCCTACCGGGCCGATCCGACCCAGTCGGCCACCCTAGTGCAAAAACCAGAGCTACCCCAAATCTTTTCCTACCTAATTCTAATCTACCCATCCCCAGCCACCTCACCCCACCCTATCACCTCGCGCCACCTCACCCTGAAACTTTTTCCACCCACTCACTCACAGCCACCTGGCCCACTCCCCTGGCCCGCCCCAGCCGTTTCCCGCCCACCGCACCGACCGGCCGCTCCTGGCCCGCATCCCCACCCCACCTGCCCCGCTCCCCCTGCCGACAGCCCCGCCTCGGGATCCCACCCCGCCCGCGTCACCTGGCCCCACCACTCCCCCGCGTCCCTCCCACCGACGCTCCCCTCTTCCCTCTCATCTCCCCGCCCGGCGTGCAGCGCCGCCGACCTCCACCTTCTGCCTCGTCGCCGTCAGGGGCACCTCGACCGCGCCCCCACCTCCACTCCGTCACCACCCCAAGCGCCGCCTCAATCCCCGTCATCGCCGGCCTCCGCGCCGCTGTTGCCCGCCTCTTCTCGGAGCTCCGCCCCGCGTCCTCCCCCGAACACCGCCACGACGCCCTCCTCGTCGACCGCCCGCCGCTCGGCCCTGAGCCGTCGGGGCTCTGCCTTCGCCTTCCCCGAGCCCGCCTCCCATGCGACCGGCCGTCTCCGCCGACCCAGCACTGCCGGCGAGCCGCCTCCCCGCCTTCCTCTGCGAGTTCTTCCTCGCCGCGCCGTCGCCGGGCGCCTCTCCACCGCCACACCCTTCCCCGGCACCCCAGGCCTCACCACCTCGACGCCGCGCGCTCTTGCCTCCCCTGGGCCTCTGCGCCGTCCTCGGCCCCGTGTCGCACGCGCGTGGCCGCCACCTCTGCCACCATTCCTTTCCCCCGCGCCCCTGCGCTGTCGCCCTCCTCGTCTTCTGTGCCGAGCCCGACCTGGCCCTGCAGCAAGCCCACTCGCCACCGCCTGCAACCTCCTCTGCCACGCCCTTCTTCCGTGCCATGCGCTGATGCGGTCGGCATCGCCTCATCATCCTCGAACCGGAACACCCTGCGTTGGCCCCCTCCAAGGTTTTTCTGTGAATTTTTGTGATGTGGTGCGAGTGGTGTTTGCATACGTGGACATGAAGATGCTAATCCAGTAACAACAAGATGGAAGCCGGTGCCCCCAAGATCTCCTTCACGGAAACCTCAAGTACTTCTGCATGGCGCCCCGAGGACCCCGGTACCCGATCTACTCAAGTCCGTCATCCAACACCGAAGCCGGTACCCGAACATCCTCGTCACGGAAGCGACAAGGCCCCTTCTCGGACCCGAAGACCCCGGGTGCGCCGAAACGGTTCCGAGACGCTGAAGACCGAACCCGGCGAGACCGAACCTGAACCACATCGACCCAAGATCGCCGAGTCCCAATGTGTGACCCCTTTCTGAGACCCCCCCTATTTTAGAAATGACATATAATTGTTGCATGTTAAATAGTTCATGCTTGCATACATCTCATCATGTGGGTTTGGGGAATTATGTCGATTCACCTCATAATTAAATATGGAGACCATCTGCGGGATTGTGTTGTCTTATTCCGGACTCCATTTAAATTTGTGTAGCGAACCAATGCCATGTTCTGCCTTGTTAATACAACATTTAAATTGCATCGGTCTAAATAACTTGAACCATATAATCATTTGTCGGGACCCCGGTTCGGCTTAATACTGCCTAATCGCACTGCATCTGCATCATATCATAATCATGCCGGATCTTCTGCCGTAGTATTTAATATTGCATCCGGTGTTTCTTCTAGTGTTTGCTTCTTCGCGGATTAGGCCAATGAGTTGATGCGAGTATCGACAAGTTCTCCGGATATGATCCTTCGGCAGTGTTTTCCTAGGCGAGCATCTCTTCCCCTTCTACCTATTTTGCATTTATAGTCTTTATTTCCTCCTGTTGATCTATTGCTATCCGTGTCGCGATGCTTTAGTTCCCGTATACCAGTTATATCCCGAGCAGCCTCTATATTTCCTTGGACACCTCCTATTACCTGTGTTTGGTAGATAGCTGGCCTTGCGAGTCGTAGTTGCTTGCTTAGGTGCGATCTTGTATTATCGAGTACCACAGTTGTTGGATTGATGGCAGATGTTTATTGGTGGAGATGCTTATTGGTGGAGATGCTTATTGGTGGAGTTGATCATGACTTTAATTGCAACTATTAAAATGCTAGATATAACTAATGCAGAGGCATCGGTGGGCAATAGCTGTTAATTGGTTCTTCCACGCTCACTTGTGTCCTGTAGGACCCCGAGTACTTGATACCTGTTCCACGATTTTTCGCACTATCCACATCCGGGAGGCCTATGGACCCCCCTGAGCCAGAGCTTGATTCATTTCTATTTCTTGGGGCCACAAAGTAGTTTGGGGCTTTGTTACTATCCTGTACTTATGCCATGCTTTACTGTTTTATTAAGATTGTGCGTGGAGCACCTGTACTGTTTTGGATGCGGAGTGTTTTCGCGGTATCGATAAGCCTAGTCACACTTTCGGGTTCCCGGTCATTTACAGCCATTGACGCAAACCTTGGGTCCGTCTCGGAGCTGGCTAACTTCGTTGCGGGTAGCTTAATGGGGTGGCCCCCTGAAATATTTCTAAATCCTGTGATTGCTTTGTCGTGAATGCCTCGTTGGGTTTTGAGTTGGTTTTTCTGAGGTTGATCGAGTGTGTGTTGCTATTTGTGCACCCCTGCAGGGTAAAATTTCTGAAAGCCGTGTCCGCGGTAATGGACGACTTGGAGCACAGTATCTCGATCATAGACAAGCATTACTAAAGTAGTGCTATAAACTTGACTTAATATGTGACTAGTAATCAGATGCAACTATAACGGAATGGATATTAAAAATGCCAACAACTGGTGGATCTTGGTCGTATCGTGTTCTGATATACCTGCCTAGTAAGTATTGCAACTCCAATGGAATGTGATAAAAGTGCCAACAACTGCTGGGTTTTGGGATTCCTCAGGATAATTATATCTGACTAGTAAATGTCCCAACTACAATAGAATGGTAATTAAACTGCCCACTACTTATGCTATCAGAACGGCCCACGCTATCTATATCTGACTAGTGAGTGCTTCAATTATAATGGAATGAATAAAATTGCCAACCGTGTGAGTTCCTTGGTCCGACTTCCTCGTTTGGTCTTGAGGGGGAAATACCAGGATGGGTTTGTTTGGTGTTAGCTCCAGGTTGGAACCGAATAGGTCTTTCTTATCCTTCTCTGATAACCACTAGTTGTATCGAGTCTCTATAGGTTGTTTAGTGCCACTGCTCTGCCGCTTCAGCCCACCATACCTATGTAGGCAAGAGCCGCCGACTTCTAGCCTCGCCGTGTACTGGCCTCAGTACTGACCCTCCTCTTTTTCCTTTGCCCTTTGTCGGCACCCCTTTTGTTTTAGCAAGTTTGAGATCTCCGTCGTTAGCAGGGTTACCCTTCCGGCTTGGTCTGGGCAGGGTTATGGACGCCATTGGTTATTCTTCAGGGCTCTTAGCCCCATTTGCATCTTGTCCGTAGACGGACGCTCTATCGTTTTCAAGGTGATTTGGATCTTTGTATTGTATATCTGTATTCTTGACTCAGGGAGTCGCTGTTGTATATATATCTGTTCTGTGGGTCCCATCAAGGACTGTTGTGTAATGTTATTACTTCGTTTTCCACCTGCACGAAAGTGCCTAGTGGGCGTCCTTGAATCGTTTCTATGCGGGTTTGGCAGAAATTGCTAAAACTTGCATAGGGCCGATTTGAGGGTGTTACAGAGTGGTATCAGAGCTCAGCAGTTGCGATACACCACAAGTCCAGCCTGTAGGATAACCTAGCTAACGGCCGAAGTAGATTGTCAAAACTATTTTGGAAAATCGGTTGGATAGATCTGATTAGGTCTGATTTTACTCCTTACCCTCTGCTATTCTCCCCTTACCTCTGTGTGTTTTGAATCTGCTCTCTTATCTTTCTTCAAGTCTAGGACTTCTCGTGGTTGGGTTTCCGTCGTACCTTTAGGGTTTCGCTTCCTCCTTTGGTAACGGTGCTTCTACCTCCAGACTTCAGGCTATCTGAGAGATCCTTTATCTGTGGTACCATTCTTTGTTCCTTGTATGTCCCTTCCGGTGTTTTCCGACGCGACGACATCATCTACGCCAGATCCGATGCAGAGTGTGCCTTACTCTTTGTTTCCGACCCTCGTTTGTCGAGATCTTCAGTCTAATTTGGAGAGTTGGTTGCATAAATCCCCTATTCATATGCAGAGTAATGGTTTGGGTGCGCGATGGACTGATCACCATCCGACTACTCTTATCATTCGCTTTTGTATGTCGAATCGGGGAATCCAGCAATTTTACTCCGTCCACGGAAGCTAGAGGTGGCTTTATTTGTGGATACCTCTACCTTCGTCTTTTGTTTCCGGAGTGTTCTCTCGACGATCACGGACAACGACCTCTTGTTAGTGATGTCACGAGGACCTACACGAAGTGAGAAGTTTCAGATCGCCGACCTTCTTTCCGGTACCATGAGGCGGATCTCGAGGGCGAGATCCCTTGTTAGTGGTGTCGAATTGTGGCGCCCCGCAAAAACCACTACTAGAAAATCGCGGTGTTTTTGTGCATTGCATCATCATGACCGCATGCTCATGTCATCATGCCACCTTGCATTTGAGCATCGTCATGTCATCTTGCATTTGTTTGTATAAAACTATTTTCGAAGAGTCTGTTTTTGTTTTCTAAACGCCCCGTTATTAATTCAAATTAAAACCCGGGTCTTCGGATTATTTTGTTTCGTCTACCAACAGTTTTCAAAAGCCCTGTTTTAAATATTAAAATTTTTATTTTATTTTTAGGGGCAGCCGTACCGGGCCGATCCGACCCAGTCGGCCACCCAGTGCAAAAACTAGAGCTACCCCAAATCTTTTCCTACCTAATTCTAATCTACCCATCCCCAGCCACCTCACCCCACCCTATCACCTCGCGCCACCTCACCCTGGAACTTTTTCCACCCACTCACTCACAGCCACCTAGCCCACTCCCCTGGCCCGCCCCAGCCGTTCCCCACCCACCACACCGACCGGCCGCCCCTGGCCCGCGTCCCCACCCCACCTGCCCCGCTCCCCCTGCCGCTAGCCCCACCTCGGGATACCACCCCGCCCGCGTCACCTGGCCCCACCACTCCCCCGCGTCCCTCCCACCGACGCTCCCCAATTCCCTCTCATCTCCCTGCCCCGCGTGCAGCGCCGCCGACCTCCACCTTCCGCCTCGCCGCCGTCAGGGGCCACCTCGACTGCGCCCCCACCTCCACTCCATCACCGCCCCAAGCACCGCCTCAATCCCTGTCCTCGCCGGCCACCACGCCGCCGTCGCCCACCTCTTCCCGGAGCTCCGTCCCGCGTCCTCCCCAGAACACCGCCACGACGCCCTCCTCTTCGACCGCCCGCCGCTCGGCCCTGAACCGCCAGGGCTCTGCCTTCCTCTTCCCCGAGCCCGCCTCCCATGCGACTGGCCGTCTCCGCCGACCCAGCGCCGCCGTGGAGCCGCCTCCCCGCCTTCCTCTGCGATTTCGTCCTTGCCGCGCCGTCGCCGGGCGCCTCTCCACCGCCGCGCGCTCTCGCCTCCCCCGGGCTTCTGCGCCGTCCTCGGCCCAGTGTCGCACGCGCGTGGCCGCCGCCTCTGCCACGATTCCTTTCCCCCGCGCCCCTGCGCCGTCGCCCTCCTCGTCTTCTGCGCCGAGCCCGACCCGGCCCTGCAGCAAGCCCACTCGCCACCGCCTGCAACCTCCTCTGCCGCGCCCTTCTTCCATGCCATGCGCTGATGCCGTCGTCATCGCCTCATCATCCTTCAACCGGAACACCCTGCGTTGGCCCCCTCCAAGGTTTTTCTGTGAATTTTTGTGATGTGGTGCGAGTGGTGTTTGCATACGTGCACATGAAGATGCTAATCCAGTAACAACAAGATGGAAGCCGGTGCCCCCAAGATCTCCTTCACGGAAACCTCAAGTACTTCTGCATGGCGCCCCGAGGACACCGGTACCCGATCTACTCAAGTCCATCATCGACCACCGAAGCCGGTACCCGAACATCCTCGTCACGGAAGCGACAAGGCCCCTTCACGGACCCGAAGACCCCGGGTGCGTCGACACGGTTCCGAGACCCTGAAGACCGATCCCGGCGAGACCGAACCTGAACCACATCGACCCAAGATCACCGAGTCCCAATGTGTGACCCCTTTCTGAGACCCCCCCTATTTTAGAAATGACATATAATTGTTGCATGTTAAATGGTTCATGCTTGCATACATCTCATCATGTGGGTTTGGGGCATTATGCCGATTCACCTCATAATTAAATATGGAGACCATCTGCAGGATTGCGTTGTCTTATTCCGGACTCCATTTAAATTTGTGTAGCGAACCGATGCCATGTTCTTCCTTGTTAATACAACATTTAAATTGCAGGGGCCTAAATAACTTGAACCATATAATCAATTGTCGGGACCCCGGTTCTGCATAATACTGCCTAATCGCACTGCATCTGCATCATATCATAATCATGCCGGATCTTCTGCCGTAGTATTAAATATTGCATCCGGTGTTTCTTCTAGTGTTTGCTTCTTCGCGGATTAGGCCGATGAGTTGATGCGAGTATCGACAAGTTCTCCGGATATGATCCTTCGGCAGTGTTTTCCCAGGCGAGCATCTCTTCCCCTTCTACCTATTTTGCATTTATAGTCTTTATTTCCTCCTGTTGATCTATTGCTATCCGTGTCGCGATGCTTTAGTTCCCGTATACCAGTTATATCCCGAGCAGCCTCTATATTGCCTTGAACACCTCCTATTACCTGTGTTTGGTAGATAGCTGGCCTTGCGAGTCGTAGTTGCTTGCTCAGGTGTGATCTTGTATTGTCGAGTACCACAGTTGTTGGATTGATGGTAGATCTTTATTGGTGGATATGCTTATTGGTGGAGTTGATCATGACTTTAATTACAACTATTAAAATGCTAGATATAACTAATGCAGAGGCATCGGTGGGAAATAGCTGTTAATTGGTTCTTCCATGCTCACTTGTGTCCCGTAGGACCCCGAGTACTTGATACCTGTTCCACGATTTTTCGCACTATCCACATCCGAAAGGCCTATGGAACCCACTGAGCCAGAGCTTGATTCATTTCTATTTCTTGGGGCCACAAAGTAGTTTGGTGCTTTGGTAGTATCCTGTACTTATACCATGCTTTACTGTTTTATTAAGATTGTGCGTGGAGCACCTGTACTGTTTTGGATGCGGAGTGTTTTCGCGGTATCGACAAGCCCAGTCACACTTTCGGGTTCCCAGTCGTTTACAGCCATTGACGCAAACCTTGGGTCCGTCTCGGAGCCGGACAACTTCGTTGCGGGTAGCTTAATGGGGTAGCCCCCTGAAATATTTCTGAACCCTGTGATTGCTTTGTCGTGAATGCCTCGTTGGGTTTTGAGTTGGTTTTTCCGAGGTTGATCGAGTGTGTGTTGCTATTTGTGCACCCCTGCAGGGTAAAACTTTCTGAAAGCCGTGTCCGCGGTTATGGACGACTTGGAGCACGGTATCTCGATCATAGACAAGCATAACTAAAGTAGTGCCATAAACTTGACTTAATATGTGACTAGTAATCAGATGCAACTATAACGGAATGGATATTAAAAATGCCAACAACTGGTGGATCTTGGTCGTATCGTGTTCTGATATACCTGCCTAGTAAGTATTGCAACTCCAATGGAATGTGATAAAAGTGCCAACAACTGCTGGGTTTTGGGATTCCTCAGGATAATTATATCTGACTAGTAAATGTCCCAACTACAACAGAATGGTAATTAAACTGCCCACTACTTATGCTATCAGAACGGCCCACGCTATCTATATCTGACTAGTGAGTGCTTCAATTATAATGGAATGAATAAAATTGCCAACCGTGTGAGTTCCTTGGTCCGACTTCCTCGTTTGGTCTTGAGGGGGAAATACCAGGATGGGTTTGTTTGGTGTTAGCTTCAGATTGGAACCGAATAGGTCTTTCTTATCCTTCTCTGATAACCGCCGGTTGTATCGAGTCTCTATAGGTTGTTTAGTGCCGCTGCGCTGCCGCTTCAGCCCACCTTACCTATGTAGCAGAGAGCCGCCGAATTCTAGCCTCATCGTGTACTGGCCTTAGTACTGACGCTCCTCTTTTTCCTTTGCCCTTTGTCGGCACCCCTTTTGTTTTAGCAGGTTTGAGATCGCCGTCGTTAGCAGGGTTACCCTTCCGGCTTGGCCTGGGCAGGGTTATGGACGCCATTGGTTATTCTTCAGGGCTCTTAGCCCCATTTGCATCTTGTCCGTAGCTGGACGCTCTATCGTTTTCAAGGTGATTTGGATCTTTGTATTGTATATCTGTATTCTTGACTCAGGGAGTCGCTGTTGTATATATCTGTTCTGCGGGTCCCATCGAGGACTGTTGTGTAATGTTATTACTTCGTTTTCCACCTGCACGAAAGTGCCTGGTGGGCGTCCTTGAATCGTTTCTATGCGGGTTTGACGGAAATCGCTAAAACTTGCATAGGGCTGATTTGAGGGTGTTACATTACATCACTCTTTTCATACACCTGAAAATTTTCCTTCATACAAAACTTCACACAATCTTTATTAGCAACATTAGTGCACTCAAGATAATAAGTCTTTGGATTCAGTTCCAACACTAATAAAACTTCCATTAAAACACAATATATTGTAGCACTTCCCTCAAAAAGCTCAATTCCCCAAAAAGAACCCAAAAAGGAATCAACAAGAAGAAAATGCAAATAATGGCAGAAATCTATCAAAACAGACCAGCAGGAAAAGAACAATTTTTTCGAAGACCTTTTGTTGCTCAAATCGAAAAGTGTTGAACTAACAAAAGTTAGATAACAACCTGGTACAGAAGCACAAAAATTCACAGATCAAACCGACATACAGAGGTTTTACACGAATTTTTACAGCAAAGCACAAAAATCTATTTTGGGACAGCAACTTTCCCAAGCATTACTGCTTTCTCATTAGAGGTTACTCTTGGCACAAAAAGCAAATAAAAAGGATAAGGAGCAGTTATTACTGAGGTAATAACTTCCAAGACTCGTCTAAAACTTTTGGCTTATCTCCCAATAAGTATCTTTCTTTAACGCCTTTAAGTTAAGCATAGGAGCAAGATTCAAGTATTTTCGAATGAATAAGCATTAAGATCAATACCAGAAATATCTTTCTCTTTCAAGGCTTCATGCATTCCTACAAGTTTTTAACTGAAAATCTTCCATGGAAAGATTTTTTTTGGTTTCATTGGCATGAACACAAGTGTTCGAGGTCGACCCCCACTTAACTATTACTCATCTTTCCAATCACTTTCGTTTTTGAAAATGTTTTTAGGTAACAAGTACAACTATTTATTTTTGTAATTCGCATTCCCTATCCATACTAAGATAGAGACCAACTTAAAACTGAAAGTAAAACCTACTTAAAGATAAATCAAACAAGTGCAGACAAGAATATTCACCCACACGTTATTGCTCCCTGGCAACGGCGCCAGAAAAGGTCTTGATAACCCACAAGTATAGGAGATCGTGTGTAGCCTTTTTGATAAGTAAGAGTGTCGAACCCAACGAGGAGCTAAAGGTAGGATAAATATTCTCTCAAGTTCTATCAACCACTGATACAACTCTACGCATACTAAACGTTTGCATTATCTAGGAAATAAAACTAGAGTAACTATCAATACCCGGATTTTTAATTCCAGATGCCCGTTATGCCATACCTCGCAATCCTAGGATTACCATTTTTGCGAGACATAACGGATTGGATATCACAGTACATCATCCATTACAAACCATACTTAAGGTCTTACACAAATAAGGATCTCATGATCCAGTCTTAATACAACAAGCAGCGGAAAAAGAAAAGATAGCGTAACTATGGGGTCCATCTTCAGGGGCACAGGCAATGCTGACGAAGGCAGATAGTCCTAGTTATCATAGCCGTCATGTTGGCCATCATCTTGATAGTCTCCTTCATAGTCTGGCCATGATAATAGCCAGGGACAAAAGCCATGAGTACTCTTTAAGTACTCGCAAACTACCACTAACAAGTATAAACTTCTAAGGTAAAGTGCTAACTCTAAGTTTAACTATAAAGTTAAGTTTGAAACCTAAGCTGAGTTCAGAAGCAAAGAAAAATAAAGGAAAGTCCTAAAATCACTTAATTTGGGAAGCTATTGTCATAAACACAACCCTGTTGTGGTCAAGTCAAGATTCATCATTCTTTTCAAAGTATTTAGATAGCATCTGACAACGAAACAGTATGGCCATTTCAACTGTCCATAACCGTGGACGCGGCTATTCGAATAGTTTGACACTTTGTAGAGGTGGTACACTTTCACCACAAGATTCGATACATCTGTCAGGGATAACCCTAAATCATCATACTTAGTATGCAGATAATCAAACATAACCTTCCTTTTACACACCCTAGTATAAGCACCTCTCCTATGAGTATGGCCTCCCAACCATGACCACCAGTCATCTTGGGCACTGCATAGGTGGACATCATGCGAGGTAGCCTCAACTCAGACCTCTCCCGTGAGGGAACTAATACTAATGCATATAAATTTCCAGCTAAGCCTTACCCAGTTCAGGTAATGTGGTTGTACGGTAAATTTGGAATGGTATCGCATCCGAATCCAACCATCAGTTTTATAAAAGATTTAAGGCTCAGGCCTCAACATTTTCATCAACATCAATCCTTTGTGTTTGTCAACACATGTCAAAACATCTCAATAGAATGACTCATCATTCCAAGGTTCTCATAATTCATTTTCACCAAGTGTTCCCATCTAAAGTGACTCAAGTTTTTGATTCTACTCTAAACTACTAAGTTAAGAGTGTTCACTAAGGTGGAAAAGATGGGTTCAATCTCATGCCATAGAATGACATCTAAAGGGTTCTAAATAGGTCAAGTTTTATACTTTTTATGCTACCTTCAAACTAAGTAAAGAACTTTGTATAACCTAGGAGGGGTAAAACTTGTAACTAAGACTTGGGGTACTAATAGTTAAAAGGGAGTGTGATCAAAGCATGCTTAAGGCATCTTTGCTAAACCATCTAGTTTGATTCTAATTTGCTAAGCACTAAACTTGCAAGTGTTAGCTTGCACTGTTAATGGTGGCTTGCACTTAAAAGTGCTAGCTTGCTAATAGTAGCTTGCCTTGGTTGGTGTAGTGGTTGAAGTTTTCTTCTTCTTCTTCTTGGTAGAACTCCTCCTCCTCGAAAGCTTGGTCGGTACTATCGTCTATAAATACATACGGAGTGCACAATCACCAAACAATACTTAACGAAGCTAAGTAACATTCTAAGACACACATTTCATGATCTATTATCATCACAAACATCACAAGTTTAATTCCATAGTTTCATCCCTTTTATTTGAGAAAAGTAATTTCTACTCATTGAAAACTTAACTAAAATTTAATATTCACCACCAAAGTATGGGATCATGTGGACACATGTCCTCACCACATATTCTAACATGTGGGAATGAGATTTAAAGGTTGGATCAACATTACTTTGGTTTAAGTTCATTATTTAATGATTTAAAGTGACTAGAAATGCCTATATAGCATTATTTTGGTACTAGTCCAAAGTCACTGCATGTAAACCTTAATATTATTACATATTTAGATATATATAATGAAATGTGATTTTTGAGAGTTGGAATCAACTCAAAAGCTAACTTGGTTGATTTTATAAAAATGTTGCAAGTTGCAAATGCTTCTGTCTTCTTATTTTTATTAGGAGAGATCGATAACTCTAATTGAATTAAATCCAATGGGCTTGGATATATCATCTTACTACCTTTCAGGCAAAATTAGTTTCATTCTTTTTGGATTTGTAAAACTCCCAGAATTGAATTTTAAAATAGTGGCCAAAAAGTAGATTTAAATAAAAATAAAAATCCAGATTTGAATGTGTGGGCTAGCGCGAGAAACGAATTGGGCCGGCCCAGTGGCGCTCCGCGGCACGGGGCTCAGCTGACAGGGGGGTCCCGCTTGTCAGCGACACTTAACACGTGAAACGGTACACGCGCTGTGGGCCGTAGGATTAGAAGGTAGATCTATGGCTGAGGGTCGTCGTCGACGATGAATAGGTTGCCGGTGAGCTCGAACCCTAGCGGCTCGGTGGGGGTCTGCTAGGGGCGTACCAGGGCTCCAGCGGGGTCGGCGAGGCGGGCAAACGAAGTGGAAGACGATGGCGAGGCGAGGCGCGGTTGCGGCGGAGCTTGGGGTGGTCGAAATCAACGGCGCCCTTCTCCTCCTGCCGCGGCTGCTCTGGCTCCAATTCCAGCGAGGCAGAGCTCGCCTTGCTCCGACTAGAGGTGGATGAGGTTCAGAGAGGTGAGGGGAGTGGAATGGTGTGGAGAAGAGAGGTTGGGGAGGGCTCCTTTTATAGGCCCGACGGTGACACCGAGGGGGATGGGCAGGCGACGATGGCAACATGGCTACGGCGGGGTAGAGGCATGGCTGCGGGTGGCGATCGACGTGTGGTTCCCTGGCGGTGCTCTAGGCATTGAATACAGCCATAGGGGCGGTGGCATGCGGTCTGGGCGAGGTGGCGCTCTGCGCGGCAGAGGCGGCGGTGTCCACGGCGAGCGGTGGCTGGGAGGCGTTGGGCAGCCAGCAGGGGTGTCTGGGGTGTTCTCCAGGTCGTGGCGGAGCGGCGGGCGCGGGCTGCGGCCAAGAGGCGGTCTGGGCGAGCGAGGACCGAGCACGCTCTGCGAGCGGCACTGGCATGGTGCGGTGGCACTGGGCACGGTTTGTCCTCGGTGGTCCACTGCACTCCTGGGCTCGGGCAAGGGACAAGGGGTGGCGGTGAGCTCCTGGCTACCTCCTAGACATGGCGAGGGAAGAGGGAGTGGTCTGCTACAGCAAGGCAAGGTTTGGCCGGCAAGGCATGGCTCGGCATGGCATGGCCTGGGGGCTAGGGACAAGGGAGATGGGTGTTAAGGGCCTGGTTAGACTAGGAGGGGACAGAGGAGATAAATGGTGATCAAATGGGGGCAAAACCCTGTTCAAAACAGTGAGCTATGATTTAGGTTTAAACCTGCCTGCCAAGTGTTTGATTAAATGGCCGCATGAAAGAAAGTTTTGAATTTTGGTTTCAAATTTTTTGAGTAATCTCCACTAGTGCTAGGTAGGCTCTGGTTGCAAGGGTTTTGAAAGTGGAGCTCAAAAAGATGGGTTTTGAAATAGGGGTGATCTATGCATATGCTTTAGATTCAATTTTCAAATGCAATTTAAAATAAGTAACATAATGTTTTTAGCAGATCCAAAGGTGGGCCTTGGTACCTCATTATGTTTACTAGCAAGGGGTGCAAAGATCAAGAATGGTTTCTATTAAGAAATGAGTGCTAGGAATAGCCAAAGTAGGCATGAGAGTGAAATTGGCCAAAATGACCATTCCTCCTTTTTAATTCTTTTTGATTTGATTTTCTTTAGGAAAAGTTTGGGAATGATGTAGATGATGTTTAAATCGCCTAAGAAACATTTTACAAGCATTGGATCACTCAATCATGGCAATTCAAACAACTCCTATTTTAAATGCACACATGTATGAATGCTTTCATTTTAAATTTGGAAAAGTTTTGTTAACCCCATTTTTGATTGATTTGATCTTGATAAGCCTGGATTGAAGTTTTGGGATGTTACAGTAACAATACGAGTAATAGGGATAGCTTTGCATGATAATAAATAACAATAAAGTAAAGCTAGTTGCTATAGAAATAAAATACACTAAACTAACAGAACCATGAGTGTGGAATAGTGGTGGTAATTGTGGTGCCTTTGTCCAACTTTAAATAGCGAATAAATCAGTTTCATTGTCTTCGATGCAATTTTCTATGTGGGAGAGGCTAAATATGCATGCGCTTCACTACTTGGAATTACATGTACTATATGATTGGATTGTTAGCAAACATCTGTAAGTACTAATCAATGCATTAAGGTTTTCCCAACCATAGCCTTAAGTTTAAGGTCCTGTTACTCCCATACGTGCAACGTTCTGGTTCGCGTCCTCAGGTTTCTATCACTCCGGCAGAACTCCCCCTTCCTTTTACACATACTACAAACCCTATGATGTTTAATCCATGCGCGCACAAATATAATGGACACCAAAGGACTGTACTATATCAACATATAACTCTAATGAACCGAAGACGTTCAACCATTCAATCTAAGAACAAAGAAACTACGCAAACATGACATAGATCATAGCATTATAACTTACAACATCAAACACCATGTTTACATAGGACGGTACAGATGTGTGTGGGAGGATGAACCACCGTATACTAGGAGGATTAGGTGATGGAGATGGTGGTGAAGTGGTGAAGAGGGCGGCGGCGCTGGCGACGGCACGAGGCACTCCTTCCCCGCCGCCGGTATCATGGGGGAGCACCGCCCCTTAGCCCCCTTCCTTCATGGCTTCTTGGGAGCCCTCCCCCTGGAGATGGGATCCATGGGGGAGGCAAAAACATGGCTTTGGTGGCTGCAAATTCGTGGGTGGAGATGCCCTGGGTGAATTAGGTTTCCTCCCTTTATATAGCTTCTCGGATTCCCGTCAACCCTATAGTAAATCGGGCCTAAAAGGCCCGTTCGGACTCGGAATCAGCTAAATTTTATATCGAGAATGTTTTTCGTGAAATTTACAACAACTTTGTAGTTGAAGAGGTTTCCGTTTGACGCCATCTTCGACCCGAAACATGACCATCTTTAAAAAGAGTTCTGAGACAGATTTCTAGAAAAATCCCAATTTGACTACTACAAGGTTTCCACTTGTATTCTTGGTAATTCCTACACATCAAAGTGTAAAACAAGAACATTTTGCATTTTTACAACTATTAGTAGGTTAGTCCAAATAAATCATAAAATTTATACAAAAATGAGTGTCAAAAGCATATTATTAGCATAAAACCATCAAAAATTATAGATACGTTATGGACGTATCACTAGTTAAAGCAGGTTGTCATTGATAAACTTGGCTTCACTTCTTACCGGAAATGCACTGCAGTTGTTAGGTTTATTGCATATGGATTAGCCAATGACCTAATTGATGAATACATGTGCATGAGCAAGTCCACTTGCCTTGACTCAATGTACAAGTTCTGCAGAGCAGTGGTTCAGGTGTTCGGTCGAGAATACTTGAGACAACCAAATGTGGCTGACACAGTCAGGTTGTTTTCAATCAATGAGTCAAGGGGGTGTCCTAGTATGTTTGGAAGCATATATTGCATTCAATGGGAATGAAAGAATTATCTGTTTCCTTGGCACATCATTGCAAAGTCCATGTTGGTGAGTGTACAATCATACTTGATGCCGTTGCTTCACAAGATCTTTTGTCTTGGGACTCCTTTAGCATGCCATGTTCTCACAATGATATCAACATGGTCCAGTGCTTTCCGGTGTTTTCTAGCTTTTGGAAAGCAATGCTCCACCACTTAACTATGTGATAAATGGCCACTCTTACACTAGTAAAGAGCGATGGTAGGAACACCCCCATCGGGAATGGTAGCGTTATGGCCCAAGAAAATTTTAAATTGTGTGTGGCCGACGAAGCCTGCCTGACACAAGCCATGCATTGTAGGCCACGGAGAAATTTTTGCCTCTGTTACCAATATATCACCAACGAACATTTCTCATGGCCAGTTTCCGAATGTGCCTCTATGACAACGGTTGTACAGGACGGCCCATTGCTGCATAACATACACATCTAGACTTGTGTTCAGCTAGTATAGAGCGCCTAACTAGTAGGCTTCCTAGCTTAGGTTTTTTAACAACTAATAAGTTTAGGCGAGGACATTTTTATTATACAACTATTTTTTATCGTGTTAATTCATTTTTTCTTATAGTAATATTGATAAACTAGCACCATTCTTAAGTTTCATGTAGATAGGATTTAGATAGGATTTCAAGATATTCCAATTCAAACTCCACCATACATATCCACATATCGCTATTGTGACGGTTTGGTGCACTTCATAATATATTTTTTTAAATAAAGTGTAGTATGCAATGTGACCGAAATGTCACGACGGTGACGATATATATTAGATTATATTTCGGTGGCGCCACATAAAAAGATCGAAGTGTGTGTTGGCTTCCATGGCAGGAAATGTCGAGGTTTCTCATCCCATGATGGAACCGACCTAAGAATCTCCTGTTGTCAAGACGTGGGTCAGCTGGATCCGTTCCTCAACCAAAGCTTGTAGATAAGTTATTATTTCAATCTATATATATTCACTTTGTTTACATGCAAGCATATATACTTACCATTGTAATCCGTGAACATTCGGTTTCTTTATATTCCGCACTATTGGCGGTGGTGTTGATGGCAACTTCCTCCATGTCTACATCCTTCTCTCAAAAAGATGAGATGAGACGAGATGGATAAACTGGTGCTCGTGGGGATTGGCGGAAATGATTGAGAGAAAAATTCTTAGTTCTTTTCGCCCTTTTACCAAGGCAACTAAGCATTTTCTTAGCCTTTTCGTTCTCTTAAAAAGTTGTGATGTTTTTACTCTTGATATGATTAGTATTTTCTTTCTCCCAAAACATTGTGATGTTCTTACTATTGACATGACATTATAATCTGTGATATTATGGTATGATTGTGATGAAGATGAATGAAATCTATTGCAGTTTTTGTGCTTTTGTTGTCATCATTTTAATGTGATGTGAAATATATAATTATTGTATGGACATACTGAAAAATCTTAGTGCAGACGAGTGAAATCCAAGTAACCGTAACTGATGAGAATCCCCTTAAAGGAAACTGGCAAATGAATAAAACCGTTGCCAAAACTCCTCTTATCAGTGACATGATTTTGCTTCATTGCCCATAGGTCTTCACATAAGCGACTGGTCTCTGACAACGTATCGATTTCCCATTGCCTATTGGTGTTTTGACCTATGTCCATAATATTTCCCTGTACTAGTGTTATGATAATGGATACTATCTCGCTGATGGTATCTATCCTCACTAGTCCACATCGGTGAAGATAATCCTCAAGCCTCAAGACAAGAAATAGTGTAGGTTTCCTAAAGAGCAAGAGTCTGCTAGTTAAGATGTGCAGGGGACATTTGGTGTGCTACAATCTCGTTTGGCTATTGTTTGTCACACTGCTAGAACATGGAGAAGGGAGCACATGTGAGAGGTCATGACTGCTTGTGTGACATGCACAACATGATTGTTGAGGAGGATCATGATGGTATTGAATATGACCAAGGGTGGGCATTTCAGGGTGAATTGATTGTGCTCGAGCCTGAACCACCGGCATCCTTCGAACATTTCATGCACGTGCACCATAAAATTCGAGGCCGGACAACTCACAACCATCTCCAAAAATATTTGGTTAACTATATGAGGTCGCATGTGAGAAACCACTAGTCATTTCTTCCTTTTTATTTGTGTTCAAATGTTTGTAAACCATGTCCGAACCATGTTATTTTTTATTTTATGGACTATGATATTTAAATATTACGAACTATTTTGTGTGTGCATACTATCAAAATTGTGTTCCAATCTAGAAAACTTACAACTGGCGGACCAAACGAGCGTCGTTGGGTGCACTGCACACTACAAATGGACCGACAATGGACATGGACCTCCGCCCTGTGCACGGGCCATTGCAAAAGGGTCAGGTCGAACCCTTTTCGTGTCCAAAATAGGAGGCACAGTTGAAATTACCCTAACTTTCCACTTTTTCCTTTTGGATGCCTTGAAAATGAGAGGTGCGATGTCCTTTGGCTTCGAGCCTTGGAGCCATGGGGCCTCCGAAAATGGAGTCTTCTTGTTGTTGCCTAGGGTGATCGAAGTGACGACATACAAAATATCCATATCATCAATGTTGCAAGGGTTCATCCACTTCCAACATATTAACCTAAGGTGTTCGTTCTAAAGATGATCATATTTTCGTGATCTACAAGTGGAGAAAACCTTTTGTATGTTTGGTGTTAGAGAATCTCCAGCGAGCCCCCAAGAGGCCCTGGAAGTCCTTTTTTAGTGTCGGCGAGCAAAAATCGCCCTAGCCGGACCCCTAAGGTCTTGGTTTTCGCGTCCAATTTTCTTCTAGCATACCCAATGCAAACCTAGGAATCTAGGAGGCAGTTGGGGGCTCCGGTGGAAACGATCTCGCTGTCCTGGACCACGCGTGAGTGGAGAGAAATCCAACCCCTTCTCTTCTCTCTCCTTCTTTTTCTCTCCCCCACGACACCCACTTTTCTACGCTCGGCTACCAAACAATCGGCCTCGCCTCCCTCCCCTCGCCTCGACCGCCGCCTTGTCCTCGTCCACCACACCGCAGGCCACCTCCTCAGCCTCGCCCACCGCGCCTTCGGTCACTGTTCTCTGCGCTACAGCACGCTGTCACTGAGCTCTTCCACGGAGGCATGCGGCTCGATGGGGGACTGCTACTCCGCCTACACCTGCTCGTAGAAGCTGCGCGGCCACCTCAGCAACCTCTCCTTTCTCCTCCCTATCACCGAGCGCGACGCCGCCAACCCCAACAACCACATGGGCCCAACGGCCATGCCAAGCTCGACGGCAATAGCAATGGCGACGCCTCCGCCGGCGGTACCGAGGAGGAGGAGCTCGTGGCCAATACGATGTCCGCAGAGTTCACGCAACAAAACGTGCCGGGGAAGGAGCTGGGTCGTGGGGAGTTCGAGGTGACGCAGCGATGCAGGGACGCCGCCACGGGCAAGTCGCTCGCGTGCAAGATCATCCGGAGGCACCGCTGAGGCTTCGGCCGCGCAGCCAACCTCAAGGTCGTGGGAAGCGCCGATGCCGCGACGAAGGCAGTTGTCGACAACGTGCGGAGGGTGGTGTCTATCATGCTACGCATATCGTCCTGCGGCAGCGCGGCTAGGGTTGCAAGCGGGACGGGATGCCAGACTAGTCTCTAGTACAATTTACCTAGATATAGTGTTAAATTAGGATGAAGGTCTCTAATAGAATTTGTACAAATTTATGTGTTTTGCGGGATATGCGAGATGCCGGTTGTGCAACCCTATACACGTCCGTGGTGCGGCTGGCAGGGGCGGAGCTAGGCCTGGTGCTTCCGGCGCTGTAGCACCCGTCTAGCAACTGCACTGTCTTGGACATGCCTTAATTTCAAGGCTATATATATACAAATGCTGAGTAACTAGCACCATTAAGCAGGGATTAGCACCAGCCTTGAGCTGTTTCTGGCTCCGCCCCTGGTGGCTGGGGAAGGCAAGCGAGGACACCGACGGTGTCGTCCACCTTGTCATGGAGCTCCTGGGCAGCATGCACGTCCTCCAAGAGTCATCGCTCCTCGTCGCTGCTGCACAGCCTGCGTCGTGGAGGCGCGCCTTCGCGGAGGTCATCGAGATGCTCCTTCCCGGTTGGCGGCTTGCAGATCGTTCTTTGGGTGGCGCACAGCTGGGGAAGCTAGCTCCTCAAAGCTAAAATAGCGTCGGCAGAGCTTTTTTTCATCCGGCCATTGCCTTGGGGGCCTGCAACGGCGGGAGACGCTCTTAGAGCAAGTACAGGGTGACATCAGCTAGCTATAAGATATTAAATAGCATATTTGCACTGAGTTGGACGAGAGAAGGAGAGTGAGCTTTCATGCAAGAGCTAGCTCTAGCACGTGCTCCTAAACACTTTGTGAGAGCAAATGGTGGACAAAGTATTTATAAAATATTATATTTTTTATAACTTTTTACTATACATATTTATCATTGAGTTGACTATATATATGATAAGGTACTAACTTAGCCAGCAGTTGGCTATAATATTACTCTTGCTATTAGGCCCGGGATCCAACCGCGCCAACCGCGCTAGGTTTCACACCGGCAGCTGCCAAGTGTAACCATGTATCAAACGCGTTGGTGCAATCTTGGCCGCATCCCACATGGCCACATGCATGGATATAAAGTGGCTATCCACCAACCTACTGTTGGACATTGACGCCCGTGTCAAACACATCCGAGCTGTTTCTTTTCGGCCATCTAGCGCTCGATCCTCCCTCCTGCTCTCCAGATTCATGACCGCTCGCTGCTGCACCCGACGCATGGGTAGATTTGATGCCGGCACGGGCATTCTTGGCCGCATCTACCCGTGCTGCGCCTGCACTTGCTAGATACGGAGTAGCACACGGCGAAAATCGACCTGACATTTTCCGGAGGGACAACGCGCTGGGCACTGTTGCTGATTCATCTGGTCGACCCAGAAGAAAGGAGAAGCGATGATTGAGATTATGTTACTGCTCTAAACGACTAGCAATAATGACAACACTTTGTTCAAGAGCTCCTTCGATTCAGGTGATTCTCACGAAATTTGCTCCATAGCCAGGTTGCTCATCCATTGTTCAGCAAAGCCGGAGTCTATAGCAGTTTGCTGATGAGGGAACAGAAGCTACATGCCCCTTGGATCATCTGCTCTTTGAAGATCAACTTTTATCTCTTCACTGTGACTAGGATCAGCCTCCACACCTGTTTAGTGTCATAGAAAAACATGTTATTTGATAGGATTTCTGGCACCTAGACTGGTGAGATCAAACAACTCCTATTAGGGTATCTCTAACCGATTCCCAATAAGTGGTTAGAGGAGTAAAATTCTGAGAAACGTGCACCTAACCGAACCCTAAAACGGTTAGAGGAGTAAAAATTTAGGACTATCAGGAGTAAATTTAGGAGTTGGACGCCACTCTAAAGAAAAACTTCCGCCTCCTCTCCCGCCGAACCCATTCACGCAGGCGTCGCCGCCGGTGACAACCATACCCCACCACCGCCACCCGGACCCTGCGCCGCCCTCCAGCCCACCTCTCCGTCGCTCGCCACTCCTCGCTGTCACCGGAATCGACTAGCAAATCGAGATTTCGTCAGGCCCCACCCTGATTTGTTCCAAATCGGCCTCCGTCGGGGTTGATTCGTCGCAGCACGGAGTCAGCGTCGCCTCTGGTATCACTGGCCGGAGTTGGAGGATGCAGGGCCGGTGTCCATGGAACGTCCGGCCGGCACCGCCGGCTGCAACCAACGCATTTGGGGGGAAATGTGACTTGTTTCCTCTTTTTCTTTATGTAAAATGAAGTACTCCCTTCGTCTCAAAATAGACGTCTTAAACTTTTCTAAATTTGAATGTATCTAGGCGCTATTTAGTATCTAGATTTATTCAAATTTAGACAAACTTGCGACATCTGTTTTGAGACGAAGGGAGTAGAAGAATTTGTGACTTAGTTGAGTTTTGTTACAAACGAAGTAAAATAAATTCTACATGGACCGAAGACAACCAGTTGTATTTTGCATGGCACCATCAAGGTCTTGTAGATAATGCATTATACGAAGAGAGTGGTGTCTGTCCACCATTACAACATTTTTTCGGAGAAAATTCATGAGAATTTCAATGAAAAGACAAAAGGAGGGGGTAGACCGTGTTCATCATTCTTAATAGATGGAACATTCTTGTTATGCGTTCTAATGCATAACTCGAACATTTTGGTTTGTGTCGGTTTGTATCGGGTTAGAGGAGTATGTATTTTCTATGTATCGATTGTATCAGGTTGTATCGGTATCTATTAGGTGTATCGGGTTGTGTCGGTATGTATTGACTACTAATCTATGATAATATATGTGCATGTATGGACTATTGTATTGCAAATAAAAAAATAGTTTTACTCCTCTAGATATAGAGGTTCAGTTAGGAACCGCTTTCCTCTTAGAGGGGTATTTTTACTTCTCTAAGCTTTAGAAATCGTTTTATACTCCTCTAAAGTTTTTTTTGAGGCTTAAGGCAGTCGATCATGCATCCGATTAGATAGAATAAAATGTTATGTATAGATGTCTTGGTCTAAATTTACAGACCGGGAGAAATAACCAAGAACAAAAGACCATATGCTACCACCCCCACGTCTCCTGGGTCCGGCGTGTGCGTGAGCGCCCTCTGCGAGATCTCCTCCCAAACAAGATGAGCCACAATGTCCAGTTGGAGTGCGGTGCTTTGGAAGACTCTTCGATTGTGTTCTTTCCAAGTTTTCCACATGGTTTAGATGAAAGCGCTGCTAACCTCCTTTCTTTTCTCCTTCGGACTGCCTAAAATTGTTCTATCCCACTAGTCGTTGATGCTCTGACCAAGCGCAGGTGGGGCGATGTTGAGTGCCGTTCTATTTGAACATTGTCTCATGTATCGCAGTAGTGAAGCTACGGTCCACCCGGAGGTGCTGAACGGTTTCTGGGTGAATTCTACATAGCTTTGCGCTACAAGGATGACCTGCTCTAAAGTTTTGGGATCGGTTAAAGATGCTCTTAGTTCCTTGTTTCAATGACCCTTATTTCAATGTTTTTCGAATCTCACATGCTAGCAACCGCCAAATGAAGAGAATAGATCGATAGGCGGATGTTGTCGGTGCTTTGCCACTGTGCGCGCGGTCAGCTCTGAGAGAAGCAGGATCGCGGAGAATTATTTCAGAGGGTACGAACGTATGTACATGGCTGGAGAGCATGTTGACAATGCATGGTCCAGCCCTTGGGCTTGGGCGTCCCCGTCACTGGCGTCGTGTAGCATCCATGGATGCTCCGTTCTTCTGTCGCCTTTCAATGCATTGAGGAAACAGGGCGGCAATTGATGCCACGATGCGTGTGTTGGATCCGTTTCTTGAGAGATTGCAGCTTTCTGCGATTGTGGGCATCAGTCTAAACCCATGCATGTCCGCACCCGGGCGTGTTTGGATGCTCTGCATCAGGCGACCCGATATTCGGGCGTTTATTTTTCTAGGCCTCATCCGTTTTTGGCACACCATAACAAAACTTAAAATAGGTAAAAAGTTGAGTCGCTGAAAACGGCCAAATCTGGTGTTTCCGCAGAGCCTGGTTTCACAGGCCGTCGCGTTCACGTCTACACGTATTGGGAAGCGCGGGAGATGGAACGTTTTAGGCATAACTTCCCCCTCCATTCCCCTCGCATCCCAAGCCACGCTCACTCACCCCACTTGGGTGTTTCCCTCCATGGCCAACGCACGTCCTCATCATCGTCCCCTTGCCATCCATGAAAAGACGATGCAAGAACTATGGGCGTCCGCTCAACTGGAGAAGATAGTCGTCGGCAATGATGCGGCTTTAGCTCGTGCGCTGAAGCCTCCTTCTCCTGTTTGCGGGATGCCTCACGCAATGACGGCGACAGTGGTATCCACGGTGATCGACAGCATCGACAGCATCAATGGCCACATCTACGACAGGGACCTCAACTATGGAAGCTAGGAAGACACAGGCGTTCACCGGGCTAACCCTTGAAGATTTTACGATGGTTTTTTTGCCCATGCTGGCGGGCGAACCCTAGCGCCCAACACATCGTCTTCGGCTCCAACGCCACCATCTGCCGCTCTTGGAACATCTACACCGAGTACGGATGACTTGGTATGCATAGTAAGTATTTTTACCTTGCAAATTCGATTTGTTCTTAGGGTTTGCACCTATAGTTATTAGCTCGATTGATCAAATCCAATGCGTAAGTTAGAATTCGAATAGTTTAGATTGGTTGTAGATTAATTATGTTTGGTGCATTGCCAAAATAGGGATTTTATGCATTGCTAATTTAGGGTTTCTACTTGTGCATTTTCTAATTGGGGATTTCTACTTGTGCATTTCCCAATCGGGGATTCGTAGTTGTTCTCAGAAGTACTTGGTTGATTGTCCTCGGTTGGTTTAGTACTAGTTCGTGCACTGTAAGTGTGTGCATTGTTAGTGCATTGGCATGATTGATCGCACTATTATCCATGTCAGTTTGTGCATTGTCATGATAGACTACGCCGTTATTCATTGTTAGTGTGTGCATTATTAGTGCATTATCATGATCGACTGTTTACGATGTTCTTTGATTCATGGATAGGTCAGCCAAGTTGTCATGCGACAGGATGGACAGTGGCTTCCATCCCCCTGATGGTACGAGGACGTGCTCCCCCTAATCGCTGGGCGCAGGCAGTGAAGCCGGTGGTGTCGGACAGGGTGGAGGAAGCGGCGAACCCGTTGCACACGCACGGACACCATCCAAAGCTAGGGAACCATCCTATGACCATTGTTCCTTGTTAGTGCTGTGTCCAACTGGACGTGAACGACTTTCACATGCTTGCCATTCTCAGGCTTTCAAGAAGGCCCGAAGGACTCGATCAGGACCCCTGCCTTCTGGTGGTGTAACGAGTGGGTGTCGGTGAGATACTTCAATGGCCAGATGGTGTTCGCCTAGAACTGGCCGAAGATTGTCTACAAGTACGAGATCCAGTACATGGACGCGGTGGAGTTCAAGATTTGGGCTTTTGGCCTAAAGATGACCATATGCAAGTCTAGCTCCTCTAGCGCCAGACAATACACCTTTTCTAACCACGGCTAGACAATGATCATGGTGTTTATCTATTATCTCAGGTAAGTAGTAGTAGTACAATTGAAAGGACAAGTATGTCGCCTAGAGGAGGCGAATAGGTGTTTCAAAAACTATTACGGTTTTGGCTCTAATAAGTGTGGAATAAAATTTAACTTATCAAGCACAACATCTAAATATGCTACGGTTCAACTATGTGCACCATCAACTTACGCTAAGAAAGACGAGCAACAAGACGATAGCAAGATATAATACTTTAAGCAAGAAGGCTATCACAATGTAAAGTGCATAAGTAAAAAGCTCAAGTATAGAGACACCACAAAGAGACACGATGATGTAGTTACCGAAGTTTCTTCCTTGTTAAGAGAAGTACGTCTCCGTTAGAGAGGTGTTGGGGCCACACAGCGTCTCCCAAGCACCACAAAGACCTCACATTTTTCTCCCACCACAAATGGTTGGTGCTCGACGTAGGGGTTCACAGAAGAAAACAATAATTTTTCTAACTAGCGTATGCCAATTGCTAAGATCTATCTAGGAGTAATGTTTGAACGTGAAGGTTTCGGTGACGTACCCTCATAGACCGAAAACTTTTAATGTTCTATGGAACGTGGATGATGTATTCATACGTCGTAGCCGACCTCCAAGTTGAGTTGATCCTCGCATGACGATAGGCGTCACGACTAGCAACACTTATGTGGACTCGCACACGTACGATGCTCGAAAACAATTCTCGGTTCTCGATCCAACCGATAATGCGGAAGTAGATCTTTTGGATCGCGGTACCAACAACATGATGGCGTGTAGTGGTGAGGTTGACTCCCACATGCACAACTCTTCTAGGAGCCACAAGCACGAGAGAGAGCGAGGGAGAGGGACACATGGGAGGAGGGAGAAGGAATTGCCTCAGGGGCTTGTGGATTCCCTCCCCCACGTGCGCCCCTCCTTATAAAGGGCAGGGGTGGCCAAGGGTGGGCCCCACCCCAAAACGCTAGGCGCCCCCACCTTATCCATATGGGGAAGCGCCCCCTAGCTGGGCTCCCCTCCGGGAGCGGTCCATTAAGGTGGGCTGCCCCTTAAATTAAATAAAAATTATATATATTTAATATTAGTTCCTTTAATTAGTACTAAATATATATTATTTAATTCCATTTGCTTCGAAACACCTTCTGAATCACTCTGAACACATTTCAGATTCATAGGAAATGTCATCGCATTGAAGACAAGTACGCCGTGAGGGGGTCCTCGAGGCATGAGAAAAGGTGGGTTGTGAGACATACGGTTGTCTGGGACAATGAGCACACAAGCTTACCTAGGTTCAGATCCGAATGCGGTGGACGTATCCTACTCCTGCTAGCAATCTAGTATATCGGCAAAGCCGTAAGTATAATAGAATACAAGAGTTGGTTTCACCTGTGCGAGTTGAGATTGTGGTGTTGTGGTTGTGCCCTAAAGGCTGGTCACTAGGACGCCTTTTATAGTCATCTAGTCTAGGGTTTATAGGAGAGTCTTATCCGGCTACAACACAAAGTTGGTACAGAATACATCTTGGACTACAAGTATTCCTACAGGCCTAAGTTGGTAAGTCTTCTTGGGCCTTCCCGTAACTGCATGGGCTTCCTTATGTCCCTAATTGGGCCACCCGCGAAGCATAGCTCTCAATCGGAAGTAGGTCACCCTGGTCAGTGAGTCACCGTGGGTATACCCCGAGAAGTATATCCCCAATAGTAGCCCCTGGAAGCCTCCAAGATCCAAAGTCGGATTCCATCGTCTAGCTTGACAGTTCTTCGGCTGCCTAATCTTGAAGGGTTCCTAAAACTTCAAAATAAAAGGGTAGGATCTGAGTCACGAGTGAGTATGACCGATGGTGAGTCATCTTTGTTTCCACACTCGATTCAGACTAAGCCAGAATTTACTATGGTGATATAACCCGGCAACTTTTTAGGTCTTGTCACATCACTGGCAATTATTCTATCAACATGACCGTTGGTGGGTCCCGCATCGCATGGAACTAAGGCGTTGTTTCAATGTGAACGCAGAGATCGAGGCGACGGAGGCTTCACGCGGAAGCCACCCCTCCCGTTCCACGATGCATGGAAGAAATACAACGCATTAATCACTAATCTCGACGTAGATGGGTTATAAGAGGGGAAAACCTCATTTTTCTCTCCATCGCTACCCCAACACTTATTCTTCCTCGCGTGACCTTGCGCTCCACCTCTCCTTCTCTCTCCTCCACCAAATCCACGGGCGCCGCCCCTTTTTGGTCCATCTCTGACAAGATGTCTGATGCATCTAGCTCGGCGGGCATGACATCTTCATCAACGGCAGAAGACAAGAGCTATCACGTGAGTTGGATCCCCTACATCATCAATGACGAGAAGCTCAAGTACATGGAGGATGAAGGTTATCTTCGTCCTGACTCATGGCGGAGTGGCTTCAACAAGGCTATCCCGATGCCACGCGACAGCAAATAGGTTCACTTCGTGACCCATATCGATCACGGTCTCAGCCTTCCACTGTCAGAATTCTTTTTCGAGGTAATCAACCATTATGGCGTTCAACTTCATAATCTACCCCCGAATTCATTGTTAGAGCTGAGTGCCCATGTATCTCTCTTTGAGGGGTTTCTCAGCATCAAGCTAAGTCTGCTTATTTTCCGATACTATTTTAGTACTCGGAAGAACTCTATCACTACCGGTGTTCCCTACAATACCGGAACTCTTAGCTTAGTCCTTAGGAAACACCAAATCCACCCAAAGGTTTTAGCTAGCGGTTCTGTGAAGAAGTGAACAACAACCTTTTTCTATCACAAGGATATGTCGGCTCCTGGCAAGCTAGAAAGTTTGTCGGCTTTCATCGACGATGTTGCAAACTACCAAGACCTTGGGATGCAGAAGCGTAAGTTTTGACTAAAGATTTAATCCGTGCCAAAAGGCGGATTGAGTTTTTAATGAAGAACAAAGGACTAAGGGGATCCGATCTTGTACATTGCTGGTTAGAATGATGGATTCAACCTCTGCAGTACCATGAGGACCGGTTGATGCACTCGTTTACTTCTGATAGATACGATAGCCTGAGAGTCAGCCCACTTCAAATTCCCTTCAAGGACTACAAAACCTAGATCTAGTGGTTGATCAAGGAACGAGTTAACAAGAAAGTCCCGGACATCTCCATGCACATGTATATTGTAGATAATCCTCTAGTTCCGGTAAGTATTTCAACACTCACCTGTTGTTTTTATATTCATATTTATCTATTATCATTCTGGAATACTGAGATATCTCCTACTATTAGCTTGCTGACCTCCCCAAGTCGGAGCTTGCTCCTATAGGGGGCTATCCACTAGAAGATCTGATTCTTATTGACGAGGAAGAGGAGCTAGTGGAATTACCGGAGGCAGGTACTAGAAAACATAAGATGCCAGTTGTTTTGGCTGGCACGCAAATGCTGCCAATGATCAAGAAGTAAGTTATTCCATCATAGTTTGTATTTTTGTTTATAATCTTTTAGAACCATAATAGTATCTATCTTATGATTTAGAGATAAGCCATTAGTGAAGGGGAAAGGGAAATCTGGGAAGATGCTACACCAGCAGAAGTTAATCTAACTTCTCCTGCCACCGCTCATCCGACTCCCAACCCCAACACATCGTCAGTGCGGGAGGATATTCCGTCTCCATGCACTGGAGATGTCGGGGCTCAAACTGAAGTTTCGATGAACATCAGTTCACAAATCGACATCACCATTAGTGACTCGAGACTAGATAAGGGTGAACCCTCTAAGGCTAATGATCCCTCGGCTGATACCTTTGTCGAGAATCTTCAAAAGATTCCTGGTGCCACCAACCTTGGCCTTACCAGGAAAGTGCAGAAGAGATTCAGAAACTTTCATTTACTTTCCTGGAATCAAGGAATATTTCTGCTGAGGTAGAGGCTCAAGAAGCCAAAGATGTCAAGTTTGAAGATCTACTAGGTCAGATTCATCTTCGAAACGAAAGACTAAGGACTAGCGGAGTTCTGCCTCCACAAATACATCCCTTAACCTTAGCCTAGAAGGTTTTTACTGAGATCAACACCAGCCTCAAAATGCTGCATCATGAGCACATTGTAAGTCATTGACTCTTTTCACTGTCTTTATATCATATCCTCTACCCCCCAAGCACGAAGTCGGATAGGAACTTGTAGTGAAAAAATCTGAGTTTGTTCTTTTTATGATGCCAGAGAACGAAGTAGTGTTGCCCCTAGGGCTCATGCTAGAATTTAACTTAGTTAAAATAATAGCCCGAGTCTTAGTAGACTTCTAACTCTGGTTATTATTTTGACTTACAGAAAGTTAATTGTTACAACCAGGAATTGTTGAAGAATGTATGCAACAAGTAGAAAGAGGTCAAAGCTCTCCGGCTTGAAAATGCACAGCTGAAAGTTGAGAAGGATGAGGCAGAAGGTAAACATATCCGACTCTCCTATTTCTTTTTTGAATTGTCATGCTGAATTTCAATTCGACTGACCTTTCCTTTGCAATTTCAGGCTTGCTGAAGCAATCTTGCAAGCTTATGGAGGAGGTGGAAAATTTCAATGTCTTGGAAGTGGAGAATGCCAACCTTCATGCATAACTTGAGAAACTCAAGGATGAGCACGAGAAAAGTGTAAACGACTTGTTGGAATCTAGCAACCATGCGAATGAGAAGCTTGACCAAACCATTTCCCTTCGGGACAAAGAAATCAAAGATTTAAAGGTGGAAATGGACACGCAAGATGATACTACCCAAGCACTTCGGGAAGAACTCTGGAGTTTGAGGGAAGAGAAAACCAAAGTAGATGAAACCATCTTTGGTAAGTTTGCTTCCAATGCCATATATTTCCCTGCTTTGATGTTTTCCAACTTAGTTTGTCAGACTTAGTTATCTTGTCTTTTCATAGGACCCCTCAAAATTATGGATTCATCTTCGTCTGAGTCCTGCAGTAGATGACTTGTCGCAGTTGGAGATTTAATCCATGATGTACACCAAACTCTTGAAGAGATTGGTGAAACTGTTGGACTATCCAACCTTCACAAGCTATCCACCTTTGAAATACAGGAAAAGACGAAGGAATTTTCGAAGCTTGTAGAGGGCTGGAAGATGTTGTATGCCCGGATGGCTGCTCAGAATGCCCTTACCATGGTGATGAGTCACCATGGTAGTATGGAAATCTAGCAAGTCACGAAGGGTATTTCGATTGTTGATGAAGACGGCAATGATCAAGATGTTAGGGCCATTTGGGAGTCTTGTGCCGGATACGCTTGTCGTGTGGCCGATATGACTAGCTATGAAAAACCGTCCTTTTCAGTCCATCGTGGTGCCACTAAGCCCACAACCGAAGAAACTAAAGCCTCGGACGATGATGAAAAGACCGAGTCAGACATCATCACATCGGACAAGGATCATGGTGACTTGGATGCTACCACCAGTATTACGAGAAAACCTCCGTCCCCTCCACCTGCAGCATAGGGTCAAAAAAACTATGTATTATTCTGAAACAAATGGTGTAATATACATATTGTATTTGGTTGTATTGTTATGTAAGAACTGATGCAGTTACTCTAGCACTTGGTTATGTTTTCTATGCTCGAAAATAATTTAAGCACGTTTTGTTCATACTTATCGTTTATCTCGCTTTTTGCCTCGTTCCTTTCATGAGCCGGCCAACCTTTAGCATGGAAACACTGTCGAGCAACAAAGCTCAATTGCTAAACCAGTTTAAACACGAAAACATAGCCGGCTTCCAGTACCAACAATTCAGTACTCGGAAAATACCCATGTCTGAGCAATTAGACAAAAACCAAAGGTATAAATAGAAAATGAGACTTGCACGTGAAGGTAGCATTTTTATAGAATTGGAAACCTAACCAAAACAAACATGAGCATCAAGTACTTTCAAGTATTTTGAGATTTTTGACATTGAAATGATCATTCAGAAATAAGATGGTACTAAAACTTCTCAGAAAACATTAAGGGAACCAATACTTTATTTCACTTTGAACATATACATTGATATGATTACAAAGAAAGAAAATTTAAAAATAAAAGGGACGTAGCTGAGCAAGATTTCATGGATGGTCTAACTCATACGGATATTTACTGCCTTCAGCTCTCTTTCTCTTTCGAGTAATAGGTGTTTCTTTGACTAGTCTCATATCGGTTAAATAGTATGACCCATTCTGTAGTACTCTACTAACCAGAAAGGGTCATTCCCATATCGAGGAAATTTTGTGGTTTGTTTTTTGCACTAGTCGAAGAACTAGGTCACCCTTTCTGAAGGAACAACTTTTGACTCTCTGCTATGATACTTGCGTAACTTTAGCTCATAGGCTGTAGATCTTTGTTCAACAACGACGCGAACTTCCTGAGTACATCAAGGTCATCTTGTCGAGAAACCTCGGCATCCTCTTTGACATACGTAGCAACTCGGGAGAAATATGGATGAGATCACTTGAAAGTATTGCTTCTGCATCGTAAACCAAGAAGATATGTGTGTATCTGATTGACCTGTTAGGAGTAGTTCACAAGATCCAAATAATAGACAATAATTCATCTGCCCAAGCCCCCACAACAAGATGAAGTGGTGCTTCGAGGTGAGTTCGGAGGCCTTGTAGGATTAGACCATTAGTCCTTTCAACTTGTCCATTGGCTTGTGCGTGCGCGACTGATGCAATATCAAGCCAAATCCCTTGCTCTTCACTCAACTCAGCAAGTTCTCCCATTGAAAAGTTCCTCCTTTTGTCTGTAATGATACTGTATGGATAGCCGAATTGGATTATGATGTCCTCGATGAATCTTTTGGTGGTGGCTCCATCGCAACTTGGTATGGGTTTAGCCTCGATCTATTTGGTAAACTGATCCACCATCACTAGTAGGTGGGTAAATCAAGGTGCAAGTGGAACTGCCGGTGGGAGGCCCGCTTATACCCGCACAGTCCCACACATGTTAAGGGGGCGTTCCGCAGGAGCCCACAAAATTTACGTGGGTGCACACCATCCCACATATGCCCACAGATGGCCGCAAAATTTGCTCGTATACTGCTGTTAAAGATATTTTGGAAGCTTAATGCGATCATATGTCACACTGCTCATACACTCACAACTACACAAAGATAATCATGGTTCCAGTACATCATAGATTGCATATGATAGAACACAAATGACAAAACATACTAAGGTCACATGAGTGGAAATGACACTCACAGCTCATACACTCACAGCACTGAACATATGGCAGTACCTCTACACAAAGATAATCATAGTTACAGTACAAATGACAGTACCTGGTATACAAATTTATCAAGTGCTGAAATGTCAGTCTTTAGAGTGTAAAATATGCAGCTCTAGTATACAAATTTATCAAGCACCTTGAACAACAAATAGGCTTACAAGGGTGTGCACAAACAGGCTTCCAAGAAATAGCATAAACATAATTATCAAGCACCTAGATGAGCATAAACATAATTATCAAGCACCTAGATGAGCATCTCCAGTAGCACCTTAGACACCGTAGCCTGAAAAATAAAGCCACCAGAAATACAATTCATTCGTGTACAATACCGGATTTAGTTCAACTCAATAGTACAAGTGGGATTTCTTACATAAGTTGTGTTGCATCAGCCAATGCACCAAGTATATCATGATTAGTTACACGTACCTATAATTAATATTGTGTGAAGAATAAACAGCCAGTAACAAAAATAATGAGCCAAAGGAAACACTTTAGTGAAGGAAAACAATAACCTACCAGCTGCCTTAAACCAGTCATGTAGACATATCAGAATCTCGACGGTAGAGGACGAAAGGCTGCTCCTGTAATCGCTGACGATGCGTCCTCCGGTGCTAAAAGCTGACTCGAAAGGAACACTTGAATCTGGGATGGCCAATATGTCACGTGCCATTTTAGAGGGCACTGGATACTTCAAAGAATTAACTTTCCACCATTGAAGAATGTCCACCTCCTTCTTCCGAGAAAGCAATTCTTCTTTTAGATAGAAACCGAGCTCATTGCTTGCTTGCCTTCTTTTAGACCTCATGTGTTGATCCCACTCCACAAGTGGGTCATCCTCTACTTCTACCTCTTCTACATTAGGACAATCCATTTCTCTTTCTGATTGAGCAGAAACCTCTAGATTTTATTCATCGAAGAGTTTCTACATGGTTTTCTTCACCTCACCCATCCATGTTCCCGCCTCCTCTTAATTTCCAAAGTCCCTCAAAAGATACTCAAGGAGGTCATACTTGAATCGTGGATCAAATATAACAGGAATGCAAGCTGACTTGTATGATTCTAACCAATATTGGTTGAACCATTTGCATCTGTTGTACCATACGGGCAATTATATGATCTTGACTAGATGCTTCTTTATTCCTTATCTTCATTTTTATACTTGCCTCTTCTTTATTCAATGTTTTCTTGATGTTCTAGAGCTGATAGAAATACGGATGGGAAGTGGGATAGTTTGAGCCTGAAAGAGTGTTTGTTGCGGTGTAGAAGACCCTCAACAACTTGCATACAGCTTCAGCCAATTTCCATTCAGCAGCCAAAGGATAAAATGCATAATCCTTATCATGCTTTTCTAGAGAAGAAAATGCACCTCTGAGAGTTATAGCAGCTTCAAGCATCAAATAGGTTGAGTTCCAACGAGTCGTGACATCAATAGATGGACTTTTATATCTTGAAGTGAGTCCTACTTGTATGACGATGTCAAGGAACTTCTCAACCCTTGTTTGTGAACTTTTCACAAACTTGCAACTCTCTCTAATATTATTGACAGTGGGTTTTACTTCTTTGAGACCTTATTGCGCAATAATATTGAAGACATGTGTTCCACAGCAGTGGTGAAGTAGTATTCCATTTGAAACAAGTAAACCTTTTTCTTTCAATTTTTCTCTCAAATGATTAACCATAGCAGTATTGATTGATGCATTGTCTAACATAAAACTAAAGACTTTATCCTCTGTGTTCCACTCTTGAATACTCTTTAGTACTACATCAAATATGTTCAATGAATTCTGGGGTGTCTCCATCATACTGAATCTTATAATACTTTTATGGAGTTTCTAATCATCAGAAATAAAGTGGCAAGCTATGCAGAGATAACCTAATTTATGATTAGAGGTCCACATGTCACTTGAGAGAGATACCCGAGAGTCCAAATTTTCAAAATATTTTTTCATTTTATCTCCATGCATTTGGAAAGAAGCTTCACAATAATTCTTGATTGTTGTCCTAGAGACATTTTCAAACCATGGATTCAATGATTTAGTGAATTCTCTAAAAGATGATGACTCAACTAGCAAAAATGGCATTTCATTGGCAACAATGAATTTCACTAGCTTCCTTCTTGCGACATCTGGGTCAAATTTCCAATCAGGATCAATCCCCTCAGGATGACCCATTTTATCAACCATATTATTCATTACTAGTTTTGCTGGGCATACCTTTAAATGTCGTCTCTTGAAGCTAGAAAGACTTTCTGACAATGACCACAACAACCTTTCATAAGGTTTTTTCCTTGATAAATCGGCTCAACTTCTTTCCATATGTGAGAAAGCAACTTGCGACGTCCACGTGTCCAGCGTACATGCAATGGAATAAAATCTTAGTTAGCTAATGAAAAGTAAAGACAAGGAAAATAAGTAATCAATAAATATATGTGAGCAAATCTTACCATAGGAACTGGTCGTTCTTCCAACAGGCGAGAGGTCGTCAAGAGAGGGAGATATTGGAGGCTGTTGTGAAGGAGAGTTCAGTGACTGTTGTGAAGTTGAGCCCTCGGGTGAACCTGTCATGTTTGGCCTTATAAGTGTTGCCTCCTTTATTGATTCCCTTCTATGTGCTGATGCGTTTATAAGAATATTAACTCCTAGCGACAACGTCACCTGTCGACTGGTTGATATTGCAAGACATCCAAAAAGTTGAGTCAAACAATTCAAACTGACTTGTGGTTTTCATGGCATACCAATAGTATAGAAATGCGTATATGATGTTTACCTTCTTCCGGCTCCTTGTGATCTTATTGCAGACATCGATGTCGCCATTGATCCCCGGACACAATTGCTCCTTGTGCAACATATTGTCCATGGGTGGAGGCGCTGCTACTGCTCCCTATTGAAACACACAAACCAAAAGATTGATAACTTGAGTATAAAAGGTGTTGCCAGACCAAGTTCAAGCTACAACTTAGTACTAAAAGAACCACACGAATATTAATCACTTTCAAGAATGCATAATGGGGCTAAGTTATAAAGCAGATAACCGCGTACGTACGGGATAGTCAGTGCTTTTTGAAATCTCCTGTAATGTCCAGTAATCACTAATCTCATCTCCCAAACTGAATGTGATACTATAGCTAATGCTCTGAGTGTTTTCTCCGCTATCTTTGCATTGCCATAGAACTTCATCTGAGGCCAATAGCAAATAGATCAGTGTGTGTCAAGACAACATGATAGAACTAGTAGAAAACACATATCATTATACTTGGTTTCCTAAGCCTTAAGGATATCTGATACCGGCCCCTAGGTACAATTCCTAATGCCATTTTAGAAAACAGAATATGAAAACCACCATGCCCAACAAAAATGAAAATATTACTAGTCTAAATCCTGAAGCGTCTCAGACTTGTAACTTTGTGCAACCTACAAAGCGAACTCTTCACAGAAATATTCTTTCCTGAAAAAAGTGGAGATGTTCTCACAAACTCTTCACAGAAACTAATGAATTCAGATCCTCTAGTCACTAAAATAATACATGCCACATCAAGAAGTGGTTTTCAGAACCCAACCAACTTGCAGATAGCATAGATACAGAGAGAGATATAGTATACTACTGCAGAGAACTGACCGCACGCACCAAAAATAAACTAGTTTGCTTCTGTGTGCACCGATCAGTTACCATGATTGAACCTTCCACATAGCCAATCTATATCTTTGAATAATGTTTCTTCTCATGAAGAAAATAAAAACTGTATTGATAACCAGTAACAAACATATTAAGTAAAATTACCTTGTGCTTTCTTTTTCTTGGACCTTGGAGATTCTTTGTGGGTGCCCATATTAGATCTGTGCCCATGGAGTTCCCCACTAACCATGTGCCCCTCAATGATCATGGCCCTAGGATGCCTCTCCTTGAAACTTTTGTCGTCTTCAAAAACTGGAGGAGGAGCGGTGGCCCCGGGATCGGAGGAGGAGCATCGACCAATGGGTTCGGAGGAGGTACATGGAGAAAGGGGTGGATGAGTGGAAGGAGGCGGGGGCGGTGGACCTTCCCCCGGAGCCGGAGTAGGAGATGCCATGGTGGAGCTAGCCGGCGGGGCTCCAAGGGCTCACCTATCTGAACCCTAGCAGTGACGAGGAGGAGGAGTCAGGTGGGATGAAGTCGTACTCATTAAGTTGAGTCGTTAGGGTCTATGTGGTATTCCCACAGATGCCCACCTTTTTTTCTTGTTTACCCGTGGGTGCCCCACGTAGCCTCCTATGTGGGCTTGGGTAGTGGGCTCTATGGGTAGCTCACTCTCGCCTGCACCCTGATGAGTAAATCCATGCGGTCCCCATTTACATAGTCCTAACATGTCAAGCCCCCAGATCGCAAAGGGCCATGTAATCAGAATTGTCTGTAGCTGATCAGCCAGAACATGAGCTTATTTGACATAGTTTTGGCAGCCTTTACACGTCTTGACCAGTTTCTTGATATCTGCCTTAGCTATAAGCCAGAAGAATATGTGTCGAAAAGCTTTTGCAACTAAAGATTTGGCTGCAGTATGATGGCCGCATTCACCTGATCTCCACTCATTCTTTCGGAGAAACACAATGCTGAAAGAGCCCAGATACACTCCGTTTATAGAGCTCACCATTGATTATGGTGTAGGATTTCACTAGTTGGACTGTCTACCGGATCTGAACTTTGTCTTCGGGTAATCTTCCATCTACCAAAGAATCAAGGTAGGGTTTTGTCCAGCTAGGATAACAACCAAAACTGTTATAAGTGGTGAGTCGGATTTGGTCGGGCACTCCTCGTAAACTCCTATGATGGAGGGAACTTTGAGATGCTCCAAAAGAGCACCATCCAGAACCTATTTACATGCAGAGCATATTCTTGATAGTGCATCTGCTTTCTCATTTCATGCTCAAGGGATGTGTTGAACCTCAAATCCTTCGAATGATTTAGATAATTCATCCACGATAGCTCGATAAGCTGCCATATGCTTGTTTGCTCTACAGTGGTCGGATACTTGTTGGGAAACTAAATCCGAGCATCCGTAGCACATTATTCGGCTAATGCCGATGTCTTTAGCAATTCGAAGTCCATGTAATAGTGCTTAATATTCGGCAATGTTGTTGGTCCCTGTGAAGTGAATCTGTAACACATAGAACAACTTATATCCTTGGGGTGATTTGAGCCCCACACTAGCCCCCGAGCGCTTTCGACCCGTCAAAATGGAGGTCGAGAATTCCTACTCTGGGGTGCTAGTGTTATCTGTCGTGTCTGTCCAATCAGCAACAAAGTCGGCAAGGATCTGTGATTTGTGTAGGGTTTCCATAGGAGATAACAAAAAAGTACTACGCAGAACACCCTGAATTCCCAAGGATCTATCTAGAAGTAATGGAGTAATAGAGGAAGACAGTGGTAACATACCCTTTAAGACTGAGCGAGCGTTATGCTCATGTAGAAGCGTGGATGATGTAGTCATACTTGTCTGACCTCAAGGTCGTGAAGCTCCTCGCATGTCACCCCTTGTTGAAATCCATGCACGATGTTCGGTCGCTGGAAGTGCATCTCCCCCGAGTTATCACACAGATACGATGCAATACAATGACTACTAAACTTCTTGATCCCTGCCGAGGTTGCGGAATTAGACCTGCTAGAAGAATCCCTGCAGAACAATGGTGTGCCACAAATGTGTTGACTTTGTGCGTACATTCCTTTCTTGGGACCGTGCCACAGCTAAGTCAACAAAGAGAGAGGGATTTTCTCTAAGGAAGAAGGCCTTAGAGAATATATGTTGGTGTGTTTTAATTTTCTCATGGGCACCCCTTTATATAGGTGGAGGGAGGTGTGCCCTCCCCTTTGGGTTAGCCATATGGGACAAAAAATGACAAAAAATGAAAAATTAGGGTTGCCATCGACTGGGCTTAAGGCGGTGGCCAGGTGGGCCACCAGCTGTATCGGCCTAGAAAACACGCGAAGAAGCAGCAACATTGGCAGCAGCGGCGGAGGGATGATACGTCCATTTTGCATCACTATTCTATGTCTTAATTCACTATTATTCATTGATATATTTCGTATTGAGAGGTGATACTCATGTTATTTCATCTATTTTTGCATGGTTGATGACTTTTGGAGCATGGACCGCTGCAGTCAGGATTCTGATGGAAAAGGTGCTGTTTGGAGGCAAAATTCGCGAAGATCAAAAAATCCGGAAAAATATATGCAAAATCCTATTTTTCCAGAAGACTAAGGATGCCAGAAGATGGAGTGGAGGTGGGCCACAGGGGGCCCACACCACCCCATGGCGCGGGCAGGCCTAGGCCGTGCCTAGAGGTGGTGTGGCTGCCCTGGCCCACTCAGCCTCTCCCCTCTGGCGTATATCATCCTCCCGGAACCCTAAGAAAGATTCCGCTGCCTCTGCGGGGCAGAAAACACCGAGAGAGAAAGATCTCTCCGGCAGACAGATTTCTGCCGGGGGAATTCCTTCCCGGAGAGGGGAGATCGTCGCCATCAACACCACCATCAAGCTGGACTTCATCGGGATCATCATCACCATCAGCACCCTCATCACCATCTCCATATTGCTGTAACAATTGGTTGAATCTTGCTATAGTTCATAGGGGAAACTTTTCCGGTGTTGATTACTCTTTGTAGTTGATGCTATTCAGTGAACCATTGAATTATTGTTTATGTTCAGATTGTTATACATCATTATTCCATCTCTGATCATGATCCATATGATGTCTTGTGAGTAGTTCGTTTTGTTCTTGAGGACATGAGAGAAGTCTTGTTGTTAGTAGTGGAGTTGCGTTGAGAAAGATTCAATAGATTGTTATTTAAGTTGTGGTGTACTTCTTCTAGTGGTGTCATGTGAACGTCGACTACATGACACTTCACCTATATGGGCCTAGGGGAATGCATTGTGTATTATCTACTAATCGTAGGGGTTGCCGGAGTGACAGAAACCTGAACCCCCATTAGGAAACCATTGCACAAGGGACGTACGGGTCTTAGAGTTTAAAGTTGTGGTTAGGTTTCTACCTTAATTACTTTCTTGTACTTACAGATGTTTGCAAAGGGTATAATCACAAGTATGTAGTAGTCTTGGATGGGGCGGTACATTAGCACAGGTTCACCCACACAACACTTAGCAAGCTAAAGAAGATTAATCGACTATATGAAGCGAAAGCACTTGACAGTCTTCCCATGTGTCCTTGAGAACGTTTGGTCATCTTAAGAAATACAACCGGCTTGTCCTTTGCTGCATAAAGGATTGGGCCACTTGCTGCATTTATTCCTACTGTCTTTTATTTACTCATACTTTGTTTACTTGCTTTATCGAAAAACCCCTAAAATTCCGTTTGTTAAATATTTGCAGAGAATTCCTGATCCATACCACTAGCCAGCACCTTCTGCTCCTCGTTGGGTTCGACACTCTTACTTATCGAAAATACTGTGATACACCCCCTATACTTGTGGGTCATGAAGACTATTTTCTGGCGCTGTTGCCGAGGAGTGAAGCGCTATTGGAGAGTGGAACTAGTAAAGGAAACTTCTACTGTGAGTATTCTTTACTTTTGCTAGTTGCTTTATTTTCATTATGGATAATTCGGTGAGTTTCTTATTTGGTAATGCTACTACCACTACTAAGGTAGTAGATAAGCCACCACCTGCTGATAATGATGTTTTCAAAATACCTACAAGAATTATTGATCGTGTTATGGATAACTACTACGTTGGGGATGGAACTGTCCATCCCGGTGATCATTTGCTCTTTATACGCGAATTATGCGGGTTGTTCAAGTGTGCAGGTATTACTACAGATCAAGTTAAGAAGTTATTCTCATTATCAAAAGGAAGAGCTGAGGAATGGTATAAGCTGCTGAAGAATGGTCAAGCTCTGGAATGGGAGGAAATAGTGCCTCTCTTTTATTCAAAGTTTTATCCTCCTAGTGAGATTCATAAAGATCGGAATCAAATATACAACTTTTGGCCTCTTGATGGAGAGAGTATAGCTCAAGCTTGGGGGAGATTGAAGTTACTAATTCTCAAATGTCCTATTCATGAGCTCCCCAACAATATTATTATCAATAACTTTTATGCAAGGCTCCCTCTACATGATAAAGATTTATGGGATGCTTCTTGCGCTGGATCATTCACTCGCATGGAAGAAGAAGTTAAATGGGACCTTCTAGATCGTATTCAAGACAATGCTGAAGCTTGGGAGAATGACAAAGGTAGAAAGTCAGGTATAAATTATGATTATGAATGCATTGAATCTTTTATGGGAACTGATCACTTTCAAAATATTAGTAATATTTATGGTCTTGATTTGCAAGTTATTACGAATTGCTTTAGAGCTTTTGCTTCCTATATCGAAATTCCAAAAAGGGGATGGAATAAGTACCATGCACCTTCCAAAGATATTGTTGACTATGCTTCCATTGGAAGTGCTGAGTATTGCATTACTGATCCCATCTTACCCGAACCTTATATCGAGAAGATTCCCTTCCCCAAAAAGGTAAAGGACCATCCTATGATAACTAATGTAATCACCAAAAGTGAAAAAGAACTGTAAAACCTGATGAACAAATAAACATTGAACCTGTGGTGGCAATTGTGAAAGACCTTGTCACTAAAAATGTAGAAGATGGGCACATAGTATTTTGTGAGGATGCTTCTAATATTGTTTCACATCCCAATAGAACTAAAAAGTCTAGTGTTCCTATGCTTTCTGTTAGAATTGGTGATCATTGCTATTATGGTTTATGTGATATTGGTGCAAGTTCTAGTGCTATTCCTTATGAGCTTTACAGAGAAATTATGCATGAAATCAGTCCTTTCGAGTTGGAAGAGATTGATGTGGTTATTCACCTTGCTAATAGAGAGACCATCTCTCCAATTGGTATTGTATGAGACGTGGAAGTTCTTTGTGGTAAGATTAAGTACCCTGCTGATTTTCTAGTACTTGGTTCGGCTGCTAGTAAAACCTACCCTATCATTTTTGGTAGACCTTTCTTGAGTACTTGTGGAGGTATTATTGATTCCAAGAGGGAGAAAATCTTAGCTAAGTTTGATGGGGAATCTTATGAGTTTAATTTTTCGAAATTTGCTAAAGAACCTTGCGAAGAGGAAACCCATAATGAGGATTTTAGAGTTGAACAACTTGCTTCTATTTCTCTTGCTCCTAACAATGCTTTGCAGCAATTTATGGAAGATCAGGAAAGTGAAATCTTCATGGAAGAAAGGAATGAGATTGACAGGATTCTCCGTGATCAACCTATGATGCTTAAGCACGACTTGCCTGTAGAAGACTTGGGTACCACGATGCCACCTAAAAAGTATCCTGTTTTTGATCTAAAACCTCTCCCTGATGATCTTAAATATGCTTATATTGATGATAAAAAGATATATCATGTTATTGTTAGCGCTAAACTTTCAGGGAAGGGAGAAGAAAGGTTATTGGAAGTTTTGAGGAAACATCGAGGAGCTATGGGCTATACTCTGGATGATTTTAAAGGGATTTCACCTACTCTATGTTAGCACTCTATCAACATAGAACCAAATGCGAAGCTGGTAGTGGAGCACCAACGACGTTTAAATCCTAGGATGAAGGAAGTGGTAAGGAATGAGGTATTGAAACTCCTTGATGCTGGTATTATTTACCCTATTGCTGATAGTGAATGGGTTAGTCCTGTTCATTGTGTTCCTAAAAAGGGAGGTATTACCGTTGTCCCTAATGATAATGATGAGCTTATTCCTCAAAGAATAGTGGTAGGCTATAGGATGTGCATTGATTTTAGGAAAATCAATAAAGTTACTAAGAAAGATCACTACCCGCTTCCTTTTATTGATCAAATGTTGGAAAGATTGTCTAAAAAGACCCATTTTTGTTTTCTTGATGGTTATTCTGGTTTCTCTCAAATTGCTGTTAAACAACAAGATCAAGAAAAAACTACTTTTACTTGCCCTTATGGAACTTATGCCTATAGACGTATGCCTTTTGGTTTATGTAATGCTCCTGCTACTTTCCAAAGATGCATGTCTGCTATCTTTCATGGTTTTTGTGAGGAAATTTTAGAAGTGTTCATGGATGACTTTTTTGTCTATGGAACTTCTTTTGATAATTGTCTGCACAACCTTGATAAAGTTTTGAAGAGATGTGAAGAAAGTAATCTTGTTCTTAATTGGGAGAAATGCCACTTCATGGTTAATGAAGGGATTGTTCTTGGGCATAAATTTTCTGAAAGAGGCATAGAAGTTGATAGAGCTAAGGTTGAGGCAATTGAGAAGATGCCATGTCCAAGAGACATCAAAGGTATTCTTAGTATCCTTGGTCATACTGGTTTCTATAGGAGGTTTATTAAAGACTTCTCTAGGATATAAAAACCACTCACTAATCTTCTTCAAAAAGATGTACCTTTTGTTTTTGATGATGATTGTAGGGAGGCTTTTGAAACTCTTAAGAAGGCTTTAACTACAGCCCCTATTGTTCAACCACCTGATTGGAGTTTACCCTTTGAAATAATGTGTAATGCTAGTGATTTTGCTGTAGGGGCTATCCTTGGGCAACGTATTGATAAAAATTTAACGTTATTCATTATGCTAGTAAGACTCTAGACGCTGCTCAAAGGAATTATGCCACTACTGAAAAGGAATTTCTAGCTGTTGTTTTTGCCTGTGATAAGTTTAGGACCTATATTGTGCACTCAAAAGTAACCATTCATACTGATCATGCTGCTATTAAATATCTTATGACGAAGAAGGACGCTAAGCCTAGGCTTATTAGATGGGTACTGCTTTTACAAGAGTTTGATCTACACATAGTAGATAGGAAGGGTGCTGAAAACCCTGTAGCCGATAATTTATCTCGTTTGGAAAACATCTGTTTTGATCCTATGCCCATTAATGACAGTTTCCCAAATGAACAGTTAGCCGCAGTAGGGGTGAGCTCGCGAGGAAGCCCTTGGTATGCTGATTATGCTAACTTTATTGTCTCCAAGTATTTGCCTCCAACTTTTACAGCTCAGCAAAGAAGAAAGTTCTTTTATGATTTGAGGCATTATTTTTGGGATGACCCACACTTATACAAAGAATGAGTTGATGGTATTATGCGAAGATGTGTTCCAGAATATGAACAAAAAGAGATATTGCGTAAATGTCATGGTAGCTCCCATGGAGGACATCATGGAGGAGATAGAACTGCACAAAAGGTACTACAATCAGGTTTCTACTGGCCTACCCTTTTTAAAGATGCAAGAAAATTTGTTTTATCTTGTGATGAATGTCAGCGTGTTGGTAATATTTCTAGACGCAATGAAATTCCTATGAACTACTCTCTAGTTATTGAACCTTTTGATTGTTGGGGATTTGACTTTATGGGTCCTTTCCCTCCTTCGAAGGGTTACACTCATATTCTTGTTGCCGATGATTATGTTATTAAGTGGTTAGAAGCCATTCCTACGAAAAGTGCTGCTAGGGAAACCTCTCTAAAAATGCTTAAGCACGTTATCTTTCCTAGGTTTGGAGTTCCTAGGTATCTCATGACTGATGGGGGTTCTCATTTCATTCATGGCGGTTTTCGGAAGACCCTCGCTAAATATGATGTTAATCATAGAATTACTTCAGCTTATCACCCCCAAACTAGCGGGCAAGTAGAGTTATCAAATAGAGAAAGTAAATCTATCTTGCAAAAGACTGTTAATAGGTCTAGAAAAACTGGGCTAAGAAGTTGGATGATGCTTTATGGGCTTAGAAATTCTTACAAAAATCATATGGGAATGTCTCCTTATAAAATGGTTTATGGGAAAGCTTGCCATCTACCCTTAGAATTAGAACACAAAGCTTACTGGGCAGTGAAAGAACTAAATAGAGATTGTAAGCTCGCTGGTGAGAAAATATTATTTGACTTAAGTTCTTTAGATGAATGGAGGAGTGAAGCCTATGAGAATGCTAGGCTCTTTCAGGAAAAAGTTAAAAGATGGCATGACAAGCGAATACTTAAGAGAGAATTTCATGTTGGTGAGAAAGTTCTATTGTATAGGACTCATCTCAGATTTTTTGCAGGTAAGTTACTATCAAAATGGGAAGGACCTTTCATCATTGAAGAAGTATACCGTTCAGGAGCAATAAAAATTTCTTCTCTAAAAGATAATACTACACAAATAGTGAATGGACAACGACTCAAACACTATATTGCTGGAGATTCTTACAATGAAGATGTTGATTCCTTTCAAGTTATAACTCTAGAGAAATTCATTGAGGACCAAATTCAGAGACCTGCAGAGTCTGTTTTCATGTAGGTAACGATTCTGGTAAGAAAAGTTCCATGAAAATACAATACAACTATATTTTTGCAGTTTTCAGTCGATAAGGAAAGTTTCGAAGCGAAAAAGGGACTGAACCAGAGCCGGGGTGGCCCACACCACCCCATGGCGCGGGCCCACCCCTGGCCACGCCACCAGGTGGTGAGGCTACCCAGGACTCCGCCTCCGACCTGTTTTCACCCAGTACCTTCCTTTTGATATGAAACTTCATAATATATAACCACCCAGATCCCCTGAGGTTCGTATATCGTGTTTTCGTCATGTTTCTGTTCCAATCTATTTCTGCAAGGTAGAATCCCAGATTTGGAGCCACAATGTCTTCCTCTGGATCATCCAAAGGAGATTCTTTAGTAGATATCATCAACCCATACATGAGAGAATTGAAGATTCATCCCAATGAGTTGTTGCTGCCCTAAAGGTGAAGGAAGTCTGGAGGACAGGATGGAAGCACTGGAGCAAGAAGTCTTTAGGTACAGAAAGATGGCGGAGCGCGAAGTGGATATCATCCATAAGATTTGTTCCGAAATCATCACCGAGCACCAAAAGGAGACTGCTGAACTCAAAGACGAAGCCTTATCACTCTGCCAAACAACAAACAAACTACAAGCATAGTTCTATGACGTTCAAAATCAAAAATGTGAGTATGAGGCTAGATTTAAACGCATAAGTGATGCTACAAGTTTCAGGATGTTGGAAACCACGATGTCCTTTGTTGATGGGAAGCCTTTACCCTGGAAGACGGACGAAGATGAGGGGATACCACCACCACCGAAGGAGTAATTCGTCATCAGGTTTGGCATCCCCTTGGTTTTTCCAAGCTTGGGGGAGTGTCGCGGTATCATATCACTATCTCCTATCTTTTTACCTTATTAGTAGAGTCATATCATGAATAGAGGAGTTATTATGTAGTATGGTTTGCATTATGGAAGTGTCCTCTCTCTCGTTAGATATGTATCCCTTGGTGTGAGTTTTCGTTATGGAATATTAATGAGAAGTTCTATCATCCACTCTTTTGCAGAGCTTATATTAGTTTTCAATTCATGGTTATATGATTGATCTTGTTGTTAGTATTGGTATCACTTTGGGATCATTGAGTTAATTTAGTTGGTTTTGGCAAACCTGGCTCCGTCAGTAGAAACACCTTTTTGAGAGTTGAAAAGAAAAAGATAGAAGTACTCTAGAGAAAAAATAATTTCATCATCTTTCTTTCTTGATTTGCCCATAAGTCTAGTATTCTCTAGTTAAGATCTTTTGTGCTTCCAAGGAAGATTGCATGTTTGTTTTTATCACTTGTATGTTTTTTTGTTTCCTTCAACTCTTATACTTGCTACCCAGCCTTGCTAGCCAAAAACCTGTACTGAGAGGGTATTCTTCTCATGCATCCACCTCCTTTAAACCAAAACCTTTGCCATTTGTGTCCACCATACCTACCTAGTAGCATTATTGCTACTCCAAGTAAATTCCTGTTTTATCTACCTGCCAAATTAAACTTGTTATGTGAAAATTAGTGATTAAAGCTCTCACGAACTTGATGGCACACTTTTCTTTCTTGCATTTAATAAACTTGAACCATTGGGTCCTTCTTTGTTGCGTATATGCTTGTGCTTTATGAGTTGAAGTTAGCCGAACCATGTATCATGGGGACCGCTTTCAACACTTCATTGGTACTTGTACCTAGTTGATATAATGTTCTTTTGCTTATGGATCCCGGTGGTGTGAAATAAAAGTGGAACTTGTAAGATCATGGAGTTTATATGTGTGTTAGAGAAACGCCTGGGCCGCTAGCCTAAGCCATGCCTAATCATGGTGGAAACTTGCAGCATAACTATAGTGAGCATTCTATGAAGCATCCTCACTAAAAACCTATGAAAATAGCAAATAAAAAGATCGCTGCGATGCTCACTGTGTGCTTGCCTTGTCATTTTGATTATGGGATAGCTCCTGTGTCATGTGCAAGGGGTACCCCGTTGGCGGTTCTGAATGATACGCATGTATTTACAATGACAAGAGCTTGCTCGTGACTGAAGTTGAGTAGCATGAGGATCAGTACTCATAAGTAAGGGGCATGGGACTCCAATTTATAACTTGTCAAGCATATCCTCTTAGTTGTGTCACTTTAACCTTAATCACCAAAAGATGCCTATGATAGGGGAAATGAGAGCTGAAAGCTAGTAAGTATCATAATTTTTGGGAGCTCTTTATGAGACTTTCAATCCCTGCTTCCCTCTTTGAAGGGCCTTTCTTTTACTTTGTAGTTGAGTCAGTAAACCTATTCCCTTCTATCTCAGCAAGTATTTTGAGTTGATGTGTTTCATTCATTCATATGATGATTTATTCAATCATGTTTCTTATGTTCCTTGTTTTGCACATTGCTCTTATCTTGATGTTTACTACTTTGAAAGCTATCTTGAAAAACTAGCTATTTGTGAACTCTATCAAATTATCAACTATTCTTCGACCAAGAGCTATGTTTGCCATTACCAATTATGATTCACTTTATGTATCTTTATTGTGTTTCCTTTACTTATTACAAGTTGAGTTATATTATAGTGAGTTGTCTTCTATTATAATCTATGTATTTGATGAATGTGATGCTTCTTGTCCATATTATTTTATCGACTCTTCACTCCACAAACCCGAGGCCATGTTTATTGAGCTCAGTTTCGCTTGGGGACAAGTGAAGTCTAAGCTTGGGGGAGTTGATACGTCCATTTTGCATCACTATTCTATGTCTTAATTCACTATTATTCATTTATATATTTCGTATTGAGAGGTGATACTTATGTTATTTCATCTATTTTTGCATGGTTGATGACTTTTGGGGCATGGACCGCTGTAGTCAGGATTCTGATGGAAAAGGTGCTGTTTGGAGGCAAAATTCGCGAAGATCAGAAAATCCGGGAAAATATACGGAAAATCCTATTTTTCCAGAAGACTAAGGATGCCAGAAGATGGAGTGGAGGTGGGCCACAGGGGGCCCACACCACCCCATGGCGCGGGCAGGCCTAGGCCACGCCTGGAGGTGGTGTGGCCGCCCTGGCCCACTCCAGCCTCTCCCCTCTGGCGTATATCATCCTCCTGAAACCCTAAGACTCGAGGAGCGACCACAGAAAGATTACGCCGCCTCTGTGGGGCGGGAAACACCGAGAGAGAAAGATCTCTCCGGCAGACAAATTTCTGCCGGGGGAATTCCTTCCCGGAGAGGGGAGATCGTCGCCATCAACACCACCATCAAGCTGGACTTCATCGGGATCATCATCGCCATCATCACCACCATCATCACCATCAGCACCCTCATCACCATCTCCATATTGCTGTAACAATTGGTTGAATCTTGCTATAGTTCATATGGGAAACTTTCCCGGTGTTGATTACTCTTTGTAGTTGATGCTATTCAGTGAACCATTGAATTATTGTTTATGTTCAGATTGTTATACATCATTATTCCATCTCTGATCATGATCCATATGATGTCTTGTGAGTAGTTCGTTTTGTTCTTGAGGACATGGGAGAAGTCTTGTTGTTAGTAGTGGAGTTGCGTTGAGAAAGATTCAATAGATTGTTATTTAAGTTGTGGTGTACTTCTTCTAGTGGTGTCATGTGAAGGTCGACTACATGACACTTCACCTATATGGGCCTAGGGGAATGCATTGTGTATTTGGCTACTAATCGTAGGGGTTGCCGGAGTGACAGAAACCTAAACCCCCGTTAGGAAACCATTGCACAAGGGACGTAAGGGTCTTAGAGTTTAAAGCTGTGGTTAGGTTTCTACCTTAATTACTTTCTTGTACTTATGGATGTTTGCAAGGGGTATAATCACAAGTATGTATTAGTCTTGGATGGGGCGGTACATTAACACAGGTTCACCCAGACAACACTTAGCAAGCTAAAGAAGATTAATTTACTACATGAAGCGAAAGCACTTGACAATCTTCCCATGTGTCCTCGAGAATGTTTGGTCATCTTAAGAAATACAACCGGCTTGTCCTTTGCTGCATAAAGGATTAGGCCACTTGCTGAATTTATTCCTACTGTCTTTTATTTACTCATACTTTGTTTACTTGCTTTATCGAAAAACCCCTAAAAATCCGTTTGCTAAGTATTTGCAGAGAATTCCTGATCCATACCACTAGCCAGCACCTTATGCTCCTCGTTGGGTTCGACACTCTTACTTATCGAAAATACTACAATACACCCCCTATACTTGTGGGTCATCAAGGGACCCGGGTGGGCTGGCCCCCTTGCTTGCCCATGGCCGGCCTGGTTTCAATGCCTAGCGTGGCAGCCAGCGGCCTGGGTTAGGCTAGCTCCCTGCTGTGGCCCATCAAGGCGGAGATGGTGGCCAGCTGCACGTGGCCCAAGTGGGCCGGGTACTCCCACCCACCGCCCGCTAGTTTGATAGGCCTGCCCGCCCGCCTGGCTCCCATGTGCGCCCGCGTGAGCCGGGGTTGAGCATTCCCGGCCGGGAGGCCGGTGGCTGTAGCTCATCCTGCGCAGCAACAACTATCTACCGCCCACGTGGGCTGTTTTCTGCCCTTTTGCTGTTATTTTTCTTGCCTTTTTCTACAACTTTCTACTAGGCCAATTTCCACTGGGATTTTGGCCTAATGATAAAGTTGCTTTATAAATTTTGATTTTAATATTATTTAGTATATATTTATTAATTCCCAATTAACTTATAATAAATATATATTATAAATTCCCATTTATCTGAAACTCCTTTCGGCCTTTTCCTTTCCTTCTTTCTCTGAACAACTTCGGATCTCTCAGGAACGATTCTGATTTCACTCTCTTCGGTGACTCCATCTCCCAGGACGATCTCCAACCATCGTATCGCCCTTAAGCATTTTTTCCTATGGTTCGGGAATGCTATAGACATGATATCTATCAATGATCAATAGCGAGACCGGGATGCTGATGACTGCAAGTGCACAGATCGTTTGTAGCTAGTTTCGAAATAAAGATATCGATCCCACAGGGAGCAGTAGGAAAAAGACTAAGATGCTTTTAATTATAACTAAACGAAGTACTTAAGAATTAACTTTAAGATGCAAGAAAAGTAGAGTTGTTTTTGTGTTTTTGGTTGAACAAGGTAATTTAAAGTAAAGCAAAACTTAATGCAAAAAGTAAGAATCGCGTGTGTAATAGAACTTTGGAACTACAATGGGGAAAAAGACGTTCTCAGTGAGTGGTGGATACACCGCTAGCAATTTAGACTAAGAAATCAAGATTATTATAATGAATATTCTCATAATGTGTATGTATGTGGGAGTATCTCCATATATGGACGAATAGCCAGCAACCGCTACACACATCATCCTCATAACCACAGTAGACAACAATCGACATCAATCGAATTACTGCGCTATTAAGGGATTTCTCCTGTGGCATGGACATGGCTTTAAGAGTTCTCCTTATTTCCCCCAAGTTAGTATGTAAAGAATGACAACAGCTTTATAGTCACAATAAGTGCTATCATCCCTCCGTCTACCAACAAGTAATCCCCTTCATTGTGTCCCCATAAGAGGCAAATATTAAGGAGGTGCACAACTCCCCATAAGACAATTAACACATACACATAATGATGTATAACCTAATAATGTCTATCTCATCTCAATCATATGCTAGGGTTTCTCCATCTCCCCAAGAACTAGAGATCTACTCAAACATGGAGGCAATCAACATCATAGCAATGGTAATGGAAACAATCATAGATGAATAGTACTTGTATAAATCCACAACGAGTACGGAAATTACAACAAGATCTAGACAAGATGTAGATGGGATGGATGGAGATGGTGATGATGCAGCGGTGGATGATGTAGATCGATATCTTAGCCTCCCGGATCTGGGCGGGGCAAAGATGGATCCCTGGTGGATGAGTTCCCCCTCTAGATGCCTTCCAGAGGTGAGGTTTCTGCGATTTCTGGGTGTTCTATATGTCGTCTCCCCGAACCAGTTGCACGGGGTGAAACTATTTGAGGAGGCGGAGGCGGCGCCAACTATACGGCCGGAGCTATACGGCCGGAAAATTGGCTTCGGTCGTATAGTTGGTCGTTGAACCTTCTGCCTCCTTTATTCGCTTCTGGTTTTCTTCTGGTATCATTAATATTTCCCAAATAAGTGATTTACATTGTTTTGACTCCTTTTCTCCATAGTACAACTGCTCCAAGAATTATATCCATTGGATCCATCATCTGTCCTGATCCTGGTGAAAACAAACATAAAATATGCGCGCGAGCGCCGTAAAATACCAAGATCTTACATCTACATCCTACATCAACTTCCCCAAGCTTAGACTCTTGCTCGTCCCGAGCAAGTTTTAGCTTAATGGATGTGATCTTCATATTCATGAAGCTGAGTCGATTAAAATAAATGAGGCAGTTGCAGCATGTGTTTATCATATATGATACATAGGAATAGGTTCAAATAGTACCTTACTCGAACCATCTGAAAAGTATTAGCAGGCTTCCACACCTTAGTGATCAATAGTTCATAAAAGATAAATCTCAACATAATGTACAAGTATCAGGTTCAACTGAATGAGTTAGCGAGGTAGTCTCAAGTGTTTTAGGATTAACATATTCACTTGGGATTCAAAATCTCAAAAGTATCTCTTTGTCATATTACAATACAGTGGTATATGCCTATTTTATCTCTTTGTCATATTACAATACAGTGGTATATGCCTATTTGCTCTTTGCACACTCGCTCTTTTTCTTCTTTCCTTTGTCTTCTTTTGTATATATATGCTCACACTTTTGTTTAAGTGATGTGCAAAGGAGCTAGCAATATATTCCACTTCATGTAGGAATTCAAAGTTTAACAATCTCAATTATCAAATTCCAATTGTTAATGAAGCATTCTTATGACTTGGAGATTCTACCTTGACTTGTTCTCACTCTATTTTGATAGCACTTTCACTTTCCTTTGATCAAGGTTTCTTTTTCAACTTTTATAGATAACTTTTCTTTGTAAATCAAACCGTAGACTTACAACATATTGACCAAATTATCTTTATATGTTCCATTAATAACAATGGTGTGGAAGACTCCTATAGCTATCATCAAGTGCAAGTAAAATTATACTCAAACCATTGATATATCATTAAAGCAAACACAAACTCAATATTGCTCCATATATAATAATAAACTCGGATTTTCATTAAAGGGATCAACTATTCCTGAAGGGAATTCTAATGATGCAAACTTTATTGCTAGTTTGAACTAATGGAAAAATAGTAATAAAAAAACTTATAACATAGATTACAAGGTCTTAAAGATCTCCCCAATCTTGGAATCAAGCTAGGCAGGATAAATTAACTCCTCGTTGGTACCTATTCCTCCTCCTGGGTAGAAAGAGCATCGCCCTCTTCTGGTATGTTTATGTCTTTAACTATGCTTGCAAAGCGGATGCTGAGCTCGGCCATGTCGTACTAGAGCTTCAACATTTTCTTCTTGAGGAATTTCTCCTCCTCTCTCAACTCAAAGACAGTTTTAATTAAGAAACCAACTCTACCATCAATGTCATCGACCTTCTTCTCAAGGTCTTTGTTCATCATCCAGTAGGAGTCAATCCCTTCTCCAATTGTTTGAATGCATGCCTTCGAAGCTTTTTATAACTCATAGATCTTATCATGAATCTTATCTTGTCGCACCTTTTTAGGTTTAAGAGGTGATGGACCAAGAGGAGGTTTATTATAGGATCCTTTGTTGTAACGATACGGATTAGGGAGATACTCATCCTTGTTCCTTCCACGCTTAGCTTGCCTCATCATCTCCATCCTTTGCGGGAACATGTCCTCCCAATTTGGGAGAGGCTTGATCTCCGGGCTGGATGATGACGACGATCCTTTAGGTTCTCCTTCTTCGATCCTCTTCACGGGCTTCTCTTCTTTCTTCTTCCAGATCCTGTTGACATGGAAGGGCTACATGGCTTCGCTGCACGGATGTTGTTAGAGGGGCTTGTATAGGGATGGTGAGGATTTTTTGAGGCAGGAGGCTATATCTCTGTGAAAACTTAATGAAAAAGGTTAGATGCGATCAACCTTAAAAGGAGGAGTCAAAAATCCTAGCCTCCTTTCGTAACGAGCAACTATACAGGCGCGGCCCGTATAGCTCCCACTGTATAGTTATGAACCACTATAGATTTACATCTACGGTGGAACCGACTATATGGCCGGAACTATAAGGGCAGGAATTTTTACTCACGCAGTATAGTTGGTCGTTAAACTCTCTATATTCTGAATTTTCTTTTGGAGATGGGTCTATAACTATACGACCACAACTATATGGGCGGAATTTTTAATTCTGATCGTATAGTTGGTCGTTAAACTCTCGGTACTCCGGAAATTATTTTGTCAAAGGTGTTGATAACTATACGATCACAACTATACAAGCGTATAGTTGGTCGTTAAACTCTCAATACCTTTTGTGGATGGAATGGGTGATGTTGCAACAACTATACGACCGCAACTATATGGCCGAAATTTTTATTCCTGCCGTATAGTTGGTCGTTAAACCTTCTATGCCCACCAAATTTTTTTTGCTTCTCCAAGGATTCTTTATTAATATAAAACTTAACGGAATATCAAGTTTTTACAGAAAAATGTTAGCTTAGATTTTTGACCAATTTTGGCTTAATCAATCTTCCTTCTTCTTTGCTAGAGCATCAAATGTTTCTTATTTTAACACAATATCTAATTAAACTTTAACTGAAAATTTAAAAACTTACTCAAACCTTCATTTCGCATGGGTTGCCTCCCATGAAGCGCTCTTTTATGGTCAATAGCTTGACCATAGTATTGCTCATTCTATCTTGAGTCCGTTCTTTTTGCAGTTGCCATTCCTTGTATACATTTTCTTAATCACTTCTTCAGGGGTGATTACCTCTATGGTGACTGCACTTATATCTTGTCTTACTCGATAATGCTGCAAGCATTGTCCATTTACCACCCATGCAAGAGAGGATGTTTTTCCTTGGAGCTTCACTGCTCCCGATGAATAGGCTTCTTTAACTATATATGGGCCTTCCCACTTTGATCCGAGCTTTACTAGAAACAACTTAAGACGAGAATTATAGAGCAACACTTTATCTCCCCTTTAGAAATCTTATTCTCTATTTTTCTATCATGCCATCTTTTCACTTTTTCCTTAAACAACCTAGAATTCTCATAGGATTCACTTCTAAACTCATCTAAAGCATGAATATCTAATAAACGCTTCTCCCCTGCTGCTTTGAGATCATAATTTAGGTTCTTGATTGCCCAAAAAGCTTTGTGTTCCAATTCTAAAGGTAAATGGCATGCCTTACCGTACACCATCTTATAAGGTGTCATACCCATTGGATTTTTAAACGCAGTACGGTATGCCCATAGAGTGTCATTTAACATGTATGACCAATCTTTTCTTGATTTGTCCACTGTCTTCTTGAGTATGGTCTTCAGCTCTCTATTAGAGAGTTCCACTTGACCACTTGTTTGGGGATGATATTGTGAAGCAACGCGGTGAGTTACTCCATACTTGCTGAGGATTTTCCTGAAAGTTCCTTTCATAAAATGAGAACCACCGTCAATAATTAAAAATCTAGGAACTCCAAACCTAGGGAATATGACATCCTTGATCATCTTCATTGAGGTAGCTGCATCTGCATGATTTGTCGGAATAGCTTCAACCCATTTAGTAACATAGTCAACAGCAACAAGAATATGAGTATAACCATTCGACTCTACAAATGGTCCCATGTAATCCATTCCCCATACATCAAAGGGTTCAATTATGAGACTATAATTCATTGCCATTTCTTGTCTCCTACCTATATTACCTCTTATTTGGCAAGCATCACAGTATTCCACATACCTGTGTGCATCCTTGTGAAAGGTGGGCCAATAGAATCCGGATTGAAGTACTTTTGCAGCAGTTCTCTTACCTACATGATGCCCTCCATACGGACTATCATGACAAGCCTTCAATATCGTATTCATTTCATGGTTAAGAACACACTTCTGAATCATTCCGTCAAGTCCATGATGATATAGATATGGATCATCCCAAAAGTAATATTTAAGATCATTAAAGAATTTCATTCTTTGATTTCTTGACATACCAGGAGGTATAAATTTTGTTGCTAAATAGTTAGCATAATCTGCATACCTTGGATCAACAATTTCAACGTTTGCTAAATATTCTCCCGGAAATGATTCATTAATATATACGGGGTTATTGATTATTCCCTCCATACTAGAGAGATGATCTCTACAGGATTATCTTTACCCCTCCTATCTACTATATGTAAATCGTATTCTTGTAGTAATAAAACCCACCTAATCAACCTAGGCTTAGCATCCTTTTTCACAAGGAGGTGACGCAAAGCTTGGTGATCCATATGGATTATTACCTTAGAATTAATGATGTAAGATCTAAATTTGTCGCAAGCAAAAATTATAGCTAGAAAATCTTTTTATGTAGTAGCATAATGTTTCCGAATCTTATTAAGAGGTCTTCTAGCATAATAAATAACATTCAAATTGTTTACATCTCACTGTCCCAACACAACCCCTAAAGCATAGTCACTAGCATCACACATGATTTCAAAAGGTTCATCCCATTTTGGAGATTGCATGATAGGTGCTGAAACTAGTTTATTTTTAAGGTTCTCAAAAGCTACAATGCAGTCATGGTCTAAGTAGAATGGAGTTTCCAAGATTGGTAAGGGGCATAGCTATTTTCGCAAAATCTTTTATAAACCGCTTATAAAAACCTGCATGTCCTAGAAACATTTTTAGGTTTCTAATGTCGTGAGGTATTGGAAGATTATCTATAGCATTTACATTAGTTTTATCTATTTCTATTCCCTTCTCCAAAACTTTATGCCCGAAAACTTTACCTTCTCTTTCCATGAAACGGCATTGTTCCCAATTCAAAACCAAGTTTGATTGCCTGCATCTCTGCATGACTTTGGTCAGATTGTAGAGGCAATTATCAAAAGTTGTTCCACAAACAGGAAAATCATTTGTTAGAACTTCCATAGTCTTCTCAACAAAATCATCAAAAATCTTTAGAACACATTCCTTCAAAGTTGTTGCTGCATTACATAAGCCAAACAAAATTAATCTATAAGCATATGTGCCATAAGGACAACTGAAAGTTGTTTTCTCTTGATCTTCCGGTTGTATGGAAATTTGAGAATATCCAGAACAACCATCAAGAAAACAAAAGTAAGAATTATTACTAAGTCTTTCTAAAAATTTATCCATGAATGGTATAGGTTTATGATTTTTCTATGTCTCATGGTTTAGCTTCCTAAAATCAATGCACATACGATATCCTACAATGGGCCTTACAGGAACTAGCTCACCACCCTCATTCATAGCAGCATCAAGGCCACCTTGTCTTGGTATGCAATGAGCTGGCCTAACCCACTTACTGCCAAAAATAGGATATATTATGCCAACATCTAGTAAGTGTATAACCTCTTTTATTACTACTTCCTTCATTTTAGGATTAAGCCTTCTTTGTGTATCTACTACAAGTTCGGCATCATCAAGCGTGGTAATCTTATGTGTTACGATAGATGGATCTATTCCTTTAATATCACTTAGTGTATATCCAAAGGCTTCATGATGCTTAACCAAAACTGAGATGAGTTTATTTGTTTCATTTTCTGATAGGTTCTTCCTAATAATAACAGAACATTTATTTTCATTATCTAAAAACTCATACCTCATATTGTCTAGAAGTTGTTTTAATTCAATTGGTCGACGCTCTTCATCTCCCTTCATAGTCATGTGGATTTTGTGCTTCCGGAATTGAATCAAGGTAATTGCTGACTCGTGTAATAACGAGCTCGTTGGGGAACCCCAAGAGGAAGGTATGATGAGCACAACAGTAAGTTTCCCTCAGTTATGAAACCAAGGTTATCGAACCATTAGGAGCAAGGAAACACCCCCAAGGTGTTGTTTCCAACTTAGAATCCTGCACAACACAACCACAGAACTTCGCCCCCAACTTACAGTGAGGTTGTCAATCTCACCGGCTTTGCTGAAAACAAAGGATTAAACGTATTGTGTGGAAGAAAGTAAAAGCTTGCAGAAAGTAAATAGAAAGCAGTAAACAGTTGTAGATTGATGGTAAAAGAAAGGACCGGGGTCCATAGTTCACTAGTGGTGGTTCTCCTTAAGATAGATAACATGTTGGGTGAACAAATTATAGTTGGGCAATTGACAAACATCGAGAAAGCATACATGCATATACTAATCATCTTGACTCCTTTGAGATTAGATTGGGCATTACAACATTATACATAGACTGTAATCCAACTTCATCTATGACTAATAATCCACCTTCAGGTTATCATCCGAACCCCCTCCAGTATTGAGTTGCAAGCAATAGATAATTGCAATACAAATTGCGTGTAAAGTAAACAATACGGTTGTTCTATGAACAAAGGCTTGTTGTTTTCTCCCTAGTAGCAACAACACATCTACTACCTTAGAGATTTTTGTCACTTCCCCAGATTACTAGAGGCATGAACCCACTATCATGCATAAATACTCCCTCTTGCAGTTTCTAGCATCTACTCGGCCAAGGTATCTACTAACAACAGAGAGCATGCAAGATCACAAATAACAAAGACATGATAGAATCAATAATCAATCTGAAATAGCATCTCAATATCCATCGGATCCCCGCAAACACAACATGTAGGATTACAAATAGATGATCTTGATCATGAACAGAGCTCACAAGATCTAAACATGATAGCACAAAGGAGAAGAACCAACCATCTAGCTACTACATGGACCCAAAGTCCAAGGATGAACTACTCACGCATCACACCGGAGGCTTGCATGGTGATGAAGAAGGCCTCCAGGGTGAATTCTTTTCTCTAGCAGGGTGTTGGGAAGAGCTTCAGATCCCTCCCGATCTTGGGATGGAGATGATGGCGGATACAGACTCTTTCGTGGAATTTTGATCGGGTACTTATGGTTTCTGTATCGGAGGCATCTTATAGTCGGAAGGGGAGGCCGAGGGTATGCCCTAGGCGGCCACACCACCCCTGGAGTGGGCCAGGCCTAGTGGCGTCCCTCTGGCCCCTCTCCGTCAGAACACTTATGTTGGTATTTAATTAGGGATCATCCTATTTTAAATGCTACAATTGTGTATCTAAAACTTGCACTCAAATAAGATACATACAAATATGAAATCATATCTCATCAAAATGTGACGTGACATGGTTGTGTTCTCGCTCCATGATCTGCATCAGGTGCTCCGGTTTGGCGCCAAGTCCACAACGCCATCGGTCTTGTCATTCATCATCACGATGACTATTACTATACCACTTAGCAATAGGAAAAGTAAACTACCTTACCTTTTCACGACTTGCAACCCTATCACATCTTAGAGCCTTCCCCACAACATAAAGTTAGATGCCTCTACTTTATATATTGCACAGTTTATGTGGTTGTTTAGGCTTTTGCAACAGAACCGTTTCTACCTACAAACTTCCAACCACAACATGGATACAATAGTTGTCTCTACTACACCTCTTTTGGGGCCTTCCATTGTAGATTCCATATCAACTACTATGAGAGAGACATACACCCTCTAGCCACTTATACGGCACAAGCCGTATGTCGAGCGTGGAACCTGTCTCGCGTAGGATTACACATTTGGTCAGTTCGGGCCGCTTCATCTCACAGTATCACGATATAAACAGATACACGTGGGAAGGTAAGAATTAAGGTATCAATGCCCACACTTTGCATGTGCCTATCCATACTACCATAATAACCAGAGATCAGGCTTTGATACCACTATAGGGTATTCACATCAGATAACAAAAAAATTACTATGCGGAATGCCCTGAATGCCCAAGGATCTATCTAGAAGTAATGTAGTAAAGACAGCGGTAATGTACCCTTGAAGAACGAGAGAGTGTTACGCTCATGCAGGAGCGTGGATGATGTAGTCGTACCTGTCCAACCTCAAGGTCGCGAAGCTCCTTGCACTTCACCCCTTGTCCAGGTCCTTGCACAACAGTCAGTCGCTGCAAGTGCAGCTCCCCGAGTTATCACACACATACGATGCAATACAATGACTCCCAAACATCTTGATCCCTTCCATGGTTGCAGAAGTAGACATCCTGGTGGAATCCCTATAGCACAACGGCGTGACACATATGTGTTGAGTTTGCGTGTACAGTCCTTTCTTGGGACCGTGCTATGGCTAAGTCAACTGAGAGAGAGAAGGATTTTCTCGAAGGAAGAAGGCCTTAGAGAATATATGTTGGTGTGTTTTAATCCTCTCATGGGAACCCCTTTATATAGGTGGAGGGAGGTGTGCCCTCCCCTTTGGGTTAGCCATATGGGACTAAAAATGAGAAAGAAAAGACAAAAATTAGGGCTGCGAACCAGCTGGGCTTAAGGCGGTGGTCGGGTGGGCCACCAGCCGTGAAGCAACACCTGGAAGGAGCGGTGGAGGGACCCAGGTGGGCCGGACCCTTGCTCGCCCATGGCCTGCCTGGCTCCTGCGGCCCGTCAAGGCGGAGGTGGTGGCTAGTTGCGCCTGGCCCGGGTGGGCCGGCAGCTCCCACCAGCGGCCCGCCAGTCCGATCGGCTTGCCTGCCCACCTGGCTTCACCGTGCGCCCGTATGGGCCAGGGTTGAGCAAGCCCGGTAGGGCGGCCGGTGGATGTAGCTCGCCCCGCAGGGTAGAAACTATCTGCCGCCTACGTGGGCTATTTTGTAGCTCGCCTCCGGGATTTTGGCCTAATGAGAAATTTTCTTTATAAATTTTAATATTAATATTATTTAGTATATATATTAATTCATAATTAACATATAATAAATATATATTATAAATTTCCCTTTATATGAAACTCCTTTCGGCCTTTTCCTTTCTTTCTTTCTTTCTTTCTCCGAACAACTTCGGATCTCTCCAGAATGATTCTAACTTCTCTCTCTTCTGTCATTCCATCTCTCAGGAGGATCTCCAAGCATCGTATCACCCTTAAGCGTGTTTCCCTATGGTTCGGGACTGCTATAGACATGATCTCTATCAATGATCCCATATTGACCCCTATGCACTCCAGGAATTACCATCGTGTCAAACCAGAAATGATACGTATAATTCCCTTTGTTATGTGATACAAGGCTTGTCTGAGATCTGGTCATTGGTATCACGATACCTTGTTCAATCTTGTTTCCAACAAGTACTGTTTTACTCATTCCCATGAAATTCCATCCCCATGACCTAGTCATGTGTTGCGCAACATGGATGGAATTCACTGATTGGGCACAGTGTATCTTCCCATCACACAGGAGAAAAATTCCGATCTTGATGCATAATGCCTCTACATGCCCATTTGGATACCTGAACACACCTTTATGATCACCGTTTAACCGAGTAATGTTTGATGCTATCTAAGTATTCTTAGGTGACAGTGACTGATGTGATCTCATGTTCTAAGGATTAGGACACTTTGTTTCTAAGAATTGCAATGTGAACTAAGTGACATGATCGTGTTGCAACAATCATTGGTGGGAAGTGTCCATCACATCATTCCAAATGATATGACTTTATTATCAGTTGGCTTTCGTTTCATAGAACCATGACCAGGAAACTATGATCATCATATGACCAATGAACTAGTTGAATAGAGGCTACCAGGGACCTGGGTTTGTTTATATACTACACATGTATCAAGGTTTCCAATTGATATAGTTATAGCATGATATAAAACTATTATGAACTAATGAGATATGACAATAAAACCCTTTTATTATTTGCCTCTAGGACATATCTCCTTCAATTTGATGGTTGTATGTGGCTTGTACTCAATGTCAAAAGTTGCTAGCTCGATTCCCCACTTAGCGACACGTCATGTGGTGTTGCTGTTGTTGATTATATCTCTCATGGGAGATGTTCTCACCACTGTGATTTTGTGCTTAAAATAGTGTCATAGATTTCTCGCGGCAAAAAAATACGACATAGGCTAACTCTTGGTAATGCGGATACCGCAGTTTTGATGTTGCAGGACCTCACTGAGGTAGTAAGTCGGACGCTGCACCAAGTGTTCCTATTTTTCCTCCCTTCGCTCCACCACCGTGACGATGGTGACGACCCTATTTGTCGTAGCAATGTAGAGCAGCATACGTTCTTGAGGTTCCGGGTCTACAAGAATAGGGGCAGATGAGAGTACTATTTTAAAGTCTTGGAGTGTAGCTCCAGCTTCATCAGTCCAAATAAATTTGTTGGTTTTCTTCAAGAGCTTGTATAAAAGTGCGGCTCTTTTGTCGAGCTAGCAGACAAACCGACTTACTGCTATAATGCAACCAGTGAGTCAATGTATGTCCTTAAGGTTAGTTGGCATTATTATGTTGTGTATAACCTTTATTTTGTCATGGTTCACCTCTATGCCTCTTTGAGACATGATGAAACCTAACAATTTTCTAGCTGGAATCCCCAAAAAACATTTCTTCGAGTTAAGCATTATGTTGTATTTTTGTATGATGGGGATATGCCGAATGAAATATGCCCGGCAGGACGTTTTGATTGGACCAAGGGCTTTGCGAGTGGGATTGCAGGATGGCGACTGGAATGCGACTGAAAGGAAGCCAGGCAACTAGAAGCTGGAGGCCCAGAAGCATAGCTGAAGCCCTGTCGAATTAGGTTAAATCCTCCGAGTTCTTGACTGATTCAGTTGTATATCTGTAAACCCTAGCAAGGTGATATAAACCTCCCTAGGGTACTCTTTGTACTCACATTCCATCATACACCCCTTGCAAGAGACTCGCTACCTAGTCGCCGAGTTTGCCACCCCTGTAACTCACTCGCCGATGATACAATCTAGCAGGAGTAGGTCTTTACCCTAAAGGGGGCCCAACCTAGGTAAACTCATTTGTCTCAGCCCTCATCTTGCTCCGCAGATGCCCTCATCAATCCTATCAATCGCTACCCCTGTTAGCGACTGCCGTGGTCATTCCCATGACAGTGGGGCCCACCATGGGGGATGGCCGGTTTGGCCTGAGTTCTACAGCGAGACCCTATTCGCCAATCGATCTGCTGATTGCCACCAACCGCATGATCGCCAGTGACGGGATCTTCCAAATCCTACCCAGCAGCTACATCCCGGCGTCGCGCTCAATCACCCACAACGCAGTGATGCCGGTCGGCACCATCAACCTGTTTATCAGCTTCACGGACGCTGTCGACCCGACGGGAACAGTGATCGTCGGCGGATCGCCACCGCACCGCGATCTGCTCTTGGAGGACCATATTTGCTCCATCAGCCACCTTGCCAGAAAATAAGACCTGACCGCTGGCAACACGGCCGGGACTGATGCCGCCGCGGACGACGCGGCTCACCACGACGATGCTGATTCGGCAACCCCTACCTCGGTCGCTGGATCCATCACCGCCGCATCGTGCGAGGACTCCATCACGCGAGTCTCCAATCCTGAGGACTTCGAGGACCCCTCCATCCTCAGGATCTTCGACTCCAACTCCGGATAGGAGTCCCCCGTGGAAGTATCGTCATGGTCATAGGGGATAATACTAGTGATGAAGGTCATGGTCATTCTTGGACTGTGGTGATTTATGTTCTGCAGGCTAGATTGATTGGTGGACTTGGTGGTGGTGAGGATCCTCTTCCACCTGATGGTGGCAATCCACACCCCATGCCCCAACCATTTGGTGGACACTGGGATGATATGATCCATGACCATGCTCCCGAAGAACCAGCCAATGTTGCACCTGTGGTTCCCAATGTTGTAATACCATATGGAAATGTTGCACCTGCTTCTGACATTGAACTAATGATTGCAACCCCTCCCCAGCTTAGTCCTGCACATGCTGATCATATTGCTGAACTTGAACCAATGATGGAAGCTGTGGACTCATTCAATGCTATCCATGGTCTGCTATCTGACATGGTTAAGAATGCACACACAACTCTGGGCAACACTGATATCTCATGTATCCATGGTGTTGGCTTTCAAATACTTGATGTGGACACTAAACTGGGAAAACAGAGGAAGTGCCTTCTGAAACTATATGCAATAGCCCCTCATGTGCTAGCCTCCTCTACTGTCTGTATTACTGAAATTTCTGATGATGATGTGCAAACCTCATTGGATACAACCATTGGTGCTTCATCCACTGCATTTGAAGACAGTATCTCCCAGGTGGCTAAATGCATGTTACTGGCTCCAAAGGATGTGACTGCTGTCAGATGCAGCAAAAGGATTGCCAACCAATCTAAGGGATATAAAAACAAAGAAGCTGCAGTCAAAGCCCAGGAGAAAGATTGTTCTACTCTGATCAATGCCTCAGGCAAATCCAGGAAGGTGGCTAAAAGCAAAGCTCATCCTCATGAAGTGGTGATTATGGACCAAGATGCACCCCCCACATGTCCTTCCTATTGACACCATTCAGTCCATTGGTATCAACCAATGCTTGATCTCTCCTAGTGAGATTTCAGACGACAAGCTTTTCTCTGAATGTGGCTAATGTCACTTCACCCTTCTGCATGTAATAATGTGTGTCATATATGTCTAATGACACACAGTTCTATGTTTCATCAACTATATCTATTTGGTACTATCTGGCATGTAATAAGCACTTCTATATTGCTCACGATGAGCAGAACCATATCCCTATATCTGTATAAGTGCCTGGATGTTTCTATATCTCCTGTTATGTTTTATACCTCCTCTCCTCTTTTGTGGGTTTATCAATCTGGGTCCATGGTGCTTTTTATATTTACATATGAGCTGCTAGCTATCCCCAATAAAAACCTGATTAACTATGTTGATCAGAATCTGTGGAGCCCTTACATGTTGAATTATGAATAGAAATTGGATGATTCTTGACTCGAATGTTAGAGGAATCAATTCTGATCTGAGACATGATCAACTTAGACAAAAAGTTAACTCTAGCAATTGTGATATTATTTGCCTCCAAGAAACTAAAAGGGAAGATTTTGAGCACTCCTATTTAAGGAAATTCTGTCCCAGGAGATTTTCTCATTTTTCTTTTTCTCCTTCACTTGGTAATTCTGGAGGATTGATTACTATCTGGAATGGTAGCCTTTTACAGGAGAGCTTCTTAGTCAATCGAAATTCCATTTAACTTTGGCTCTCACTTGTAAGCACTCTGGTATCACTTGGATCCTGACCAATATTTATGGACCTGCACACAATGAACACAAAGCTGAATTTCTCAATTGGATGCATAATATTGATACCTCCAATTATCCTTTCTTGATGTTAGTGGGTGATTTCAACCTCATTAGAAGCCCTGATGATAGAAACAGAGAAGGTGGGGATGCTCATAATATGATGCTTTTCAATAATGTCATCCAATCACATGATCTGGTGGAAGTACCACTAAAAGGAAGAACATTCACCTGGAGTAACATGCAAGATCCCCCTCTTCTTGAAAAGGTAGATTGGATTTTTACATGCCCTTTCTGGACCACAACATTCCCCAACACTATGGACCATCCTCTCTCCCGAATTGGTTATGACCATATAACCATCAGTATCCAAGTGGGCACTTCCATTCCTAAAGCACAATTATTCAGATTTGAGAACTTCTGGCTAGATTTTCATGGTTTGTATGACACTGTGAATACTCTCTGGAACTCAGCTCCCTATTTCAGTGATACTGCCCTTGCTATCAACTGCAAATTCAAACATCTCAGAGCTGGCCTTAAAAAATGGAGCAAAAAACATTCAAACTTAAATCAGACTATTGAGAACTGCACATTTATCCTGGCTTTACTTGAAGGAATAGAAGATCAGAGGCCACTTCCTATACATGAGAAGAATTTTAAAATGATTCTAATGAATCATACCAATAAGCTCCTGGAGGCTAAAAGAACCTATTGGAAAAACAGGGCTAAAATTAGATGGGCCAAATTGGGTGATGAGAACACCAAATTTTTCCATGTTGTGGCAACCCAGAATTTCAGGAGGAATCTCATCACTCATATCAAGACTGAAGACAATTTGGTTCTGACTGAGCATGAACTTAAAGCTGCTACAATTTGGCTATCTTACAAGCACAGACTTGGCACAAGTGAAAATATTACTAATGACATCAACCTTGATGATTTGGTATTACCTCATGATCTTATTCACCTGGATGCTCCATTCATAAATGAAGAGATTGAATCTGTGGTCAATGAATTTCCTTCTGATAAAGCACCTGGTCCTGATGGATTCAATGGGAAATTCCTTAAGAAATGCTGGTATATTATCAAAGAAGATTTTTTTAAACTGGTACAAGACTTCTATGATGAATCAGTGAATTTGAATGCCATCAACACTGCCTTTATTACTCTCATCCCCAAAATAAATGATCCTGAGACTATGAATGACTACAGACCCATTTCTCTGGTTAGCCTTCCACTTAAATTCATCACCAAGATTACGGCCAATAGACTCCAGAAGGTTATCAAACCCATTATCCATAACAATCAATATGGCTTTATTAAAGGGAAAAATATCCATGATTGTCTGGGATGGGCTTTTGAATATCTTCACATCTGCCATATGTCTAAGAAACCCATTATTATTCTGAAGATTGATTATGAGAAAGAATTTGATAAGATTGAATATAATGCGATTATTAATATGCTGAATGCCAAAGGTTTTGGCCCAAAATGGATTTCTCTGGTAAGATCTATATTGCTCTCTGCCTCCACCTTAGTGTTACTAAATGGTGTTCCAGGGAAAAAATATGCTGCAAAAGAGGTGTCAGACAAGGAGACCCCATATCCCCCCTTCTATTTGCCTGCACAGCTGAATTATTACAAGAAATTATCAATGATGCCTGGCACAGAAATGAAATCAGCCTGCCACTTGATAATGATTATGGACAAAAATATCCTATTATTCAATATGCTGATGACACCCTGCTGGTTATGCCTGCTGATAGTTTGCAACTTAATAACCTCAAGATCAGACTCCAACAATTTAGCAATATGACAGGTCTCAAGGTAAATTATGACAAATCTACCCTGGTACCTATCAATGTAACAGTGGAGTACGCATGTCAACTGGCCTCTGATTTTGGATGCAAATTGGAGAGTTTACCATTCACCTACCTGGGTCTCCCACTTGGTACCACAAGACCATCTATTGATAGCATGATTCCCATTGTTTCCAAATTTGACAGAAGGCTTTCTGGACTATCTTCTCTGATGTCATATACAGGAAGACTCGCATTATTGAATTCTGTATTAAATTCTATGCCCATCCATGCCATGTGCTCTTTTAAAGTCCCCATTATGATTTTTACCCATTTTGAAAAAGGTGGCAGACAGTTCCTTTGGGAGGGAAAGATATCCATAGATATGGCAAATGTCTTGCTAAATGGGATTTGGTTTGTAGACCAAGTGAACAAGGAGGTTTAGGTGTCATAAACCTCAGGGCACAAAATCAGGCCCTTTTACTGAAAAATATTCATAAATTCTACAACAGGGCTGATATACCGTGGGTTGATCTCATTTGGAAAGCTCACTACCAAGGAGACTCTGCCCCACATTCAATGAATCATATTGGATCCTTCTGGTGGAGAGATTGTATGAATTATGTTGATATTTACAGAGATCTGACTCACTGCAAAATTGGCAATGGAAAATCTATGTTACTATGGAAGGATCTATGGAATGGAGTATGCTTTGAAGATAAATACCCTCACCTGCACTCTTTCTGCCACAATGATACTTTAACCATGGCCAAGGCCATCTCTGCAGCTGATAATGATTTCTATGATCTCTTTCAACTCCCCTTATCCATTATTGCTCATGAGGAATTTACTGATATGTTGCAGAATATCAGAAGCATAAACCACACTGATGACCATGATTAATGGCACTTTTCCTGGGGTGAGATATTCAAAACCAGAAAAATATACAGAGCACTGATTGGGGCACACCCAACACCAAAGCCCATACTTGATATTTGGAAATCATGTTGTCTCCCAAGGAACAAATTTTTTCCCTGGCTACTACTGAATATGAGATTAAACACCAAAGACTTAATGGCAAGAAAGAACTTCTTTGTGGAATTCAATGATTGTGTAATATGTGACACCTGTCCTCAGTAAACCCTGCTACATTTATTTTTTGAATGCAGCTTCAGCCAAGGATTCTGGTGGGCCTTGGGACTTGAATGGAACACAGATATGGATATTCATCAGATGATCAACGATGTTGGAAGTAGATTCAACCCCAATTTTCTGATGGAAGTTATCATCACTGGATTCTAGAGTATATGGGAGCAAAGAAATGGCTATATTTTCAGTTATCTTAATCCTTCCATCACTAGATGTATTTCATTTTTTAAAGCAACCTTCACCTTGACTATGCATAGAGCTAAGCCTAGTCTCAAGGAAGGTATGCAACAGTGGCTTGACACGCTATGAATGTAAAACATCTGTAACATGGATTTGAGCCTGGCTCAACCCATTGTACATTATAAAATTTATAAAATGACACAGTAAGGGCCTTCCCTATTGTTTTTGTCAAAAAAACATCACACCTTAAAGTTCGCATTCCCCATCTAGATAACCCCTTACTGTCACCTTGAGCGCTAGATGGTTCCAACAAACACCACAATCTGATAGAAACATCCAACTCAAATTATACTCATGATAAGTATTTATATAACCTTAGCCAAAGTGCCACACGGTGTGCACCCTGTCAACTTCACACACGTGGGGATAAGCAGAGATTAGTTAAAGAACTTGAGTAGTAGAATAGATCTATAGATTACAAAGCTCATGATCTCAATAAGATCATGCATAGGGAGAGAGATGAACACATAGCTACCGGTAGAGACCTTAGCCTCGAGAGAGATCTACTCCCCCCTCATCATGGGAGTCAGCAACAGTGATGGAGATAGCGGTGGAGTCGATGGAGATGGCTCCGAGGGCACTTCCCCGTCCCGGCAGGGTGCCGGAGCAGAGACTTCTGTCCCCTGAATCTCTTCTTCGGTGGCGGCGGCGCTACGGAACTTTTCGTGGAATTCTGATCTGGTTTTTAGGGTTTTCGTCCTGAGGTGAATATATAGGCAAAGAGGCAAGGTCGGTGGGAGCCCGAGGGGCCCACACCACCCCTTGGCGTGGCCTGGGCTGGGCCACGCCACCAGGTCGTGTGGCCACCTCGTGGCCCCTCTCCGTCTCGTCTTTTGGCTCCGTGAGTATTCTGGTAAAATATGGACTTTGGCTTTTGTCCCGTCCAATTCCGAGAATATTTCTTTACGAGCTTTTCTGAAACCAAAAACAACAGAAAACATGCAATTGACACTGTGGCATCTTGTTAATAGGTTAGTTCCAGAAAATATATAAAAATACCTCAAAGTGTGGACAAAACATAAGAAAGTAGATAGTAAACAAGCATGGAACATCAAAAATCGTAGATACGTTTACAACGTATTAGCAGCCGAGAATACTTCTTGCCCTTATTAATGAAAGGTTTTAAGTCAACTAGTTGGCCATCATTGGTGACTGGAACAGAGGAACTAACCTTGTGCTAGTCGACCTTTTCGCCGTACGTCATTGCCAATGCCATGGAAGTTTCGGCGCCGCTCTTCGACTGCGTCATGATGTAGCCTACCAGCGGGTTCGGATAAGCGCTGAAAACAACAACAAGATCTTTCAAATCCGCCGGCACCTCCTTGTTTAGTAAAATCTCGGCATGGAGACTCTTGAAGGTGCGGCGTAAACGAGTCATAAGATTGTGCCCACGAACACTGGTGGCTTCTAAAGTACCAACTGCATCCGATAAAGGGTCAACCCTCTTGTCCTCGTCCAGCACCAGAGACTGACTAGTGAGCTCTGCAATACAGAGACTTATAATAAAATACCGAGAACCAAAGGAAAATGTCAGAGACAAAACATAAATTATATTTTGAAGATAGGAAACTCATGAGCCAAAGAAGTGTTGAGGGTTTCTAATCGCTTCCGAAGATTTTCATATTGTTCGGCAAGATAAACTGTTTGTTTCTCTATCTCTTCGGTGTCAGCCTTGGCCTTCTGCCTTGCCTCCTCCAGATCTTTCTTAGCGACCCTCAGTTTGGCCTCCACATCGTCGGCACACTTTATTGCCTCTTCCCGGATAACCCCGGTCTCTTTGGCAGCGGCTAGACATTCACAAGGGGCATAAAATCAATAGAAGTGAATGGCGCAAATTTATTTTAACAGATGAAGGAAACAAACATTTGGATTCTTCAGCTTCCTTGTGGATATTGATAAAGAGAGAGGCCATATCAACTATCTCACGCATCAGTGGCTATAAATACAAAGAGTAGGAACTCAGAAAAATAAGAACAAGGATAAGCCACGACAACAACATCCGAAAAAGTACTCACATCCTGCATGTTAACCTCGGCGGGATTTTTGGATATCTCTAGATATTTGTCCGCAAGTTTTCTTCTTTTCTATGACGGTGGTTTCGGCGAAGTGGCAACATATTTTAGGACCGTCTTCCCCACAGGATCTGCATGCGTTTTATTCGGATCCGCTAATGGCTCAGGTGACTTGACCGGAGGAGGAGCAACAGAAGTACCAAGGGGGGCATGGGAGGATATTCTTCATCGTCACTACAAAATAAAATTAAAAACTCTAGGAAACCATCACCAGCAAAAACCAGGTGAGAAAAAAACAATACTCACTGGAAGAGATTCATTTGCAGCGGAGCCGACAAAATAGGAACAACACGTAGTGGCTTTGAGCCAATGGAATCACCCGAGTCTTCAACTGTTTCCGTAGCCTCAGCGCGTTTCCTTTTTCACCAACGGGAACCCTTTAAAAATCTTCAGACCGAACCGAAGAAATAGACTGGGTATGCAAAGAAGATTCAGTGATAGATGTCTCCATTTCTTCATCAGCAGTAGTCCCAGTCCCAGTGAAATCTTTGGATAAAGAGGCACTAGCTGGAAGCTCACCACTTTCAGGAAGAGGAGGAAGTGCAGAGAGGTGATCATAATCCTACACCATCATGGGAGAGAAATATATAAGTGATAGAGTACGATGGCATGAAAAACAAAGGGGAAATCAATGGAAACTTATGTCTGGGAGACGATTCTTTTTGCCAAAGGGCACTACCCTACAATCTGAAGGAACTGGGCTTTTTTGGTTAGTGTGGTGAAGGAACGAACCCTCTTCTCGTACATATTGAGAGTGAGGTCATCCGATTAAATCCTCATAGGATCCATCTTGCTGGTGTAAGCCCACATACCAGATAACCTTGCCTGAAGAGGCTGAATACGCACCTGAAGAAAGTATGCCAGGATCTGTAATCGTGACAGCTCCTTGCCAATCTTAGTACGCAACTTCTCTATCCGTGTTAGCAAGGGTTTGATCTCCGTCATTTCTTCGGGCGTTGGGCACTGCTCCCATGAACCAAGCCTTCGGAAGGTCTTTTAAGGGTCAACAGGGCCAACCCAAAGGTCTGGCCCTCGCTTTTCTGGTCCTTGATGTAAAACCATTTGGTTTTGCATCCTTGGATAGAATCTAAAATTTTGAAGTCGAAATAATCAACCTCAGAACAAACAGAGAAAATGGCGCCACCAACATCGTGAGCAACACTACTAGGAAAACGGCTATAGGTAATACGCACATCCGTGGCGCACGTGCTAGTGGTGCCCCACGGCTAAAATAGGTGTGGCGCACTGCCTAAAGGTGCCCTATGAGTAACTACAGTAAGCGTGGCACACATGTGCGCGGTGCGCCACAGATGTGTGTGGGCCAGGGCACTGCCGGCCGTATACCACATAGCCATAGTGGACCTACGCTTACTGCGCTTTGAGTGTGACCGGCAGTTGTGGCGCAGTTGGGCACCATGCGCTACAGGGAAAATCGGGCCACACTGCTGTGCAACTGGGAAAACAAGTATGTGGCATACGGGTGGCATGTGCGCCACGGCTGTTCTTTATGCATGTGGCGCACCATGCCATGTGCGCCACGGATGTGCGTGCTGCCTGCTACATTTTGGCAAATAACCTTTTGCACATTGCCTAGATCCGCCATCTCCCACTTCACTTTCCCCTCCTTCTTCCTCTTTGGATCTCGCCCCCCTCCTCCTTACCACCTCAATTTCTCCACTCTTTCACCATTTGTAGCTTGTAAAACTTACCTTGGATGCTACATACATAATAGAGGAAGGCTCTCCTTCCGACCACCATCTCTCGGTCTCTCACCTCTCCTTCAAGATCTTCTCGCGGTCTCTCGTCTCGGTAAGTTGTCTATGTAAGAGGGATCTGTTTATGTGTATGGATGATATGGTCACATATCTATGGAGAGGATCGATGCTCTCATGTGTTTGGAGAGCATGCATGCATGCTCTCTCATATATTGGCATTGTTTTGCCAAAATGTTGATTTATTTCCATTTTGGCAAGACTTTGGCATTTCGCAAAGGTCCAAATTTTAGGATATGTCATGCCGAAATTTTCCATTGACCATTGCATGCATGCATTGGTTCTGTGGTTGTAATAAACTTCTAATTCTATCGTGTACACCGCCCAGGCAACCATGGTCCGCATAATGAGCGAAGGCATTGTGGCTAGATTTTTGTAATGCACGACGACCAACATGATACGAAATAACATGACGAAGATAAGATGTCCGTGCAGAAGATGCAAACTAAATTGGTTGATCGACCCAGATTCCAGAAATCTGTAGGCGCACCTGCTCCGCCATGGTTTCATGGATGGCTACACTAGGTGGATAAGTGATGACGAAGACGATGAGGCCGTAAATGGGGCGGCGGAAAATGAGGAAAGCGGGCAACATGATCATGATCACGGCAAGGATGGACGAGATGAAGAATAGTCTCCTGGAGATGGTGAATGTGCGGAAGCAGACCAGGATGATGATGATCGAGATGCCGGAGAAGATGATGGAACAACGTCAGGCTGGGTGCGGGACCCTTATGTTCAAGAACTGCTTCTCAAGCAGACAAGTAACGCCAGGGCTGCCGCTAGAGAGAAATCCAAGCTTGCGCAACTTGATAAAGACGCGGTTACTCCATTGTATGAAGGATGCAAGCCCGATGATACCCGGTTGAATGTAACACCAAAGGCTATAGAGATGAAGGCAAAACATAAATGGACCGACACAAGCTTTGATGCTATGATGGCATTCTGGCACGATCGTCTCCCGGAGGGGAACACGTGTCCAACTAGTATCGAGGACGCCAAGAAAATCATTTGTCCTCTTGATCTACCGCACATTAGATACCACGTCTGCATCAATGATTGCATCATTTATCGGGGCGAGGACGCAGAGAAAACCACATGCCCGGTGTGCGGCGTTAGTCGATACAAGAAAGGGAAGAAAGCTCCTCGAAAAGTGGTATGGTGCTTTCCTATCACTCCTCGTCTACAGCGCTATTTCGCAGACCCTAAGGAATCAAATCTCATGCGCTGGCATGCGGAAAGAAAGAGGCTAGGAGATGACGATGACCCTGAAAAGGACGAGCTGCCGACGCACCCTTCAGATGGTAGCCAGTGGAAAGCATTAGACCTCGAATTCTCAGAATTCGGTGGAGATTCGAGGAACATCAGGCTAGGTGCAAGCACCGATGGACTCAATCTGTTCGGTAGCCAGAGTAGCACGCACAACACTTGGCCCGTGTTTGTATGGATGTACAACCTCCCTCCCTGGTTGTGCATGAAAAAAAGTACATACAAATGAGTATGTTGATTCAAGGGCCAAAACAACCTGGTACCGACATCAATCTATATCTCGGGCTGTTGAAAGAGGAGCTAGCCATGTTATTGGAATCCGAAGCCAATACATATGACGCTGTCGCACAAGATTATTTCACTATGAGAGCTGCATTGGTCACTACGGTGCAAGACTATCCAGGTTGTGGATATTTCTCGGGGCAGGTTATCCAAGGATTCTACACATGCGTTAGGTGCATGGATAACACGACCTATCTCCAACTAGAGAAAGATCCAGGGTCTTCGAAAACCGTGTTCATGGGGCACCGAAGGTGGCTTGGAAAGAATGATGCATGCAGAAAACATAGAGATCTGTTCAATGGAAAATCCGTGACCCGAGGAATCCCAGAGCAAAGGAGCAGCAAAGAAGTGCATGAATTGCTGAAAAACTGGAAAGAGTGTCCTAAACCGGGAAAGAAGCGAAAGAGGCAGCAATACAAGCCGTTGATGAAGGTATGGAAAACAAGGTTTGTTTTCTGGGAGTTGCCATACTGGAAGTTTCTCTGCATGCCTCATAGCCTTGACATCATGCATATCACGAAGAACGTGTGCGGGAGTCTAGTCGCCACCCTAATCAACATGCCAGATAGGACAAAAGATTGTCCTAAAGCAAGGAACGACTTGATATTCATGGGCATCCAGAAGGATCTTCACGGAAGATGCCCTACTCCTGATGATCAGGAAGACGACGATGATCATCAGTCGGAGGCGACACAAGGTCGTCAAAAGGGTAAAAAGGTCAAGAAGCACGAATATTACTGCCCCCCTTCATGCTTCACACTAAGCCAGGATGATATCAAACAGTTTTTCAAGTGCCTTCTAGGAGTCAAATTTCCTTACGGCTACGCGGGCAAGATAAGCAGGTACCCAGATGAGGCTAAGCAGAGGTTTAGTGGGATGAAGTCTCACGACTATGCCGTGCTAATGACGTAGATACTTCCGGTTGCACTACGAGGTATAATGGACGAGCATGTTCGAGAAACATTGTTTGGGCTCTTCAAGTTTTCTGACGTCGTCTCTCGAAAGTCAATTGGCGTGAAACAGCTTAGGAGGCTACAAGAGGAGATCGTGGTGATACTATGTGAGCTCGAGATCTACTTCCCGCCTGCATTCTTCGACATTATGGTGCATCTGCTGTTCCATGTCGTGGAGGATATCATCCAACTCGGGCCGATGTTCCTCCGCAGCATGATGCTGTTCGAAAGGATGAACAGACACATCAAAGGATACGTTCGCAATAGGTCCCGTCCAGATGGAAGCATAGCCAAGGGCTTTCTGGCTGAAGAGTGCATCTCTTTCTGCACGAATTATCTAGGCATCGAGAACCCTGACGGTCTTCCCGTCAATAGGCACCTTGGCAAGCTCGATGGATCGAGTCACCTAGAGGGTCGTCGCATACTGCATGCAGACTACGATTGTCGACGCACAGACTTTGATAGAGCAAATCTAGTCGCACTACAACATTTAGAACTGGTCGATCCTTGGGTACAAAAGCACAAAAGGTCAATCGAGAAGAAGTATAGTGACCGGGGCAATACAGAGGACGCAGGGAGAAATAATCAAAGAGCATAACTCAGGTTTCACGCGTTGGTTTAGGCAGACGCTCCTAGATAATCCCCCACAATCGCATTCTGCGGAGGAAAACATCATATTCACCTTGTCGTAGGGACCCATGCACAACCTGGTGACCTATCAGGCGTATGATATCAACGGCTACACATTCTACATGAAGGAAAAGGACAACAAGTGTGACTATCAGAACGCAGGCGTAACATCAGAATTCTACACCGATGACAACGTGAAGGAAAGATTTTACGGAAGGATCGAGAAAATCTGGGAGCTCGACTACTGTGGACAAAGGTGCTGATGTTCCGTGTCAGATGGGCCAAGAGCATCGAAAGAGAAGACCGGTATTTCACAACCATGTTAATACCCGAAGCAGCCAAATCCAAGGCTGCCGGTGCGCACGTCGCCGCGAAAAATGAACCGTGAGTACTGGCTAGCAAAGTGGACCAATGTTTTTTTATTACCGACCCGACAAAGCCTAGTCATGTTCTAATGAGGAGAGGAAAAAGAAACATCATCAGAATAGATGGAGTCGCCAACGAGCAAGACTTCGGCCAGTACGGCGATCCAAAGATTGAAGATGACGACGACTACGATGAAAAAACATACATCACAAGAAGAAAAAGGACAAACTTACCCAAAATGGGTAGCCCGTTCGAGCGAAGAAACATAAAAGTGCCAGGGCTAAATTATTCAACCGCGACAAAGAAGGGAAAAAAGATTGTAAAACGCTAGCTCACAAAAGATTGTAAAACGCATGCTCAAAAAAGATTGTATTGATGCATATGGATGGCATATTATTAATGGACACTTTGAATCACTTTTGTACCACTTTTGTACCACTTTTATGATATATATGTACCAGTTTTGTCATATAAAACATATAACAAATATTTTATATAGTTTACATAGTTTTTGGGATATTTTTTAACATTTTAAAGTAGTTTTAAAATAAAAACAAAAAAAGGGGGGCACCATGGTTCGAACCTGGGTGCTCTCGGTTTAGCCAGCGTAGGGCAGACTAGTGGGATAAGGTAGTCTTAGTGTAAACTACATGGGTGAATGCCCTCTTATTTGACATGACAAAGCACTTAGCCGTAGCGCACTATGTAAGGGTGTGCTACGGCTAAGTGTCATGACAGGTCAACTGACGAGCATAGACCCGTCCCTCTCCCCATCCTCAGACCTAGATCGTCCCCGAGCCGAGAGACGCACCACCTCCGTCGCCACCCGATCTGATCCGCTCGCCCGCTGCCTGTCGCTGCACTTGCCGCGTCCGAGGAGGAGGAGAGGAGGCCGCCGAGTCCGCGGACGAGGAGAGGAGGCCGCCGTTCGTCCTATGAGGAGGAGTCCATGGAGGAGCACGTCCGAGGAGGCCGTGGATGAGCGCGTCCTAGGAGGAGGAGGCCGTGGAGGAGCCCCACCGCACCACGCCGCACCACTGCACCGCTACACCACTGCACCGACGCCTCCGCGAGACCCTGCCTCTGGCGCCGCCTTCACTGCTCCACCCCGCCTATGACACCGCCGCGGCGACCACAACCGGGTAAGTACCGTCGAGTCCCACATCAAGTATACAAGTATTTTTGACCTTCAATCGTGCAATACATCCTACTTAGGCACTTGGATTTCCTTTTCTACTTTAGTTTGGAGCATATATAAATAGGTGCTGGAATTATTTAACTGTTTGGTCAAGGGGATGAAAACAATTCTAGAATTATGGGTGCAGTAGTGCAACAGAGCTGACGATAATTCTGCAAAGTATGTACTTGGTTGGCATAAAGTATTGGCCTTCCAATCATTTGGTTGATCAAGACATATACAGGTCTTAAGTCTTATGAATACATTCATTGTAAAATATGTATCTAATTGCACTGTAATATCAAGTCAAGGAAGTATACTCTTTATCAGATGTAATTAATAAGCTGGGAGTTAGCAGTTTTTGTGCACTCCATTTCCAGAGGCTCTTCTATTGCGAACTTAGCATATAGGAGATCCCACTGTTTTTTGTTTGCCGTATGTAGAATTCCAGATATAACATACTTATCTGAAAGATTTTATAACATACTTATCTACCTATATGCTGTATGTAGAACTTTACCCCCTTTAGGTTCCCCTGATTTTGAGTCTTTTTGGGAATGGGGTGGATGGATTAACACCTATCAGGTTAATGCTGAGATAGCTTTATTTTCTACAACACTGTTTTTTCTTTAGTACTAATGAGTAGGTACTTAGGTGTGGTGTGATTCTTTCAATGTGCTTTGTGGCCCCTCCTCCCTCTTCCATTTGGCATCTACTTTTAGATTGATACATGTTATAGGATGATTGTACCTTGTGAAAATGGTGCCTGGTTTGTTCCACTTGTGCTTACTGCACCCTTGTTCTATCTTGCAACGGGATGCGAACACATTCAATTGCATGTCGATGACTTAAATCCTGACCCAGGTGCATGCCAACGATAACATCCCATGTTTGCGGTAGAAGGCTAGAGCCTATTGATCCCACCAACTAATACAACCATGCAAAAAGTGATTTATTCTCCAAGTATAATCTGTTTTAGTATGAACATTGAAGATTTGACTATGTAAAATCAAAAAATAAACAAACTGGCCATAGATAAAGCAGAGTGATGCAGAGAGCTCTAGCATATATAATCAAAATTACTACTCAACATTGCTGCTTGGACAAAGAGTGCAGAAGGGCTGGGCAAAGCTTAAATTTCTATACAATCAAAAAGTATAAACCCAAGAAATTGTCTCGATGGCCAGCATGTTGTACCCAAGCAATGGAAATATAACATGTCCGGGATAGAAGGTATTTAACCTATACCATGGAGCTTAAATAAAGGGGAAAAGGGAGAAGTACTCTGTAGGAACTAATGTTAATTTGACTATATGAAGCACTTGTATAATACTGTATGAAGCACTTTGTTATGATCCGCAGCACTTGTAGCACTTGAAATTGTGCTTGTGCTTGTATGAAGCACTTTCTTATGTCGTGTATGTAGGTGCTTGTATGAAATGAGTCCCGATTTTCGCCGAAATGTTGATTAACTTCCTTTTGGGCAGAAATCGGGCACTCCTAGTTTTAAAAAAATGAGCAAAGGTCATGCCGGATTTTTACGCACACTTTACTAACCATTATTTGCCCTTTATTAGTGCAAACACGTGTGACAATGACGAGGCTGGCTCTTCTCAGCGTATCAACGCTGAAGGAGAAGTGAGACCTCAAAACAGACCCTTGTCATTCTAGGAGGAGGTCGAGTGGCTAGAAAGAATGACAGAGGGCGATGAAGAATACAACCCTTCCGAGAGCGACGCCAATGAGATGGAAGACGTGGAGGAAGAAGAAGCGGCCGAAGGAACGTCGGATGATGAAACCACTGGTGGCGGCGAGGGCACAACAAGTGGTAGTAATCCGCCTAAGAAGAAGGAGGAAAGGCGCCTGAACACGGTCGGCACCGTCAGAGAGGAAATTACCAAAGTGAGCCCAACAAGGGTTCCTTTGGCACCCGACCATGTGGTCAAAGGGTACGGTGGGCAAGTGGCGGCTATAACCCGGACCGCCATCTCGATCAACGCCGAGAATCTCTGGCATAAAGATAATGGCCATTTGCGCACACTCCTCTTCAAGAAGCTACACGCAAGATACAAGTTCCCCCTTCAGTATCGGAACACAGATTATCATGGGAATGAAGTAAATAAATCCGCCCTCATGAGGATGAGCACCGCCCTGGCCAGCTGGAGAACCCGGATAAAGAAGAAGATATTTAAAGATGGGAAAAGTCTCGAGGAGATCCAGAAGATTGACCCGCAGATCACCGAAGATCAATTCAAGGAGTTCAAGGCTAACCGCAAATCCGAAGCAGCCAAGGCCTCGAGTAAGCGGGGAAAGGAATTGCAGGCGATGAATATAGGTCACCACCATCTCGGATCTGGTGGTTATAGAGCTGCGGAGCCGAAATGGGATATGGAGGACGACGAGTATAGAGCTAAGGGGATACCTAACCCCTTTTCGAAATTCGAAAACAAGCAGCTTCGAAACTTTATCAGGGCTTGTTACCATGTGGACCCCAAAGCCAAAGAACTCACCATGGAAACTAAGGTGAAGGACTTCGAGGTCCTTGCGGTAATTAATTTAATTACCATGGATCAAGTCGATTACATTCTAAACGATCAAGTCGAATTTCTAAACGGTTCTTGTTACTTCTTCTGCAGGAGCAGGAAATTGCTAGTCAGGGATCCCATGGTTCCTCATCCCACGGGTCGACGGCGGCCACCCAGTGGGTTAACCCTTTTAACAGGGCGATGAACTGGGCCAAGAAAATCACGCCGGTTACAAAGAAGCCATCGTCGGTTGGCCGTCTGGCCAGCTTCGTGGCTAAGAATTGGGTGGATCATTTTGGTCCACCCCCGAGGATGCGTGTGGAGGGAAGGAGAGACAAGGAAAACCGCGAGGTTCAGGAACTTAAGGAACAAGTGGCACGGATCCCGCAGATCGTCCAAGACAACCTGGCAATCACCCTCACCTCCATCCTGCCTACCTTGGTGGAGTCAATAGCGAACTGGAGTGTGGGTGGTCGACAAGGGCCGTGCCCGATTCCAAGCATGGTTAGTAGCCACTCAAACAATACGGCACCGGCGAACCCGGTGAATTATGTGTTCGTGACTCCGCCCGCTAGCACGGCGGCGCTGGAAGCATTGGTGACTCCGCCCGCTAGCACAGCGGCGCCGGAAGCATTGGTGACTCCCTCTACCATCACCGCGGTGCCGAAGCTTAATGCAACCGATAGGGAGAATACACCGGCGGCCGGCCCCGCACCATCAAGCAGCCCCTCCGTCACTTGCATGCCCGTCGTCGTATGCGGTGCCTCGACATTAGCCGAGCTCGACGCCATCACGGTAAAACAAATACTTTACCGCCTTGCCATTTATTACTCTTATGGCATCTTTTTAATGCCATACATGTTTTTCGCAGACTGATGTTCCATGCACTCTCTTAAGCTTCATGAAGAACGAGTTGACGGATGTTGCCAAGGGCACCATCATTCAACCCTTGCACCGCATGTTCCACTCAAAGCCGATGCCAGATAGCATGCATATGGTTAAAATTATCCGGGTGCTAAGGGGCTGCGATGACCTGGAACCTCCCATTCAACCCCCGGGAGTGGATGAAGAAGAGCCGGCTGTCCTCAGAAGTTGCTTCGGCTTATTCCTGCTGTGGCTAAAGAGCATGATTCGTTTGGGGACGATCGGGGCCATCACCTCACAGACAACAACACGGCCTGTCGTGCCAGCGCCAAGCCATGGCAAGACCCCCACACCGCTACCGCCGTCACCTCCACGCGATTGTTCGGCTGGTCATATTGACATGACCGTGGCGCAGGATCCGAACGAGGATGACGAAGATTACTTCGATGATTTCATCAACACTAATCTTTTCCCCGGCGACCTAAATGAAGACCCAGCTGGTGGCCCCACAGAGAAAGCCACTTGCAACAAACGTCTCTTTGGTTCTCAGGAGACGCCTCCAGCTTGCACCTTCACCGAGCAAGCGGATACATCCAACCAGCCCTTTGTTCTAAGCCTTGACACACTACATAGGGCAATCGATGCTCAGATTGCGGTGCCTACCAACTTCCCAAAAGGCAAGAAGACTAGGAAAAGTAAATCTCACAGCTCGATCTAGCCAGTGGCGTCAACTGCGAATCCGATCAGGTTTTAGGACGGGCTAGCAAGACCCAAGGGTATTATGTGGAGGATGCATGTGGCGGGTGAGCCGATGATAACTAAGAAATTGCTCAGGCTCGCCACTTCAGAAATGAGGAGTGTGCATGACGGTGTGCTGACGATAGAGAGACGCCTTCTTGCGGAGAAAGATCCCTCGCACCCGGTATTCGTGGTTAAGGTGCCACGAGGTTTGGTCTTTGTCGATAATGTCCCCGCGGATCTGTTCTTCCTGTGGTTTGACGACATCTTCAATATGTTCCACCTGTATCCGCTGCACTATACCATGGTACGCATGTTTTCTCTTAGCCTGGCCATTCAGATCATTAGAGAGAACACCCCGGGCATCGCTATAGTGGACCCCTACTACATGCGTGATGGCTGCTCGGGAAGCGCCATTGAACGGCAATTCGTGGCCTCGTACCTCCAAGGCATCTTTGTGGCGAACAAGACAAAGGAATACATTCTCGTGCCTTTCTTTCCCGAGTAAGTCATTATTCACTCGCCACCATAACATGCTTTATTAGATTTTCATCATTCTTTTTCCAACACATTCTGTTTGAATTTTTTTGCATAGAGATCAACACTGCACACTCATCTGCTTGTCACCGAAACATTCGCAACCCACGTATTTCGACTTAGGGAGTCAAGAAAAGAAGAAAAACTACGACAAGATCAAGGAAGTTTTGGATGATGCTCTCACCAGCTATGCCTCAGCGAAAGGCGCCACCTTCGTGCGTAAGAAGCTCAAGTTTGGCAGGCACGTCTTCACCCATGTGACGGAATTCCCCTGCGTGAAGCAGCCGGCAGGCAGTCAGAAGGAAGCCTACTATGCACTCCATCACATGAGGGCGTTCCTACTAGAGCAACAGAATTCTACGCTGCCAGATCATCTCAAATGGTGGGCCGAAGTCAAGGCCAAGATTATTGATTCGGATATTAGACCAGATATGTATCGCATCCAACAACAGTTTGGGGCAACCATCAGCCGTGATGTCATGACTTCAGCGGGGGTCTTCTATAGAGGCAATACCCCGAATAACCGTGACATAGTAGACCGCCTAAAGATGCAAGGTGACTATAGGGCGTTCATGACGAAACAAGGCGTCCTCCCGTTCCCTGAGCCGAGCCAGAAGTCTTGATGTGTTGGTCTAGTTGTAGTTCTTTATCCCCACAAGTACTTGTGTGTGTCGACATGTACATGCTACTACTTGGTATTTTTTTGCTTACTTTGTTACCTTATTTGATAAGTATATCTTTATATGCGACTTTTACTTGTTTTTTCACCCACCATTTAATTATTATTGCCAACTTTTAGATGATGTGGTAAGTCATGTACAAGGGACGGGTTCCTGGAGTCTATGATGATTGGGAAGACTGCTGGAGACAGGTGCACCGTTTCAGCGGCAATAGCTACAAAGGGTACAATACTATGGCGGAGGCGGAAGCTAGATACGCGCGCTATCTAGCGAGAGTTAGGACGAGGAACCAGATGAAGACCTATACCTCCATCGCGGTGATGGTTATCATCCTTGGTTGTCTGTCCTGCATGTTCCTACTTTAGATGTCTAGGCGAGCTTCCGCAAGCTCTAACTTGGTTGAGACATGTATTCATGTCATCACTAGCTACTTTTTAACTTGATTGAAATAATGTAACTTATACTGTGTATTTATGTATGTGACTTATCTATATGTATTTGTTTCTATCTTGTCTGTGTATTTATTTCTGTATTGTATATCTGTGTATTTATTTCTGTACTGTATATCTGCGTATATCAGCCGTATTGTATATAATCTGTATTGAGTATTTTTTTTTGAAAAGCTCAGCCATGGCGCACATATACTTGGTTAGTGCCGCACTACGTTAGTGGTGCACGTTCTCAAATACTAGTAGCGCACTATGTCATGCGCCACAGGAAAAACAGCAGTGGCGCACAAGGAAGTGCGCTACCACTAACTCGAGATACCTGTAGCGCACCTAGAAGTGCGCTACGGGCACTAGATACTAGTAGCGCACTATGTCATGCGCCACAGGAAAAACAGTAGTGGCGCACAAGGCAGTGCGGTACCACTAACTCGAGATACCTGTAGCGCACCTGGCAGTGCGGTACAGGCACTTTTTAGCCATAGCGCAGAAGTCGTGGCGCACCCCTAGTGCGCCACGGAAGGGGAAAATAGGTGCGCCACAGACGTGCGTTTTCCTAGTAGTGCAAGAGTATCAATGGCATTGCAGCGGACATAAAAGAAATACTTCCACAGGCCCCAATGGGGATGAATCCCGAGGAAGCACTCGCAAAGAGTGATGAAACAAGCAACATGGAGAATGGAATTGGGCATGAGCTGGTAAAGCTGCACGCCATAGACAAAGAGAAGACCATGGAGGAACTCATGAACGGGAAGGGAGACACCATGATGCAAGAAGGAAAGGAACATTACCCGCTAGCCAGATTCGGGGGTCAGGGAAGCCTCGTCCCCTAGGAGTTTGAACGATCCCTCCTCAAGGAGACAGTTGTTGTGTGCTTCACACAGATCTCATGGAGTACACTTCGTGGGAGCCCATTCGAGGGCTCTCTTCTTTGTGGTCTTGGCGGCAGCAGTGGAAGTTCCAACCTTGCTTTCCCATGGTTGGCCAGAGAGCACCACAAGTGTGCAAGGAGGAAGGAATACGCGAAAGCAGCAAACGTAGGTGCGGTGCAAGGAAGAAGAAGCAAGCAACAAGGGAAGGTAGTAAAATAGTAAAAGGTCTCTCCTCTCGTTTATAAAGAGAAGAAATACAAAGCTGAGCCGTTCGATAAAAACAGCGAACCGTCAAAACACACAGGATGACGACACGTGTCAAAGTTTTATAGAAGGATAAAAATCATGGGCGGTTATTACCACTATAAAAACAGAGGAAATCTGCATGGCGCCTCGATCTTCGTGCATAAAGGAGGTCGTGTGGTAAAAAATCTCCGCTGACACGTGATACCTTCGATCCGGATTACGGATTTAGTATAGCTCTTTTTCCCTAGTAGACCTAGCTTTATCGAATCCTCGGGAAGCAGAAGCATAGTGAAGTTACTTTAATGGACCTTCGGGAGTTTTAGAATTCCTTTTGTGTTTTTACCGGATCAAGAGTTTGCGTCTTTTTGTTGTTGTCGATGATGGAGAGAGAGGGCCTAGGGCATTCGGTTTTCACCTGTAGCTGTGCAAAACATCTGATGGGAATAAAACATAAAAATAAAGTATGCATGTAATTGTTAGAGCAAGATAAATTATATATGGGCAGTGCATCCATAATTTCTATTGCCTCCGCAACCGCTTATAGCAATAACCTCCCAGTCTCATCCATAGAAGAAAGAGAACTAATGATATGCATAGTGATGTGATACATTGCAAATGTATCTATAATTTTTGATGTTCCATGCTTAGTTTTATCCACTTTCTTGTGTTTTGTTCCAACTTTGGAGTACTTTTCATATGATTTCTTGGACTAACCTATTAACAAGAGCCATAGTGTCAGCTATCTGTTTTCTGCTGTTTTTGGTTCTAGGAAAGTCAGAAAATGAATATTCTCGGAATTGGACGGGACAAAAGCCAAAGTGCCTATTTTTTCGGAAGTCATCAAGTGCCCGAATACGAGACAGAGAAGGGCCAGAGGCCGACCACACCACCTAGCCACGCGGCCAGGATGGGCCCGCGCCAGGGGTTGGTGTGGTGGCCCCTGGCACCCCCTCGGCCTCCCCTTCCGACTATAAGATGCTCTCGGGACGAAAACCCTAAGTACCTGATCAAAAATCCACGAAAGAGTATGTAGTCGCCGTCATCTCCATCCCTAGATTGGGAGGGATCTGAAGATCTTCCCGGCACCCTGCCGGAGAGGGGAATTCACCCTGGAGGCCTTCTTCATCACCATGCAAGCCTCCGGTGTGATGCTTTAGTAGTTCATCCTTGGACTACGGATCCATGTAGTAGCTAGATGGCTGGTTCTCCTCCTTTGTGCTTTCATGTCTAGATCTTGTGAGCTCCGTTCATGATCAGGATCATCTATTTGTAATTCTGCATGTTGTGTTTGCGGGGATCCGATGGATATTGAGATGCTATTTCAGATTGATTATTAATTCTATCATGTCTTTGTTATTTGTGATCTTGCATGCTTTCCGTTGTTAGTAGCTATCTTGGCCAAGTAGATGCTAGCAACTCCAAGAGTTAGTATTTATGCTCGATAGTGGGTTCATGCCTTTGGTAATCTTGGGAAGTGACAGAAATCTCTAAGGTACTAGATGTGCTGTTGGTACTAGGGAGAAAACAACAATCCTTTGTTCATAGAACAATCGTATTGTTTACTTTACACACAGTTCGTAAAGCAATAATCTGTTGCTTGAAACTTAATACTGGAGGGGGTTCGGATGATAACCTGAAGGTGGATTATTAGTCATAGATGCAGTTGGATGGCGGTCTATGTATAATGTTGTAATGCCCAATCAAGTCTCAAAGGAGTCAAGATGATTAGTATATGCATGTATTGCTTTCTCGATGTTTGTCAATTGCACCGCTGTAATTTGTTCACCCAGCATGTTATCTATCTTAAGGAGAGCCACCTCTAGTGAACTATGGATCCCGGTCCGTGTCTTTTACATTCAATCTACAATCTTTTACTGTTTTGTGTTTACTTTCTGCAAACTTTTACTTCTTTCCATTTGATATGTTTAATCCTTTGTTTTCTGCAAAACACGGTGAGATTGACAACCTCATCGCAAGTTGGGGACAAAGTTCTGTGGTTGTGTTGTGCAGGTCTCCACGTTGCTACTAGCACCGGTAGTGCGCCCTGCCAAATCTCAGCTAGTAACACCTTTGGGGTGTTTCCTTGCTCCTACTGGTTCGATTAAACGTTGGTTTCATAACTGGGGGAAACTTGTTGCTGTGCTCATCATACCTTCCTCTTGGGGTTCCCAACGAGCTCTACATCAACCACGCACTAGCACTTTTCTAGGCGCCGTTGCCGGGGATCGAAGAAGAAGAAGAAACTCCCACGTCAACCACACGCCATCAAAAGACATTTTTCTAGCACCGTTGCCAGGGAGTCAAGGACATCTTCACAAGGGGAGTCCCTCATAACCAATCTCTTTACTTTGTTGTTTTTTGTTTTTCTTAGTTTCTTTTTTCTTTGTTTGCTTGTTTCTTTATCAAAAACACACAAAAATTAGTTCTACTTGTTTGCTTTCTTATTCAAAAACACACAAAAATTAAGTCTCCTTTAGTTGTCACCTCTTCCTTAGCTCACCATGTTGATCCCTACTTTCACCCTGAAAGACCTTTCAATTGGTAGTGGTTCTATAATTGGGAAAGATAATATTGAAGAATTCTTTAATCATGTTAGCAAACATGAGGATACTGAGGATAGATCCCTTGCAGAACTTGCTCCAAACTATGAGATTGATGCAGCTTCTTTAATTCACATGTTAGAAGCTAGGTTTGTTTACCTTAACCCCTTAATGCAAATAATGTTTCTTAAGCTTAAAGAAATTGAGGACCCTGAAAAGAAGGATTTTATTCTAGAAACTTTGTTTAAGGAGTTCTATGATGTTGCCAAGGAAGCTAGAAACTTTTTGAACGTTTCAATATGCTAGGCTCATGTGTAGATGTTGTTGGTACACTAGAAAATATGAACAAAACCGAACCTAATGGGGAGGAACCTAAGATACCAATACCCTTTAAACTAGTGGCAATACATGATGCCATAGAAAAGAATCTTGATTGGATTGTTCCTACAAACCCTTTTGATGAGAATAGTGAACCTAAGAGCATTGAGAGAGGATCCTCTCGAACTTATTTGTATGATATACCTTGCCTTGTTGAAAATATTTTTGGTATTGATCTTAATGCTTCTTCATTTGAGAACACTTGATTCTTTCTTGCTTCTTATGCCTAACTTAAAGGCGTTAAAGAAAAGTACTTATTGGGAGATAACCAAAAGTTTTAGATGAGTCTTGGAAGTTATTACCTCTGTTTTAACCGCTCCTTATCCTTTTTATTTGCTTTTTGTGCCAAGAGTAACCTCTAATGAGAGAGACGTAATAATTGGGAAAGTTGCTGTCCCAAAATAGATTTATGTGCTTCACCGTAAACATTCGTTTAAAATCTCTGAACGTCTTTTTGAGGCGTGAATTTTTATGCTTCTTCACCAGGTTGTTATCTAACTTTCATTAGTTCAACACTTTTTGATTTGAGCAACAGAAGGTCTTCGAAAAAATTCGTCTTTACCTGCTGGTCTGTTTTGATAGATTTTTGCCATTTTCTGCATTTGCTTCTTGTTGGTTCCTTCTTGAGTTCTTTTGGGGAATTGAGCTTTCTGAGGGGAGTGCTACAGTAGCTAGTGTTCTAATGGAAGTTTATTTGGTGTTAGAACTAAACCTTAAGACTTATTTATCTTGAGTGCACTAATGTTGCTAATAAAGATTGTGTGAAGTTTTGTATGAAAAAAAATTCAGGTATATGGAAGGAATGAGTAATGAGATGAAGGATGGACTAAAGCTCAAGCTTGGGGATGCCACGCGTGTCACCCCAAGAAATATCCAAGAAGTACAAGCATCAAAGCTTGGGGATGCCCAAGGCATCCCCTTCTTCATCAATAAAAATCCCAGGTTTCTTCCAAACGCTTCATTTTTATTGTTTCATGCACAGTTGTGTTATACTTGGAGCGTCTTATTTTTTGTTTTCATTTTGATTTTTAGTTTGCTTGGTTTGCTTAGTTTTCTGAATAAATTGGTTGGCCCCCCTCTTTCATAAATTGGTTTGCAAATAGTTTGATTTGGTTTGGAAAAGAGTAGGAAAGTTCATGCTTATGTGGTAAAAAGAGCTTGTTTTTTACTGTGGCTTATGCTCTGTCATGCCATGCTTGATATTGTTTTGGATTTATTCTTAGTATTCTTTGCTGTAGAATGACTTGTTATAGACAATTGAGATTTCTTAATGTGCCTTGGATGAATCATGTGTTGTTTTAGCATATTAAAGCATAGTATAATGGTATTCTCCTTTGATGCTTTATTTGGGTTGACTTGGCGCATGCTCACACCATGTTATGACTATCTCAAGTCACCATAGCCTTTGTAATACTTTAGTTTTCAACTTGTAGTATCACTTTATGCTTTGATCAATGATGTTTTGTCGCTCTGCATGATTATGGCCATTATTGCTCTCTTAGTTTGTCGCTCCCAGTCTGTTGCTAGCCTCCACAACCAAGTATGAGTTCCACTCATGCATCCAACTCCCTAAACCAAGTTATTCCAAAGAGTCCACCATACCTACCTACTAGCTTATGCTATTCCAAGTATATTCATGCTTTTGTTTACCTTCCAAATTAAACTTGTTATGAGAAAACTAGTGATTAAAGCTCTCACGAACTTGATGGCACACTTTACTTTTTTGCATCTAATAAACTTGAACCATTGGGTCCTTCTTTGTTGTGTATATGCTTGCGCTTTATAAGTTGAAATTAGCATAACCATGTTTCATGGGGAACGCTTTCAACATTGCACTTGTACTTTGTACCCCGTTGATATCGTGTTCTTTTGCTTATGGATCCCGGCGGTGTGAAATAAAAGTGGAACTTGTAAGAGCATGGAGTTTTTATGTGTGTTAGAGAAACGCCTGGGCCGCTAGCCTAAGCCATGCCAAATCATGGTGGAAACTAGCAGCATAACCATAATGTGCACTCTATGAAGCATCCTCAATAAAAACCTATGCAAATAGCAAATAAAAAGATCGTTGAGATGCTCATTGTCTGCTTGCCTTGTCATTTTGATTATGGCAAAGCTCCCGTATCATGTGCAAGGGGTACCCCGTTGGCGGTTCTTAATGATACACATGTACTTACAATGACAAGAGCTTACTCGTGACTGAAGTTGAGTAGCATGAGGATCGGTCTTCGTAAGTAAGGGGCATGAGATTTCGGTTTATAACTTGTCAAGCATATCCTCTTAGTTGTGTCACTTTAACCTTAATCACCTTAAAGATGCTTATGATAGGGGCAATGAGAGCTGAAAGCTATAAGTACCATAATTTTTGGAAGCTCTTTATGAGACTTGAATCCCTACTTCCTTTTACAAAGGCCTTTCTTCCACCATTACATTGAGTCTCAACCTTCTATCTTTATGTACCTACTTTGAGAGCATAGTGCCCATTCTTAGTTCTATGTGCATTGTCCCAAGACTAGTTGATTGATGCATAACTTGATATTGCTTGTTTTAAACTATTGTATCTAGTCACTCTTATGAACTTTGAAGGTGTCCTATGCATTTATATTTGCTACTCTATTGAGGGACAAGATGAATACTATTATGCTATGTTTTCTTTATGTGAAACAAACAAACATCTTGCAAAGCATTGTTATTCATGAATATTTTGTTTGTGCCTTTTCATGTTGCACCATAGTTTCTTTGTCTTATTGCTAGAACCTTGCCTTTCATGTTATGATTGAAGTACTATGATCCCAGCTTTGAATGTTTTACAAATACTTTGATCAAGTCTTTGATGGTGCATGTCACCTCAAATATTATTCTTTCTTTTTATCACTTACCTACTCGAGGACGAGCAGGAGTTAAGCTTGGGGATGTTGATACATTGCAAATGTATCTATAATTTTTGATGTTCCATGCTTAGCTGTATCCACTTTCTTGTGTTTTGTTCCAACTTTGGAGTACTTTTCATATGATTTCTTGGACTAACCTATTAACAAGAGCCACAGTGCCAGCTGCCTATTTTCTGTTGTTTTTGGTTCCAGGAAAGTCAAAAAATGAATATTCTCGGAATTGGACGGGACAAAACCCAAAGTGCCCATTTTTCTTGAAGTCATCAAGTGCCAGAATACGAGACGGAGAAGGGCCAAAGGCCGGCCACACCACCTGGCCGCGCGGCCAGGCTGGGCCTGCGCCAGGGGGTGGTGTGGTGGCCCCTGGCACCCCCTCGGCCTACCCTTACGACTATAAGATGCCCTCGGGACAAAAACCCTAAGTACCCGATCAAAAATCCACGAAAGAGTCTGTAGCCGCCGTCATCTCCATCCCTAGATCGGGAGGGATCTGAAGCTCTTCCCAGCACCCTGAAAGAGAGGGGAATTCACCCTGGAGTCCTTCTTCATCACCATGCAAGCCTGCAGTGTGATGAGTGAGTAGTTCATCCTTGGACTACGGATCCATGTAGTAGCTAGATGGCTGGTTCTCCTGCTTTGTGCTTTCATGTCTAGATCTTGTGAGCTCCATTCATGATCAAGATCATCTATTTGTAATTCTGCATGTTGTGTTTGCCGGGATCCGATGGATATTGAGATGCTATTTCAGATTGATTATTGATTCTATCATGTGTTTGTTATTTGTGATCTTGCATGCTTTCCGTTGTTAGTAGCTATCTTGGCCAAGTAGATGCTAGCAACTCCAAGAATTAGTATTTATGCTCGATAGTGGGTTCATGCCTCTGGTAATCTAGGGAAGTGACAGAAATCTCTAAGGTACTAGATGTGTTGTTGCTACTAGGGAGAAAACAACAATCCTTTGTTCATAGAACAATCATATTGTTTACTTTACACGTAGTTCGTAAAGCAATAATCTGTTGCTTGCAACTTAATACTGGAGGGGGTTCGGATGATAACCTGAAGGTGGATTATTAGTCATAGATGCAGTTGGATGGCGGTCTATGTATAATGTTGTAATGCCCAATCAAGTCTCAAAGGAGTCAAGATGATTAGTATATGCATGTATTGCTTTCTCGATGTTTGTCAATTGCCCCACTATAATTTGTTCACCCAGCATGTTATCTATCTTAAGGAGAGCCACCTCTAGTGAACTATGGATCCCGGTCCTTGTGTTTTACATTCAATCTACAATCTTTTACTGTTTTGTGTTTACTTTCTGCAAACTTTTACTTCTTTCCATTTGATATGTTTAATCTTTTGTTTTCCGCAAAACACGGTGAGATTGACAACCTCATCTCAAGTTGGGGACAAAGTTTTGTGGTTGTGTTGTGCAGGTCTCCACGTTGCTACTAGCACCGGTAGTGCGCCCTGCCAAAGCTCAGCTAGTAACACCTTTGGGGTGTTTCCTTGCTCCTACTGGTTCGATTAAACCTTGGTTTCATAACCGGGGGAAACTTGCTGCTGTGCTCATCATACCTTCCTCTTAGGGTTCGCAACAAGCTCTACATCGACCATGCACCAGCAGTTTTCTGGGTGCCGTGCATTGAGCCATCATGATGTCACCATTAATCCCAAGTAAATCCCGCACATACATCCGTACCACCCCTTCTATCACTGGGGTTCCCAACCTACAGATTAGTCATTACTCATACTCCCTATACCTGGATCAATCCTCGGGGTCTTCGGTACCTGACAAGTCCTTAGATTGAGGCAAGAGAGGATACAATAATCATCATGTCATACAAACTAATACATGATCCCATCTACGATAAATAACATGCACAAAAGCTACATGGCTAGGACGAAGCCCTTAGCCCAAGGATAATTATTCACACATAGAGATGAGATCAAATATCATAAACATTGTAGTGGAAATCATGAGATTGATACCGATAGTCTTACAATGTCGCCAATCTAAGAAGAGATCTACTATTACAAGTGGTGGAATATGGCTATGGTGGTGGAGAGATTAGATCTAAGTCTATTCCTCCGGCGGCTCTTTGGTGTTGTGGAGGGAGATTTGGAGGCAGCTGATGGTCTCGAGAGCGGCCCTTTACTCGTCGCCCAAGGCCTATTTATATAGGGGTCCCTTCATGAAAGTTGTTCTATTTGACCTAGCGGTGTCGATGGCAACTATACAACCGGAACTATACGGCCGGAGTTTTATTTCGGTCGTATAGTTGGTCGTTAAAGCATATGCCTCCTCTTCACGGCTCCTGGTTTCTTCGGGTTGTTGGAAATCTCGTATCTTTCACATTAATGTAGTGATTCCCATCATCAAACGTCATTCTCTAAATAGGGAAAAATAGAAAGAAAGGATTACATACCCCTTTGATCATTAGGTATTAGTGGCAGGGTTTAGAGAGATATTTCATCAAAAATATGAATAATATCCAGTTTAAATGTGGATGTGGATGGCTATATTTCAGAGCCATCAACCTCCCCAAGCTTAAACTTGATCGTCCTCGAGCAATAAAACCAAAAACAAAAAGGAACTCAGCATTTAAACTGAAATAACGAGATGATGATCTTACTCATGTTTCGTAGTCTCGTGTTTCCTCTACTTTATAAATCTAAAAAACTTCAGCATAGATAGAGTAATGGCAAGCATATCATACGGGTTTCATGCATCCTTATAGTGCAGCTAAATTATTGTTAACATGGATAATTCAAATGAGTAAACTTTATTCCATGTCATGTAATCAACTCATATGCTTGCCTTTGAACAATAAAGTATAATCATGTACAATTGAGAGTGTGAGAGTTGTCATGAAAAGCATATATACTAGAGTATCTCAATTCTCCCACATCAATAAATCAAGACTCTTCAAGCACTACTTTTCTATTCATTGTCCTTCAAGAATTTCAGCTCTTAAGTAATTGAGAGCATGCCAAAGATTTTATTTAGTTTATCGGGCTGTGATGAACACTTGTGGCATCACTAAGGTTTTTGTTCCTTTTGTACAATGATTTCTCATTACAGCTAGAGGAGTGATTCCATCATGAACATAGCTACCCGGGAGTGCCAAGAATCTTACGCATTATAGCATTGCTGCTACATATGTTTAATCAACTCATAGCCGAAATCTAGGAGTTTCCTCCATGAAGATCGTTCGCAGGCTAGCAGATTTGTTGGCATCCCATGAAGTTTAACACGCATAAAGCTATATCGTTCTTATGATTCACAAATCAAACTTTGCCATGCTCACAAAAACCGCTAAACATTAATTCAATCGAACAAATCCTTTTAAAGAGAGCTATCAAGTCAATCATTATATTCCGTGGCGTTGAGTGTCTCTAGAAATAAGCCTTCAAGACTAAACACTACAACACCCAAGCCTTCAATTGTGAGATTTTTCTTATTACAATTGTTTAGCAAATTTTTAGGCAAGACTTGGTTAACTACAAGAGATGGAACAAAACATACCCAACTAAATACCCATGCAAACAAAATTTTACTACAATACAAAGACTCACTCCACCAATATAATATCTCAACATTTACTACTAACTAGCATGGGTTTCTCAAACTTCAAAAGCGGGGAGTCATAAGGCATACATATCATGTTTGGTTCCACTTCTCTCTTCCTTTTTGATTATTTTCTTGGAAAATCGAAGTCAAACACTCTTCCTGCAAATACATGAGAACCTCGAGGCGAAAAGGAAAGAAAAAAGAGGGAAAATAAAGATAAATGGAGAAATCTTTTTGTTGTTTTTAAGAGAGGGAATTAAAGAATAGAAAATTGGTGGCAAAGCTCGGCTAGAGAATCTCGAAAGTAAAATCTAAATAACTAAAGATAAAGTGTTGGGGAAACCAAGGCGAGTGCTTATAAACTCGAATCAAAAACATAACCTCAAAATAAATAAAAGCAAATGAAAGCCAACTCAAGATAAATGAGGAAACATCCCCGAGCTTAGGCTTTTGCAAGCCCTTCAAATTCATTGTGGTGGCGGGAAAAGTTGGAACTCTTATTCCCAAGTTGAGTTGATAAATTACTAGTTGATTCTCGGAGGTTCAAAGAGAGGCTATGTATCCTCTCTACAGTCCCTCCAAGGTCTTGGAAGCTTGGTATGTAGCGAATTGGGTTGATGGTTGCTGCTCTTGATAAGGAACTTCTTGGTCCTCATCCTCGTCCAGAATCTCCTCCTCAGGTTGGTGTTGCTCAACCTGCAAGTAATATAGAAAACGTCCTTCCTCGATAGAGAAAAGACCATTAGGCAAAGGAGTGGGGTAGGTATGCCCAGCTCCAGCAATATGTAGGTAATAAACACCACCTCTCCTAGTGAGCATTCCACAAGCTTTTAAAGTAGAGAAACCAACACGTCGCTCACCTAGCACATGTTGCAACTCAGCTAGGTTGATGCCTAGGGTAGTGGCAAGAATGGTGATGACGCCTCCACCTGTGATTGGTCCTTGGCTTTGGGAGGATTGGTGCTCTAGGTAGCGCACAAGGATTGCGCCCAAGTTGAGTGAAAAGTTGCAGTTGTTGAAAGCAGCCTTTGCGAGTACTAAGATGTCCTCCTCATTGAGTCTCGTGAACTCATTACGTGCCTGCAAGGTGTTAGAAATAACATAGAACAAATAGCAAATTGTAGGATGTTGAATATTCTTCCCCTTGCTCACTCTAGAAGTGAAGCTCATTTTGTTATAATATTGTGCAGGGGAAGGGTCTAGGCCAGTAAAGGATGCACGCAAGTCATTATCATTATTGTTTGGAAAATTAAAGCATGCGCACCATTCATCTAGTGATAAAGTAAGCCGGAAAGAAATTTGGTCCTCTCCATGCCATAGTTTAATGGTGCTTTGCAAAGAACTTAAAAATTCAATGGTTAACCGGTGATAAGTAGGCACATCATTGAATACAAATTTTTGTAGGCCTACCCTATTGCAAAGTAAATTGAAGTCATCATAAATACCGAGTTGGTTCAGTATAATGGGGAAAGCCCACTTAGTTGCCTTCGCTTCTCGGTTCTTGATCCTGTCGAAGCGATCACGCTGGAGCTCATTCTAGAACCGTATCCCCATGCGTTCTTGAGTGACAGCCCAAGAAGCACTAGCAGCGGCGCTGGGCACATGTTTGGCTCCTTGTATTCATCATCTAAAATAATAAATAAATACAATAAGAAAACTTTTTGATCCAACAATAATAAGCATAACATGTTCCTCATCATAGCACACTAAAGAATCCCCTCAAAATAATAATCTAGGCAAGAGTATCATGGCAATTAGTTCATAGTAGGTCTCACCCTAGATTCATAATGACAATAGATCGAAGATGAATTTGCAAAATGTAATTGGAGGATCGGAGGAGAAATATGCCGTAGATCACTTGTGTACAAGGAAATCGAATGAATATTGAGTAGAGATGAAAATATCTTGAGGTTTTGAGAGAGTTTGGAGGTAGAAGAAAGAAAAAAGATTGAAGTTTGGGGGTTGGGGGTATCTCCCTTGGCGTTTTTGTTATCGGGCGCAACTATACGGGCGGAACTATACGGCCGGAACAATGTGTTCCCGCCGTATAGTTGGCGTGCTGTCAAAATTTTAGGGTTTCCACCTGGCGGCGCAGCTATACGGCAAAAACTATACGGCCAGAACCATATGTTCCCTCCGTATAGTTGGTCGTCAAACCGGCTGTACCTGGAAAAGAATTTGTATGAAAGCATCGATATCTATACGACCGGAACTATACGGTCGGAGTTTTTATTCCTGCTTTATAGTTGGTCGTTAAACCATCAGTACTTTTGAAAGAAAAATTATCCATGGCAAAATATCTATACGGCCGGAATTTTTATTCTCGCCATATAGTTGGTCGTTAAACTCTCTGTACCCATAAAAAATCCGTTTCTTCGAGAATTACTTCTTATTCTAAAACTTAGCGAAATACCTTGTTTTTGACAGAAAGTTGACAGTTAAAATTATCGACCAACAACATCATGTATATAATAGGATTTCTAGTACTACCAAACTTCTTCTCCTCAACTAGAGTTTTCTAGCACTCTTTATTAAACATAAACTTAAACTAAAACTTAAAACTTAACTCAAACCTTTTTTTCACATGGGTTGCCTCCCATCGAGGCCTCTTCTATGGTCAATAACTTGACCTTGATGTTGCTCACTTAGGCCAGATGAGTGGAACACCCACTCCAAAATAGTTGGCCTTCAAAGGGATGGCCTCCTTTTCATCATGCTTGTCTTTCTTCTTCCTAGGGAAATGAATAACAAAAGGATCCCACGAAGGCAATTGAAGCTTCACGTTCCCTTCATGGAGATTAATCAAAGCCTTAATAGTTCTTAAGAAAGGATGGCCTAACATAATAATAGGAGCACTAACATATTTAGGCATGTCAACAATAACAAAATCAATAAGAGCAGGACAACCTTTAATGTATACTAAACTATTCTCCTTAATTCCTACAGCTTGTTTGTAGGTAGAATCTGCAAGATGTAATTTTAACTTAGTGATTTCAAAAGAGCCAAGATTTAACTTATTAAAAAGACCCTTTGGAATTGTTGAAATGCTTGCACCTAGATCACAAAGTGTAGCTATCCCATTGGTCCCTATTTTAATCTTAATAGTAGGCTCAAATATATCATCAAGCTTAACAGGTAATTTTTCAGCAATTTTCTTATATTCTTCTTCAAGAACACGTACCTTTATTGCTACCTGAGTGATGAAGTGTTGATACATGGCTTCATCATTTCCCTCACTTACCAGAATCTTGATGTTGATTCTTTTTACAAGATCTTCAACTATGTAACTTGGTGAGGGAGCATTACTATAATCAAGGTCTCTAGGCTCCTCCCTTTGGACTCTCATCATCTTGAGGTCTTCAAAAGGATTGGGCTCAGCTTTACCTACAAATTTAGTTAAAATGAGAGTTTGACTCTCGGTTATCTTACCTAGTTGTGCGTCAGCAATCCTCGTTCTTTCTTGGAGGGCCTACAAATCATTTCCCAAACTTACAGCTTGGTTAGATAATTTACCAAGTATAGCATCATGGCTCTCTGTTATTTTAACAAGAATATTGTTTTGCTCATTTTGTGAGTCTATGAAATATTTTTAGTGTTTCTTGGAGACTACCATTACTTGATCCCATATTATTATTAGAGTTACCTTCAGGACTAGAATAGTGTTTTTGAAAGTTAGGATTATAATTCTTCTTCCAAGGAGGGTTATAATCATTATGAGCTATGAAGTCTACTTCTTCAATATTAGTTTCTGGGATAGCTCTTACCTGGGTTTCCATACCTTTTATGGCTAATATGAGCTCATCCAGCTTAGCACTTAGTTCTTCATTTTCTTGTGGTGAGACAGAGTTCACCTTCTTCGTGTTTGATCTTTCCACATGCCATTGGGCATGGTTGTCTTGCATTGTAACGCCCTCAAATCGGCCCTATGCAAGTTTTAGAGATTCCCGCCAAACCCGCATAGAAACAATTCAAGGACGCCCACCAGGCAATTTCGTGCGGGTGGAAAACGAAGTAATACCATTACACATCAGTCCTCGATGGGACCCACAGACAGATTTATATAAATCGACGACTCCATGAGTCAAGAATACAGATATACAATACAAAGATCCAAATCACCTTGAAACGATAGAGCGTCCGACTACGGACAAGATGCAAATGGGGCTAAGGGCCCTGAAGAATAACCAATGGCGTCCATAACCCTGCCCAGGCCAAGCCGGAAAGGTAACCCTGCTAACGACGTCGATCTCAAACCTGCTAAAACAAAAGGGGTGCCGACAAAGGGCAAAGGAAAAAGAGGAGCGTCAGTACTGAGGCCAGTACACGGCGAGGCTAGAATTCGGCGGCTCTCGCCTACATAGGTATGGTGGACTGGAGCGGCAGCGCAACATGCACTAAACAACCTATAGAGACTCGGTACACTGTCGGCTATTAGAGAGGGATAAGAAAGACCTATTCGGATCCAACCTGAAGCTAACACCAAACAACCCATCCTGGTATTTCCCCCTCGAGACCAAACGAGGAAGTTGAATCGAGGAACTCACACAGTTGGCAATTTTACTCATTCCGTTATAGTTGAAGCTCTTACTAATCAGATATAGATATCATGAGTCATCCTGAAGCATAAGTAGTGGGCAGTTTTAATCACCATTCCATTGTAGTTGGAACATTTACTAGTTAGATATAATTGTCCCGAGGGATCCCAAAACCCAGCAACTGTTGGCACTTTTATCACATTCCATTGGAGTTGTAATACTTACTAGGCAGATATAATAGGACACAAGGAACCCCAGCTCCACCAGTTGTTGGCATTTTTAATATCCATTCTGTTGTAGTTGAATCTGATTACTAGTCACATATTAAGTCAAATTTATAGTACTACTTTAGTTATGCTTGTCTATGATCGAGATACTATGCTCCAAGTCGTCCATAACCGCGGACACGACTTTCAGAAAGTTTTACCCTGCAGGGGTGCACAAATAGCAACACACACTCGATCAACCTCAAAAAAACCAACTCAAAACCTAACGAGGCATTCACGACAAAGCGATCACAGGATTCATAAATATTTTAGGGGGCCACCCCATTAAGCTACCCGCAACAAAGTTGGTCGACTCCGAGACGGACCCAAGGTTTGCGCCAATGGCTGTAAACGACTGGGAACCCGAAAGTGTGACTGGGCTTGTCTATACCGCGAAAACACTCCGCAATCCTAAATAGTACAGGTGCTCCACGCACAATCTTAATTAAAGCAGTAAAGCATTGCATAGGTACAGGATAGTAATAAATCCCCAAACTACTTTGTGGCCCCAAGAAATAGAAATGAATCAAGCTCTAGCTCAGGGGGGTCCACGGCCTCCCGGATGTGGATAGTGCGAAAAATCAAGGAACATGTATCAAGTACTCGGGGTCCTACGGGACACAAGTGAGCGTGGAGGAACCAAATAACATCTATTGCCCACCGATGCGTCTGCATTAGTTATATCTAGCAATTTAATAGTTGTATTTAAAGTCATGATCATCTCCACCATTAAGCATGTGCCAACCTTCTATCAACGATGGAATGACACGAGGCGGAGCAACACAGAAGCACGCAACTACGACTCGCAGGGCCGACTATCTATCAAACAATAGGCAATAGGATGTGTCCATGGCAATATAAAGGCTGCACGGAATATATCAGGTACGGAACACTAAAGCATCACGACATGGATAACAATAGATCAACAGGAGGAAATAAAGACTATAAATGCAAAATAGGTAGAAGGGGAAGGGATGCTCGCCTGGGAAACACTTCTGAAGGTTCATATCCAGAGAACTTGTCGATACTCGCAGCCACTCAACGGCCTGATCCGCGAAGAAGCAAAGCACTAAAAGAAACACCGGATGCAATATTTAATACTACGGCAGAAGATCCAGCATGATTTTGATATGATGCATGGTATGGCACAGATGCGGTGCAATTAGGCAATATTAAGCGGAACTGGGGTCCCGACAATTAATTAAACGGTTCAAGTTATTTAGAACCCCCGCAATTTAAATGTTGTATTAACAAGGCAACACATGGTATCGGTTCGCTACACAAATTTAAATGGAGTCCGGAATAAGACTAGAATAACCCGCATATAGACTCCATATTTAATTATGAGGTGAATCGGCATAATGCCCCCAACCCACATGATATGCATGCGAGATGAACAATTTAATATGCGAGAGATTTGTATATAGCATTTATAAAATAGGGCTTGGGAAAAGATTCACACATGGGGTTCGGAAGATCTTGGGTTCGGGGGGAGGGGGGTCCGGGGCTCGGTCTCAGGGTTCGAAGGGGAACTTGGCGCGCCAGGGTTCGGGATCAGTCTTCAGATCCGAGAGGGAGAAGAACGTCGGGTGCAGGGTCTTCGGTGTTCGGGAGCATCTTAGGATCCGGACTCCTCGTGTCGGTGACGAACTTGGAATGACATCGATGGTCTTCTAGTAGCACCATACTCAACACGGTACCTTGGTTCGACAGGATCATGGTTTTTGGCTTCATCTAGGTTGTTCCTCAAATTTGATGTCGATGTAGACCTTCAAATAAAATCTATGATTGGCGGTGTCGAGCTTGGCTGCTGCTAGACACTGGACATTCACAGGGAATGGGTCACATACAGGGAATTGGCGACAGCATAGGGTCGAAGCACAAAATAGCTGACGATAGGAGGCACCACGGAGAAACATGTTGAACAACATGGTGACACACACGCAAAAGCCCTCTTTCCTGCGAGAAGGAGCCGGTCCAGGTTGAGCATGTACAACCAGAGAGCACCGTCGTGGCGGGGATGCGGAGCTCCTGGAAGCAGGGACATGGCCAGCGGAGTGGAGCTCGGGGAGGAGCTACGCGGAGGAGGTCCACGGCCAGAAGCAGCGATCGGCGGCTGGGTCGGTGCCGAGGCAAGGTCGACGCGGCGACGAGCTCACATGGGAGCGGCGGCTGCGGCTCGGTGTGGTGGAGGCGAGCACGGGAGGCCGGGCAGCGGCCGGCGATGCTCAGGGTGGCGGCGGTTCCGGGCGAGACCACGGCTCGCCGGGCGGAAGTGGACCGGCGCTGGCGGCGGAAAACAGAGGCGCCGGGGCGCGTGGAGGACGGCCTGCAAAGCGGGGCCACACGGCGGCAGGCGAGGCGCTGGGAGAGGACCCCGTGGTGGCGATGGTTGCCGGAGGAGGGACTCGGGTGCACAGATGCGGCTCGAGGAGGCGGTTCCGCAACGGGGAGGAAGAGGAGGTGGGGAGACCGGCGGTGGTAGATGGACGAGGCGGAGTTGGTCGCTGGCGACGGCCGGAGCGACGACGAGGGAGAGGCGGCGGTGGAGAGGCGAGCGTCGGCAGGGGGAGACGGCGAGGCGGAAGGTGGAGGTCGGCGGGGAAGGCCGGCGCCCGGGCGGCGGCTCGCGGAAGAAGACAGAACAGAGGGTGGCGGGGCCGTGCTCTGGCGGAGGGGCTCGAGGCACGGGGAGGCAGAGGCGGACCGAGCAGTTGGCGGCGGGGATCTCGGCGGGAACGGGCGGGAACAGGCGACGCGGGGCGGGGAACATGGCGCCGGCGGCGGGGTGGTAGCTGCAGGTGGCGGCGGAGGTCGCGGCCGAGGCGCGCGTGCGGGGATCGCTGAGATGAGCGGGGGAGGTTGCGCCTGGGGCAGAGATACCGAGGCCGAGCGGGGGTCGCGCGGGCGCGTGAGGGGCCTGCGGGACAGGTGGCGTCGGTGGGAGACCAGGTGGTCGTGGGGTCGAGTGTAGGTGGCGGACCAGGGGTGGGGATGCGCGCGTGCGAGGCGGGAAAAAAGGGGGTAGGTGGCGTCGTACGTGCCAGGCGGCGGGGTTCAGCTGCGCGTTTGGTGGGAGGCGTGCAGGTGGGATAAGGTGGCGGCCGGGGATAGGACGGAGTGAGGTGGAGTGGTGCCAGGGTGGCGGTAGGGGTTGGTGGGCGCTGGGTGTGGTGGGGCTGGCTAGATATTTTGGGGGTGGCCGGCTGGGCCGGTTCAGGCCTGGCGGGCTGCCCCCTAAAAATAACTGAAAATTTTATTTATTAACAACAAGGCTTTTAGAATTCATTTTTAGACGAAACGAAATATTCCGGAGACCTGGGTTTTAATTTGAAATAAAGACGGGGCGTTTAGAAACAAAACCAGGCTTTTAGAAAATAGTTTTTGACAAAACCATGCATGATATCATGACGATGCTCAAATGCAATGTGGCATGATGACATGAGCATGCGGTCATGATGATGCAATGCACAAAAACACAGTGATTTTCTAGTAGTGGTTTTAGCGGGATGCCACATGCATATTGTCTAGCAGTTGCTTCGCTTCGGTAATATGTTTACCCATAAATGTTCCTCTAGCTATAGTATCAATCATAGACTTGGACACAGGATTAAGAGCATTATAAAAAAATGGAGGATCAACCAATCTTCGATCCCATGGCTGGGACAGTTTCTAAAGCATTCTTTCATCCTATCCCATGCAAGCGCTAGTGGCTCACGCTCTTCCTGTCTAAAACCAGTAATATTAGATCTTAGTTGCATAGTCTTTGCAGGTGGGAAAATTTTAGTCATAAATAAAGAAGTACATCCCACCCATGATGTAATAGTATTTTTAGGCAAAGCTAGCAACCATTATTTTGCTCTTCCTCTAAGAGTGAAAGGAAATAAGCGCAATTTGACCACATCGGGGTCAACATCTTTTATGCGCATCATATCACATATTTTAGTGAAAGTACTCAAGTGCATACCTACGTCCTCAATAGAAGAGCCTCCAAATTGATTATGCTGAATCAAACTTAAATAATGGGGCTTAATTTTCATAGTCATCAGCAACAATGTTGGCTGAGTAACAGGACTAGGCAAATAATCATTATTGGGAGTTGCAAATTCCCCAAGCTTCTTTTTAGCCATATTTCCTATGTTTTTGGGTTTTCTTAAACTAAGACTTATGATAATAATAAAAACAAGAATTTAAAGACTAACTAATTTTTTTGAATTTTCAAATAAAAGACTGAAAGCAAACTAACAAACTTTAAAACAGGAATTAAAACTAGTAAGGTTCCTACTAACTTCACCATGGTAGCTATTGCTTCCCGGAGAACGGCACCAGAAAAAGCGTTGATACATTTGATCCGTATTATGGATGTAGTATAGATCTTTTTCCCTAGTAGACCTAGGTTTATCGAATCCTCGGGAAGCAGAAGCGTAGTGAAGTTACTCTAACAGACCTTCGGGAGTTTTAGAATTCCTTTTGTGTTTTTACCAGACCAAGAGTTTGCGTCTTTTTGTTGTTATCAATGATGGAGAGAGAGAGGGCCTAGGGCGTTCGGTTTCACCTTTAGCTGTGCAAAACATCTGATAGGAATAAAAGATAAAAATAAAGTATGCATGTAATTGTTAGACCAAGATAAATTATATGTCGGCAGTGCATCCATAATTGCTATTGCCTCTGCAACCGCTTATAGCAATAACGTACTACTCTCATCCATAGAAGAAAGAGAAATAATGATAAGCATAGTGACATCACCGTTAATCCGAAATAATCCCTGCACATACAACCGTACTACCCGTTCTGTCACTATGGTTTCCAACCTGCAGATTAGTCATTACTCATACACCTATACCTGGCTCAATCCTCGGGGTCTTGGGTACCTAACAAGTCCTTAGATTGAGGCAAGAGAGGATACAATAATCATCATGTCATACAAACTAATACATGATCCCATCTATGATAAATAACATGCACAAAAGCTACATGGCTAGGCCGAACCCTTAGCCCAAGGAGAATTACTCACACATAGAGATGAGGTCAAAGATCATAAACATTGTAGTGGAAATCATGAGATTGATAGCAATAGTCTTACAATGCCGCCAATCGAAGAAGAGATCTACTATTACAAGTGGTGGAATATGGCTATGGTGGTGGGTCTATTCCTCTAGCGGCTCATTGCTGTTGTGGATGGAGATCTCGAGGTGGCTGATGGTCTCGGGAGCGGCCCTTTCTCATCGCCCGAGGCCTCTTTATATAGGGTCCCTTCACGAAAGTTGTTATGTTTGACCTAGCGGTGTTGATGGCAACTATATGACCAGAACTATACAGCCGAAACTTTATTCCAGTCATATAGTTGGTCGTTAAAGCGTCTGCCTCCTATTCACGGCTCCTGGTTTCTCCGGGTTGTTGGAAATATTGTATCTTTGACTTTAATGTAGTGATTCCCATCATCAAACGTCATTATCTGGGCAGGGAAAATAGAAAGAAAGGATTGCATACCTCTTTGATCATTATGCATTAGTGGCAGGATTTAGAGAGATATTTCATCAAAAATATGAATAGTATCCAGTTTAAATGTGGATGTGGATGGCCATATTTCATATCCATCAAGACGCCGCTCAAGCATCATCATTACTGCAACATAATTGAAACATCCCATGAGGTCTTGTTTCTTGGAAGCCACGGCACAACAACTTCGTTAGCTATGACGTCATAAAAAGTAGTGACAAAACTTCGGCTCTATTTCAGAAAGGACCTTAGAAAGTAATTACAAGATCTGATTTGAAGTAAATTCCTCAGCTGAAATAACTTCAGCCTACAATCGAATACAAATATTTAACCGTAGGCTCATGGGCTACTTCCATCAGGAGCTCTGGTTGCACACCCGATAAAGATGTCATGACAGTTCTAGAAAAATGACTGAAATTGAAGGTTTCTGCGGATGACTAGAAGCTTCGAGCCTATGTCTCAATGTAGGCATCCGAACATAGCCTCGGGGGCTACTCCCATTGGGAGCGCTGTCACGCACCCAATAGAAACATGACCCGAAGAAAAATTATCCTCATGTGTTGAAAACACACCCGATAAAAGATCCGACAAAGGGGAAAATAAAGAAAAAAAACCTATGAGTATTACATAGCTGTATCCTCAAATGGTTACTCCCATCGGGAGTGTCCACAAAACATCATCTGAGAAAATAAAAGGCTGATAAACTTCAACATTCTAGCAGCCAAACAAGGTAGTCGATAAAATCATACAAAAATCTCGGATCATGCCTAACATGATAAAACTCCGAATGATGTGTCCACGACATGAAGGTAAGACCCCGGGACTCATCTAGTGTGGCCTAGTAATCGCACAAGAATGCGCTATACCAGTAAATTATCCGTATCGATGATACGATGAAAAATCTCGACGGACATGTTGGGTACCCGATATAATAGAACTAGAATTCAGTATTCGGTAAGACCTCAATGGCTCGAACTGAATTACCCCAGCAAATTTCCGAGTTCAAGCCTCGAGACTTGAATTTGATGTAGGTCTGCAGTGTTTTTCCCTAGAGAAATTAACTGATTCCCGATCTGTCGGATGCATCAGGCCTATTGTACCAAATCCCTACAACTTAAATATAAAACAAAAATAAAATATCTAGTAAAACTTCAAATCATAAATACTAGAAATATCTTTGACACTCAACCTGAATCTATGATTCGAATGGAGTCTCGGGGGCTACTGACATGGGTATGATTACTCATGTGCTTATGTTTGGTTACCCTAGCTACATAAAGGTTTATGGCCCATGAAGAGCAAGAAGAATGCTCAGGAGGCTTCTGACGGAAGGCATAGTTTTACTAGATAAGGAAATAGAAATCGACATTGTATTGGTGTTGTAATAATCAGTTTGTAACCTATCCGCATACGGCCTCGGGACATGGCCTATTATATATAGGCTGGGAGGAGCCAGCGGAGAGGTACCAAAAAAAGCCTTGAGCGATCTGTAATTGATTTGACCATAAACAATCAGATGACTTTGACTCCCTTGTTTGTTTGATCACCCGACGAAATCCCCAGCGTTCTATTTTCCTCGAAACCCTAAGTCCATAACCATGGGCATTGCCGAGGTTAGCCCTCGTCAGTTTATCTTCCGAGGTATTCTTAAGCATCTGGGTCTGATATTGTTTTGGCTATTTTGCTGAGTTTCACATAGCCTTGCTGTTCAACAAACCTTCTAAATCATCATCAGCATCATCATATTTTCTTGCCTTCTCTATCATCTCACCCAAATTGGCAACTTTGTCGCGCTTCAGTTGGTGACGCACCAATCTGTTTGGTCGTTGACCCTCACATGATTTTTCCGTGTCGATCCATCGTCCGAGGTAGTCCCGGCAAGTTTCTCCGGTTTTCTGAACACAATGTTGCAAGTCTCTGACTCTATAGGGCCTCCTGTAAGTACCTTAAAAGTCCGAAAATAACGCACTTTGCATGTCATACCAATTTCGGATGGTGTTTTCCGGAAGTTCATTTAGCCATGATCAAGCCATCTTCCTCAACATGAGCGGGAGATATCGGACTGCAACCAAGTTTTTTCCTCCTTTGGTGATGCAGCAAGCCTAGAAAAAATCTTGGCGTGAGGTATTTGGCCGAGCTACGCCATCATAGGGTTGAATGTGTCTTGAGATAGCGAACCCCTCTAGAAAGTTGGTTTGGCAAACCCTTGGTCCGAAACACTTTGGGCCCACGTATATATCATTCGCGTCATAGCGCCGCGCCTCAATGTTTGAGTTGATCCCATTTCGGGAATCACTTGGTGGCAGAGAGCACCGTCTCGGATGTTCGTTGTGGTTATGGGACCACGAAGTCGGATCTCTGCTTCTCCTACCACCTCCTCCGCCCCAGCCCCCTCCTTGGCTTGCATGGGAAATGTTATGGTCACTGCCTTGTGGAGACAGAGGTTTAGGTGGGTTGTTTCCGACTGATTCCCGGGCCTCCCCATGGAGCATCATGATGTCAGCCTCCGATGAGTCTTCGTGACATCAGCCACCCTGCCGGCCATGGCCAGCGTGGTTTTCGTCATTCCTTTGTTCGGTGTTGTCATTGTTGTGGTGAGGTTCAGCCAGACGGCTTGTATGCCTAGGATGTCGCATTTGCGTCATGCTTCATCTGCTTCCATGTGGTTGTTAAATTGCCTTCGGGGAGGTTACTATGGAACCAGTTATGCTACAACATCCCGTGCTACAACTAGAGCAACATTGCTCCAATCATGCATGATTTTGTGTTGCTGTCTCGAAGAGCTGGTCCTTGAGTGGGTGTTGTCCCGAGGGTCGGAACGGTGATTACAATCCAGTTCCCTACGGGGCCTTGATTCATGTTGTCGATCCATGTCGGTGCGGCATTGTTCAGATTTCGAGACCAGTTTCTTGCTAAAGGACGTGGCGGCCTTCTATTGCTCTAGGCCCTTGTTGAGTAGCGTTACACACTGTCGGACCTATTCTGGGGTTGTATTATTAGCTAGGATCTCTCGGGCTGTGACAGTGTTTTCCAACAGCGTGTTGTACACCTAGTTTCCCTTTCTCTTGAGCCGAGGATTTCCTATGATAATGTCTATTTTCTTCCTCTGAAAGATGATGCGGTTCATTGCATGGAAAAAATTCCTAGGATTACAACCACCAAGATCATATCTAGGAGATACATGTAACGGTTTCAGATGGACTCACCTTCGAAAACCGTAATGCGGGATAACATTCCCGCTAACAAAACGTGGATGTTGTAGAGTGTACATGACCGTCCTCAAGGATGCAATGACAACACCACATGTGCATCACTTCTATAATCGGTCACACCTGGGTGTGCCAACGACTTCCGTCCCTCGCTCCGACTGGGCAGCGGAAGTAGGGGATCCTTGGGAACTCCACCAACACTATGACATGGTGGTGATGGTGGTGGAGAATATCTTGAGTACGGCTTTGCATAAGCACCGCGCTCTTGGAAATGGACAAGGCTAGAAGGGGAGGAAGATGCTAACCAAAGGGCATATGAGAGGAGTGGTGAGTGTGTGTGTGTGAGAGAGAGAGAGAGGAGGAGAGGGCCTTTTATAGGTGAGGGGGAAGCCCAAGGGGGCATGGCGCACAGCCATGGTGCTGCCCCACCTCTCCCCTAATTATGTGAGTGGACTCTCCACTCACAAAAATGCACTCTCCACTTTCTTCCATTTATTCCCCACTCAAAAATCAAGAGTCTCTTCATTAAAATCACTTTTAATTAACTTGATTTAATGTCACTCATTTAATGAACACTTCATTTAATGAGTACTTCATTTAGTGAACACTTCATTTAATGAACACATTAACAGTTCAATCCCTGGTGATATTCCATACACTGAAACTATTCCGGCATATATATCAGAACAATTCTTGCGTTTTCCAGTATTTTCTCCGGTGTTCCCTATCCACTCAAATGCGTCGACTACCCTTAAGTGTGTCTCCCTATGGGCCACGAACTGAGTGGACAGGATCGAGACATTCTCCGATCAATAATCATTAGCGGGACCTCGAGATCCATAATGACTCCCACCAGCTCAAGTGATGACTTAGTGATCGCGTGACCTTTTATTCACGGTAACCAATTCCTTTTGTCTCACAATATTTTACGTGTCCGGGATATGATAATTTTGTATCATCTGTACCTAGTTTAATCTTGTTAGTAACAAGCACTCTTTTCTCATTCCGTGATATAACATTCTTAGTGATCGTTATCACTTGCTTGCGAGCTATGATAATGTGATATCACCGAGAGGGCCCTGAGTGTATCTCTCCGTCATCAGGATGGAAAAATCCCACTCTTGATGCACGAGCCTCAACTAACACTTTCCAAGTACCTGACGACACCTTTATAATCACCCTATTATGGTGTGACGTTTTATGTAATCAAAGTACTCTTTCGGAGTCAGTGATTGACGTGATCTCATGGTCTAAAGATTAGGGTTACTTTGAATGACGTTATAGTAGTGTAAACATAATGGCTTGATCGTGCCACTATACTTTGGGAGTATGTTCATCACATCATTCAATCAATGGTGTGACCTTGTTATTAACAACATCCAATGTCATGATCAGAAAACCTTGATCATCAACAAACTAGTATAATGAGAGGCATCACTAGGAACCGTATATTTGTTTATTAAACACACATGTATTAACGTTCCATTTAATAATATTATAGCATGAGAAATAAACATCTATTATAAACCTGGAATAACATAATAACCATTTATTATTGCCTCTCGGGCATATTCCTTTCAGTCTCCCACTTGAACTAGAGCCAATAATCTAGTTTTACATAGTTATGAATCTAACACCCATAGCGTTATGGTGCTGATCATGTTTTTCCTTTGGGAGAGATTTAGTAAACGGATCCGCAATGTTCAAATCCGTGTCTACTTTGCAAATCTCTACATCACCATCCTAGACATGCTACCGGATGCAGTGATAATTGCGCTTGATATGCTTGGAAATATTGTGAAACCTTGGTTCCTTAGAATTGGCTAACGCACCATTGTTGTCACAATAGATAACCATTGAATCCAGAGCACTTGGAAGCACACCTATTTCGGAAATGAACTTCTTCATCCAAACCGCTTTCCCCACTGCTTCTGAAGCAGAGATATATTCCTCCTCCATTGAAGATCTTGCCACTAGAGGTTTCTCGGAACTCCTCCAACTCACCCCTGCTCCATCCATAAGAAATACATATCTGGATTGTGACTTAGAGTCATCAATATTGGTGTCAAGACGTAACACTTTGCGACGAGCTCTTCTTCACCGCCATAGATGAGTACTTAAAGATATTATTGCCCACATTCTAGTGTTCCACACCTGGATCAGATTGGCACCTGCTAGTCAAACTAACAGCATGTGCCACATCCGGTCTTGTACATAGCATAGAATACAAAAGAGAGCCTATAGTTGAGGCATAGGGGATTTTAACCATCAATTCTCTATCTTGTGCTATAGGTGGACTTTGAGTCTTACTCAAAATGGTAGCTTGCACCATATGTAAGAGTCCTTTCTTACTATATTGGATCTTGAACTTATTCAAAATCTTATCAAGGTATGTACTTTGTTATAATCCAATTAAGCGTCTTGATCTATCTCTATAGATCTTGATGCCTAAAATATAGGCAGCTTCACCAAGGTCCTTCATCAAAACTTACTATTTAAGTAATTTTTTACGCTATTCAAAAGATCTACATCATTTCCAATTAATAATATGTCATCCACATACAATATTAGAAATGTTATAGAGCTCCTACTCACTTTCTTGTAAATACAAGCCTCTCCTATAGTTTGGTCAAATCCAAACCCTCTGATCACTTCATCAAAGCAGAGATTCCAACTTCGGGATGCTTGGTTCATTCCATAGATATACCCATAAATACTTAAATCATCTGTGAAGGTTACAAAATAACGATATCCATCACGTGCTGACACACTCATTGGACCACATACATTGGTATGTATCATTTCTAATAAGTCAGTTGTAAATTCCATTGTTCAAGAGAATGGAGTTCTAGTCATCTTGCCTATAAGACATGGCTCACATGTCTGAAATGATTCATAATCAAGTGATTCCAGTAGTCCATCGGAATGGAGCTTCTTCATGCGTTTAACACCAATATGACCTAAACAGCAATGCCACATATATGCAGCAATATCATCACTCAACTTGATTCTTTTGGCACTCACATTATTAATATGCGTACTAATAATATCAAGATTCAAAACAAATAAACCATTCAACACAGGTTCATGACAATAAAAGATATTATCCATATAAAATGAACAACCATTCGACTACTGGTAAGGTACACATCAATAACATGTATATCACATATACATATGTTCATGTTCCCGGCCTTCTTATTTACCAAGTATTTTAGGAAGTTCCACTTCCAGTGAGTAGTCCCCTTGCAGTAGAAACACTCAGTGTTGGGCTTAGGGCCTCCTTTGGTCTTCTTGTCAGGCTTGGCAATAGATTTTCCATCCTTCTTGAAGTTACCCTTGGATTTGACTTTCTTGACCTTGTCAATCTTATCAACCATCAACTCTTGATGCTTCTGTTGGGGTTCGCGTACAAAAACGAAAAAAATCCTTAGCCAAGAACCTAATGCTAGGACTTATCTATTATTTATGTAGTAATGGGAGGGGATTTTCGCGAACTTACCGCTGACGACCGAAAAGCATTATCAACGCTCAAGGGAGCATGATTGATGTAGTCATACGACACCGACCTCGGGATCATGTTGAAGTCCTTCGGCTCCTGCGGCTCTGACAACTCCTAGTGGCCTCGATGTTGCACCTCCGAGGCAGTTACACACGTCCTGTGCTTAACGATGACTCCTGCACCCCTGATCCAATGGCAGTTGCGGAAGTAGACCTTCTAGATCCAAACCTCGCAGAACGGCGGTGCTCCATGGTGAAGAATTCTCCTAGTCATGCAGTCCTGACTCGGGACCACAGTTGCGGGAGAGAGAGAATATCAACTGGAGGTCTCCCCACAAGAGAGGGAACCTTTTATTGATTATTGTGTATTTAATTTGTCAAAATCCCTCACAATGTATAGGGAAAAAACCCACAGCCAATTGCCTTAGCCATGTGGGACTAAACAAAGGAGAGGGGAGAGGGGGCTTGGACACCGCCGGCTAGGGCCCAAGTGGGGCCCACATAGGGTCCCTTGGCCCAGTCGGCCACCTCCTCTTCCTTCCTCCCTTTGGTCTTTCCTTCATGGGCCTTTTCCCTATGGAATTAGGCCCAATTAGGTATTTAACCCTTTAATTGTTTTTTATTTTATTAAATAACTATAAATAAATGATTAAATCAATATTTAATATTTACTTACATATCATTTAATCCCCGTGGCTATGGAACCCTTTCCACCCCACTCCAGACTTACCGAAACTCATTCTGGTTTCTCTCTCTTTATTCTTCAGTGATTTCGAATGTACCAAAATGATCTCTGAGCATCATCAAGCCCTTAAGCGTGATACCCCCACGGTTCGGGAACACTCCATACATGGTCGATATCCCTCTCGTACCAATGATCAACAGCGGGACCTGGATGCCCATGATGACCCCTGTGCATTCCACGTATCTTTCATCGTTTGAACCATGAACGTCGTGTTATAATTCCTTTGTCTCTTTGATACTTGCATTATCCGAGATCTGATCAGTGACATCAACATGTCTTGTTCAATCTGATTATCGACAAATTCTACTTGACTCGTTCCGATAAGTGATACCCTGTGACCTAGTCACACGTTGCACAACTGTTTGGATATAACTTCTTCGAGTGGGCCCTCGAGTATCTTTCCGTCATACGAATGGACAAATCCCGCTCTTGACACATAATGCTTCTACATGCCCCTCTGAATACCTTAACACATCTATCATGATCACTGCTCACGCAAGTGATGTTTGATGTTATCAAAGTATTCTCGGGTGACATCGACTGATATGGTCTCACGGTCTAAGAAAAAAGACACTATGCCTTTTTATAATCATCATGACTTGAACTTTGTAACATGATTGGATCACGATGCTTAGATTGGGTATAGCTTATCATCTCATTCTCGTAATGAGGTGAATCCATTGCCAACTGGCATAAATACCACATGATCAGGAAACCTTGATCATTTGTTGACCAATGAACTGGTGACTAGAGTTTCACCATGAACTACTAGTTGTTTGTATATCACACGTTTATTGGTGTTTCCTATTAATACAGTTATAGCTTGATATAAAAATTAATCATAAAATATGATAATAATCCATATTATTATTTGTCTCTAGGACATATTTCCAACAGTCTCTCACTTGCACTAGAGTACAAATAAACTAGTTGCATTCGTTTACTAATCATCGTTACCATATAACCCGGTACTTCTGATCATGCATGCTCAAGGAAGAGTTTGAGTCTAGGGTCTAGACTTTGCAACTTACTAATGCCACCTTGACTGACATTAATACCTTTATCATCTCATGATACTTCCTTCTGTATGTATATTAGTTATGGCAATAGAGTGAGGTCGGTTTCCAAGAGCTAGTAGTGACGTTAGATTAGTCAATGCAAACTTTTCTCATGGACACTATGCCCTGGGACACACTCTCTGCAAAAAGATGAAAATGTCCTGCCACAACATTATACATCACTTTTAGATAGTATCCTTATACTTTCATTCTAAATGTAGTTATCGAAACACTAGTGCCCTATGTGCATTTTTTGATGTTTGCCACCATGCTTCCTATTTGATTTCAGTCGGTATTATTGATGCAGAGATTTCCAATTTTTAAAGGTTAACACATGCCTTTATAACATAACTCTTTATGCTTTTAAGGTATGCCATCATTCATGGATATTGGAAAACATGTCTATAGTTCTCATCAGACACTATGGACATACTTAGCTCTATGTTCAGTGATTTATACTTAATCACTTTCGAACATTTCCGTTTGGATCATATATTATGTTAAGTTATCATCATGGTATCTAAGACAGAACCTATGTCCCAACATAGTGGATGACGATCATCCTTTTCTACCAAATGATTTTTAACTTAGTGCCATTCCTAATTCGAGTGACCAAGGTCCATTCCTTAATCAATTCATATTCCAAAACTATTTCAGAATCTCTTTTAGGAATACATTGCAACATAATATTATACTTACTTCTCAACTTTTAATCCCTACTAATGACTTCAAGAGCACAAACCAATTGTAGCTAGTTTCGATGTAAAGATATCGAACCCACAAAGAGTTATTGGTAAAGGTCTTTATGCCCCTCGTTACTCTCTACCAAAGAATACTTATAAGTTGTCCTTGATTTCAAGTAAAGGGTGTTTGAATGGTTTATGGTTGTTTGCGAAAAATTAATTAAAACAAGTAAAAGAAAACAACTAACAAGATCGTATAAAAGCGTGGTTGAACTCAATAGGGCTAAAATGTTCTTGAGGATGTAGGATACACAACTAGCATAGTACTATTATTATATGTAATCAAGATAACATACTTCTTATATCACGATATGTGTGGAGAGAGCCCCATAATAACATGTTCATGACAAGGCTTGTAGGAAGCCACTTTGTTGATCCAAGTGTGAGGTCACCTCTAAATAACCACTGCAATGCCTGAGAGCAATCACCCATACAGACCACCGCAATTAAGGGTTTCCCATGGATATCGTAATTAGCTTAGGGAGTCCCTCTTTAATCCCCCTTTGACCATGTAGGTTACGAGCCGACGCCAATCCATCTCGGGGCATTCCAAGTATGCTTCCAAAACACATCCAAAGGGTTCCTTCCTCCCTTTCGTCCCGAAAGCAAATGATATGTGGTTGACTTCACATATCATCTAAACAGAGAAATCAAACACAAGTCATAATTATATCAGAGAAAAGCAAGTCATATGGACACAAGAATAAATCATCTTTATTACAAGTTCATAGTGGTGCTAGGGTTTCTCCATCTCCCCAAGAACAAAGGAACTACTCACTCATGGATACAATCAACAACATCATCATAATCAAGTGGATGGATAAAAGTACGATAATAGATCTAATGCAAACCACAATTGGATCTAGAATTACAAAGACATCTAATAGATGAAAGGATGGGAGTGATGGTGATGATGAATATGGAGCGGTTGATGATGAAGGGGATGATGCGTTGTTGATCCGTGAAGTAGCCGGGATTTATGTTCGCCGAGTTCCTCCTTCAGATCCCTCTCGGATGTGGTGTTTCGTGGGTTCTGGTGGCTGTGAATGTCGGATCTAGATCTCGTCTTCGCCAGGTGAAACTATTTGAAGAGGAGGTCGCAATGGCGCCTATTACAGGCAGACGGTACGGGCGGGCTCTGCCCATACCAGTGATCGTTATCGCTACCGATTCCTCCTCCTTGTTCATTATTCTTCCAGGTGCGAAGGTAAATTCATAAAATGACTTTTATCAATTAGAAATATCATATAATTACACAATATGACAGCTCTGATTGATATGTTCATATATGACTCCATGATTTGGGATCTTGTTGAAACAGGAACAAAATAGTGCGTGTAAGCGCAGTGAAATACAAAAATCCCTACTCTATTTATGCAAGAACAAAAGGTAAATATGCTTCAATTTTGGAACCATCACCTACAAATCATTATTTATTAGTACTTGCGCCTTTATTATTAATGTGTCATACACACTTAAGAATCAATCATTAAGCTCCCACTCAAAATATGTTTCCTACATATTTGAGTCCGAGACTTATATTGCTCCAACTCAAAAATATGCCATTCACATATTATTTTAGGAAGGATTTTATAGCTCCCACCCAATTTCATGCAAATTGCACATCCTCTCAATACTTTGAATAACTTCAAAATCCTTTGATCAATTATCAAATTGAGATGTTCCCTTTTACGAGACACTAGCACTTTACTAGTATTAAATCCATTAGACTTCAGCACTCCTGAATCAAATTCTTTTGAATTCGCCCAAGACATTATTCGTGTTGAATCGTGCTTTGTCTTTCACATTTTCCACCATGAACATCTGGTCCTTTGGAAAAATCAAGCAACCTCCTTACTTGACAAGATTTAGTAACCCTTTACTTTATAATCTTATGTGAATTTTATTTCTAGGATTTCTCGTAACTTTAGTTTACCATTTTTCCTTCGTAGTTCATAGGTATACCATGTTCTGATAACATAACAAGTAATTCATAAATGTCTCCATACATGATGTAGGGTATATCTACGAATCTTACTTTATTTAGTAAAACACTAGTGGGGAAAACACAATGATCTATATAATTGACCCTTTCCTTTATGAAGAGATGTGTTTTGAAACATGTTCCGTTGTGCTTCTCAGCACTCTGATGCGGGGTCACAAACCCTCATCGTTTTTCACTATCTTCCATTGGCTTCATTGTTGAGAACATATACTTTCTCGAGAATGCACCAAAATTTCAACAATACTAGTTGTGCCTATCTTTTGTTTTTAGCCATGGATTTCGTATTCAAAGTTTCTAATGAATACTCTACAAGGACTTGTCCGTTGTTGCTTTGGTGATACCAAATAACTCCAAAACTTCAACAATCCATACAAGATATGGTGTCGATCTAACGAATTTTAGATGGTTCACTTTATTCTAAATGATTGTTCACTATTTTCTACTAATCTTTACATTGATACTACTATATTTATTCGGTGCCAACTTTCACCCATTCGATATCGAATATCATATTGTGATGATTTGTATTTCAATGTATCAAAATGCATTGCATTTCACAATTCCTTATGCCAATCTTATAACATCGAATTTCATTACTATTGATCAAATTGTAGCAATTAGATTCTCTTTTATCTTCAATACCTTTTGATACTGAAATTCTTTGATCATATCAATTAGTTTCACTCTTATGTTTCCTTTGGTAAACTTCTTTTACAAAATTCAACAAGTACAAAATGATAATCACCATTCCATTGAAATGTGATACATTGAACATGTATTTCTTTCAACAATTCATCAAAACACATTGTATTCATACAATACATGGTGTTTCAGTTATCTTGTCGAACTTAGGCATGATTCATATGCGTGAAAAGATCAAAAGTATCTGAGACTTCACACATAATGAGTCATAACTTATGAATATTAAAACAATGGTTTCATTCAAAATGAATATATCATTAAGTTGGATATTTTTCAAGGCATTTCAATATTTTACAAATGTTCATGCATTATTAATTAGTTTCACAACATGAATGATTCACACATAATCGAAACCATATGAAAACAAATAGAAATCACTCATAAAAGTAGAACAACTGTTTGTTACAACATTATATGAATAACCGTCTCACGATGTGGCGCCCCGCCAAAACCACTACTAGAAAATTGCGTTGTTTTTGTGCATTGCATCATCATGACCGCATGCTCATGTCATCAAGCCACCTTGCATTTGAGCATCGTCATGTCATCTTGCATTTGTTTGCATAAAACTATTTTCGAAAAGTCTGTTTTTGTTTTCGAAACGCCCCGTCTTTATTTTAAATCAAAACCCGGGTCTCCGGATTATTTTGTTTCGTCTCCCAACGGTTTTCAAAAGCCCCGTTTTAAATAATAAAATATTTCTTTTATTTTTAGGAGGCAGCCCGCCAGGCCCGAAAGCCTGGCCGGCCACCTCCAAACCCTAAATCTAGTCCCACCCAAACCCTACCTACCCCACATCCCTTCAACCAGTCGCCAGCCCCTAGCTAACCAGACCCGTCCTGCCCCACCTAACCCTATTTCCCCACACACACACGCAACACACACATCGCACGTACAACTCCCACCGCCTGCCACGCCTGCCCCTGGGCCCCACCATCCAGCGCTTCCCACCCGCGCTCGACCCATCCCCGACTTCCATCGCCAGGCAACAGCCTGAGCCGCGTCTTCTCCCCGATGCCCCGCCCCTTCCTCCCCCAGGACGCCGCCGCCGGTCTGCTCTCCTTCCCAAGCGGCACCGTCCCCCGGCCCGGCGCCTCCTCGCCGCCTTCTCCCCGCCTCTGCTCTACCCCGCCTGGGCTCGCCGCCGTCGGATCCTTCGCCCGACGCCGCCGCCAGATCCTTCCCCGCCACGTCGCAGCCCCAGCCGCATCTCCGTCGCCGCCCTCGGCCGCGTCCGCCTCTCCCCCGCGCCGCACCCGTCCTCCTCGCCGCCGCGGCCCCTTCTCCTCTGGAGCCGACGTCGCTGCCAACCGCGACCTCTCCGCCCCTGCTGGCCCTCCCTCCGGCCTTCCCCCCCCGGCCTCGCCTGCCCCCGCCTCCCTCGCATCCTCTCCCTGCATCGGCCGCATCTTCCCCGACCTCTGTGACCTCCGCTCCGACCGCCGCCGCGTGCCACCGCTTCCTCGCCGGAGCCATGGGGCCCATCCTGGCGTCCTCCGCCTCCCCACCGCCTTCTTCCCTACACCCGGCTGCCTCTCCGCCAGGCCAGCGCCGCCGTCGTGCAGGCCCCCCACCTCGAGCCCCTGCTCCAGCCGGCACCGCGTCTCCGGCGCGCCCTTCCCCAAGCCGCCGTTGCCGCCCTCCCGCCGTGGTTGGCCCTCGCCGTCCCCACCCCGTCTGCCCCGACTTGGTCCCGCAGAGGCCGCGTGGACGCCGCCCATGGCCCTCTGATCCCAGCGCATCGTGCTATGTTTTATTTTTCTATTAGTGTTTACCAAAGTGAAGATTGCTTCTGAAGATTTACTGCTGCAGAGATGTGGTGATGTTGGGCATGTGGTACTGTGTCTTCTGCGAGATTCGAGCGTGTAGTGAAGGATTCCTTTAGGGAAGCGACATGGAGTGTCACTGTAGTTGTGGTGATGCTTGTGCTGTGGAGGTGTTGCCTCGGTGGACATGCGTTGGTACTACGGCAGATCAGAGTCCAACGCCAAGTTTGGGGGCGACAAGATCGTCTTGTCGATAAGACCAATCCGTTGCCACATCCCAAGATCTACTTACCACATTCCAAGACCGTCGACACGGATCCGAAGACCGAATCCGAGGACCACAGATGCGACAAGTACTTCTTCTCGGAGCCGATACCCGAGATCCCGGACGCCAAGGTCGCCAACGTGGAACGCCAAGTTCTTCATCCCGAACGCCAAGACCGACCCGATACGCGGACCCGACAAGATCGTCCCCAATCCGCCAAGTTCGCCTACCCGGACACCGTGCGACAAGATCTACTTCCCGGATCCGAAGACTCCAGTACCCGATCCACTCAAGTTCGCCATCGACGACAAGATCGACACCGACCAGGGCGAATCCGATGCGCCCCCGATGCTAGACCAAGTCCTTCTTCCCGGATACGCCAAGATCTACTCCGTTGTCCGAGAACGTTCCTGCCGAGACCGATCCCCGTCGAACCCCAAACCCCCCAGAACCCAAGACCTTCGACCCTAGATGTGTGAACCTTTTCCTGATCCCTATTTTATAAATGCTATATATAAAACTTGTTGCATATTAAATTGTTCATCTCGCATGCATATCATAATCATGCCGGATCTTCTGTCGTAGTATTACATATTGCATCCAGTGTTTCTGCTAGTGTTTGCTTCTTCACGGATTAGACCGATGAGTGGATGCGGGTATCGACAAGTTCTTCGGATATGAACCTTCGGCATTGTTTCCCAAGCGAGCATCTCTCCCCCTTCTACCCATTTTGCATTTATAGTCTTTATTTCCTCCTGTTGATCTATTGCTATCCGTGTCGTGATGCTTTAGTTTCCGCACCCCAGTTATATCCCATGCAGCCTCTATATTGCCTTGGACACCTCTTATTGCTTGTGTTTGGTAGATAGCTAGCCTTGCGAGTTGTAGACGCTTGCTCAGGTGTGATCTCGTGTTGTCAAGTACCACAATTGTTGGAACGCTGGCAGATGTTTATCAGTGGAGATGTTTATTTGTGGAGATGGTCATGTCTTTAATTACAACTAGTAAATTGCTAGATATAACTAATGCAGAGGCATCGGTGGGCAATAGATGTTATTTGGTTCTTCCACGCTCACTTGTGTCCCGTAGGACCCCGAGTACTTGATGCATGTTCCTTGATTTTTCGCACTATCCACATCCGGGAGGCCTTATGGACCCCCCTGAGCCAGAGCTTGATTCATTTCTATTTCTTGGGGCCACAAAGTAGTTTGGGGCTTTATTCCTATCCAGTACTTATGCCATGTTACTGCTTTATTTACGATTGTGCGTGGAGCACCTGTACTGTTTAGGATCGTGACACGTGTTCGCTGTATCGACAAGCCCAGTCACACTTTCGGGTTCCCAGTCATTTACAGCCGTCCACACAAACCCTGGGTCCGTTTCGGAGCCGGCCAACTTCGTTGCGGGTAGCTTAGTGGGGTGGCCCCCTGAAATGTTTATGAATCCTGTGATCGCTTTCTCGTGAATGCCTCGTTGGGTTTTGAGTTGGTTTTGCGAGGTTGATCGAGTGTGTGTTGCTATTTGTGCACCCTTGCAGGGTAAAACTTTCTGAAAGCCGTGTCCGCGGTTATGGACGACCTGGAGCATAGTATCTCGATCATAGACAAGCATAATTAAAGTAGTGCTATAAATTTTACTAAATATGTGACTAGTAATCAGATTCAAATACAACGGAATGGATATTAAAAATGCCAACAACTGGTGAAGCTGAGGTTCCTTGTGTCTTGTTATATATGCCTAGTAAGTATTACAACTCCAATGGAATGTGATAAAAGTGCCAACAACTGTTGGGTTTTGGGATTCCTCGGGACAGTTATATCTGACTAGTAAATGTTCCAATTACAACAGAATGTTAACTAAAACTGCCCACTACTTATGCTATCAGGATGACTCATGCTATATATCTGAGTAGTAATTGTTGCAACTATAACGGAGTGAGTAAAATTGCCAACTGTGTGAGTTCCTTGGTCCGACTTCTTCGTTTGGTCTCGAGGGGGAAATACCAGGATGGGTTTGTTGGGTGTTAGCTTCAGGTTGGATCCGAATAGGTCTTTCTCATCCCTCTCTAATAACCGCCAGTTGTATTGAGTCTCTATAGGTTGTTTAGTGCCGCTGCGCTGCCACTTCAGCCCGCCATACCTATGTAGGCGAGAGCCACCGAATTCTAGCCTCACCGTGTACTGGCCTCAGTACTGACGCTCCTCTTTTTCCTTCGCCCTTTGTCGGCACCCCTTTTGTTTTAGCAGGTTTGAGATCGCCGTCGTTAGCAGGGTTACCCTTCCAGCTTGGCCTGGGCGGGTTATGGACGCCATTGGTTATTCTTCAGGGCTCTTAGCCCCATTTGCATCTTGTCCGTAGTCAGACGCTCTATCGTTTCAAGGTGATTTGGATCTTTGTATATTATAGCTGTATTCTTGACTCATGGAGTCGTTGTTGTATATATATATATCTGTTCTGTGGGTCCCATCGAGGACTGTTGTGTAATGGTATTACTTCGTTTTCCACCCGCACGAAAGTGCCTGGTGGGCGTCCTTGAATCGTTTCTATGCGGGTTTGGCGGAAAGCGCTAAAACTTGCATAGGACCGATTTGAGGGTGCTACACACAAAGTGTGAGACACACTAAAAAAGTTCACAATCCATCGATTATAATAATCATCGAAAACGGTAAACTAAATGGTAAATGTCGAGGGAGAGTGTCATTGGCCACCATCATCATGCTCGCCATCAACATGTAACGTCACCTCCTATCCAGCAAGCAACTCTCATGCAGAAGGACTTGTTTTCACCAAAAACAGAACAAGTATCAAATACTTTAACACTGCAATAAGTGTTTGCAATATTATAACATTTATAAAACTGTATATCAAATATATACCTTTGTCATCGATGACCTCTCCAACAATCAGTTCAACTTTCCCATTCCTGAAATGTGATATGAACTCATGGAAATCCTGTGTTTCCCCATCACATCCCATGATGTAAGTCCTGGCATGTGCTTGGTAGCTTGGGGCAGCGACCGCAGCAACATGCCTATTGCAAAAGAGTCCATCAGCTAGTGATCCAAGAAATAAGTCGGCCTCATGTACGCATCATGTAAGCGCTCCAAGTGGCTTTCCATAAAAACATTCTCTTCCATCTTTATGGAAAGGAAATCTCCCATTAGCTCATGCTCCCATATGTGCACTCGGTCTGTGAACTGCTTTCTAAGTTGTACCAACATCGCATGAGGGTCAAGATTACCCATAACTCTGTGCAGTTCATCTATGATATGTTGCTAATGTATCCATAATTTTTGATGTTCCATGCTTGGTTTTATCTACTTTCTTATGTTTTGTCCACACTTTGGAGTACTTTTCATATGATTTCTTGGACTAAACTATTAACAAGAGCCACAGTGCCAGCTGCCTGTTTTCTCCTGTTTTTGGTCCCATGAAAGTCAGAAAATGAATATTCTCGGAATTGGACGAGACAAAAGCCAAAGTCAGTTTTTCACCGAGGGACACACGGAGCCAGAATACGAGACGGAGAGGGGCCAGAGGGCGGCCACACCACCTGGCTGCGTGGCCAGGCCTGGCCTGTGCCAGGGGGTGGTGTGGCCAGCCCAGGCACCCCCTCGGCCTCCCCTTCCGACTATAAGATGCCCCCGATACAGAAACCCTAAGGACCCGATCAAAATTTTACGAAAGAGTCTGTAGCCGCTGTCGTCTCCATCCCTAGACCGGGAGGGATCTGAAGCTCTTCCCGGCACCCTGCTGGAGAGGGGATTTCACCCTGGAGTCCTTCTTCATCATCATGCAAGCCTCCGGTGTGATGCGTGAGTAGTTCATCTCTGGACTATGGGTCCATGTAGTAGCTAGATGGCTGGTTCTCCTCCTTTGTGCTATCATGTTTAGATCTTGTGAGCTCCATTCATGATCAAGATTATCTATTTGTAATTCTGCATGTTGTGTTTGTGGGGATCCGATGGATATTTAGATGCTATTTTAGATTGATTATTGATTCTATCATGTATTTGTTATTTGTGATCTTGCATGCTTTCTGTTGTTAGTAGCTATCTTGGCCAAGTAGATGCTAGCAACTCCAAGAGTTAGTATTTATGCTGGATAGTGGGTTCATGCCTCTAGTAATCGGGGGAAGTGACAGAAATCTCTAAGGTACTAGATGTGATGTTGCTACTAGGGAGAAAACAACAATCCTTTGTTCATAGAAAAATCGTATTGTTTACTTTACACGCAATTCGTAATGCAATTATCTGTTGCTTGCAACTTAATACTGGAGGGGATTTAGATGATAACCTGAAGGTGGATTATTAGTCATAGATGAAGTTGGATGGCGGTCTATGTATAATGTTGTAATGCCCAATCAAGTTCCAAAGGAGTCAAGATGAGTAGTATATGCATGTATTGCTTTCTCGATGTTTGTCAATTGCCTCGCTGTAATTTGTTCACCCAGCATGTTATCTATCTTAAGGAGAGCCACCTCTAGTGAACTATGGACCCCGATACTTTCTTTTACATTCAATCTACAATAAACTGTTAACTTCTTTGTGTTTACTTTCTACAAACTATTACTTTCTTCCACTCGATATGTTTAATCCTTTGTTTTTAGTAAAACCGGTGATATTAACAACCTCATCGCAAGTTGGGGACAGAGTTCTGTGGTTGTGTTGTGCAGGTCTCCATGTTGCTGCTGGCACCGGTAGTGCGCCCTGCCAAAGTTCAGCTAGCTACACCTTTGGGGTGTTTCCTTGCTCCTACTGGATTAATAACCTTGGTTTCATAACTGAGGGAAACTTACTGATGTGCTCATCATACCTTCCTCTTGGGGTTCCCCAACGAGCTCGTTAATACACGAGTCAGCAAGTATTTTTCTGGCGCCATTGCCGGGGAGTCAAGGACATCTTCAAAATGGGAGTTCCTCATAACCAATCTCTTTACTTTGTTGTTTTGTTTTGCTTAGTTTACTTTTGTTTTGTTTGCTTGTTTTCTTATCAAAAACATACAAAAAATAGTTTTACAAGTTTGCTTTCTTTATTAAAAACACATAAAAATGACTACTCTAGAAAATACTAAGTTGTGTGACTTCACTAGCACCAACAACAATGATTTTATGAGCACACCTATTGCTCCACCTGTTTCTGAAGCTACTTTCTTTGAAATAAAACCTTCTTTACTCAATCTTGTTATGAGAGAACAATTTTGTGGTATTGGTAATGAAGATGCTGCTGCTCATCTAAATAACTTTGGTGAACTTTGTGAGATGCAAAAGCATAGGGATATAGATGGAGATATTATTAAGCTAAAATTGTTTCCTTTCTCTTTGGGAGGAAAAGCTAAAGAATGGTTGAATTCCTTGACTAGGAATAGTATTGATTCTTGGACTAAATGGAAGGATGCTTTCATTGGAAAATACTATGCAAGGATTCTTGGACTAAGATTATATCTATAAGAAGTGAAATAATGAAGTTTAAACAATCTGATAATGAACATGTTGCTCAAGCTTGGGAAAGAATGAAATCTTTGGTAAATAATTGTCCCACTCATGGACTGGCTGCTTGGATGATCATCCAAACCTTTTATGCAGGATTGAACTATTCTTCAAGAAACTCATTGGATTCTGCTGCTAGAGGTACCTTTATGACCATTACTTTGGGTGCTGCAACAAAGCTGGCTGGATAATATGATGGTTAACTATTCTGAATGGCATACTGAGAGAGCTCCACAAGGTAAGAAGGTAAGTTCTGTTGAGGAAACCTCTCCCTTGAGTGATAAAATTGATGTTATTATGTCTATGCTTGTTAATGGGAAAGCCCATATTGATCCAAATAATGCTTAGCCTCTTTGGTTGCTCAAGAAGAGCAAGTTGATGTGAACTTTATAAGAAATAACAATTTTAGCAACAATGCCTACAGGAATAATTTTGGTAACAACAATTATAAGCCATATCCTCCCAACAATGGTAATGCTTATGGAAATTCCTACAACAATAATCGTAGTGCTCCCTCTGAACTTGAAGTTATGCTTAAAGACTTTATTAGTAAACAAACTGCTTTCAATAAAACTATTGAGGAGAAACTCTCTAATGCTGAAAGAAATATAGCATCATTGGCTGAAGCTCAATCTTCTTTGAATAAAATGGCTGCTAAACCTGAAACTATTGATAATACTTTTGCTGCTACTAATGCCATACAAGTTAGAATTGATGAAAATGTTAGATTATTAGCTGAATTGCATGCTAAGTGGGAAAGAGAAGATGAATTTGCTAGAAACGTTTGTGTTTCTACTATCACTACCACTAGTGTTGAGGCTAGTCATAGCTCTACTACTTTAGATGTTAAATTTGATTTTGATCTTGATGCTTGCAATATCTCTGAAGTAATTAAGTTCCTACAAAAGCTTGCCAAAATTCCTAATGCTAGTTCTATGAATATGGCCTTTACAAAACACATAATTGATGCTCTCATAAAGATTAAAGAAGAAAAGATGAAACATAAAGTTGCTATTCCTATAAAATAAGAAGATGGTTGGGAACCCATCATTAATATGAAAGTGAATTCCTTTGATTTCAAAGCTTTATGTGATCTTGATAGTAGTGTTTCTATTATGCCTAGAAGGATTTATGATATGCTTGATTTGCCACCACTTGAAGATTGTTTTTTGAATGTCCCACTTGATGATAATGCTAAAAAGAAACTCATGGGGAGTCTTAATGATGTTCTTATTATGGTTAACAATGCCTATGTCCCCGTTGATTTCCATGTCTTGGATGTTGAATGTAATGCTTCTTGTCCTATTAGTTTGGGAAGACCTTTTCTTAGAACTGTTGGGGCCATTATTGATATGAAGGAAGGCACCATTAAATATCAACTCCCACTCAAGAAAAGTATAGAACACTTCCATAATAAGAGAAAGAAGATTTATTTTGCCTCTCATATGAAAACAAAATTTTCTCTTAATGCTTCTTCATTTGAGAACACTTGATTCTTTTTCTTACTTCTTATGCCTAACTTAAAGGCGTTACAGAAAAGTACTTATTGGGAGATAACCCAAAAGTTTTAGATGAGTCTTTTAAGTTATTACCTCTATAATAACCACTCCTTATCTTTTTATTTGCTTTTTGTGACAAGAGTAACCTCTAATGAGAGAGAAGAAATGATTGGGAAAGTTGCTGTCCCGAAACAGATTTCTGTGCTTCACCGTAAAAATTCGTGTCAAAACTCTGTACTTCCTTTGTAGGCGTGAAGTTTTGTGCTACTTCCCCAGGTTGTTATCTAACTTTCGTTAGTTCAACACTTTTTGATTTGAGCAACATAAGGTCTTCGAAAAAATTCGTCTTTACCTGCTGGTCTGTTTTGACAAATTTCTCCCATTTTCTGCATTTGCTTCTTGTTGGTTCCTTTTTGAGTTCTTTTGGGGAATTGAGCTTTTTTAGGGAAGTGCTTCAGTAGCTAGTGTTCTAATGGAAGTTTATTGGTGTTGGAACTGAACCATAAGACCTTTTATTTTGAGTGCACTAATGTTGCTAATAAAGATTGTGTGAAGTTTTGTATGAAGGAAAAATTGCAGGTGTATGGAAGGAATGAGTAATGAGATGAAGGATGGACTAAAGCTCAAACCTGGGGATGCCATGCGTGTCACCCCAAGAAATATACAAGAAATACAAGCGTCAAAGCTTGGGGATGCCCAAGGCATTCCCTTCTTCATCAATAAAAATCCCAGGTTTCTTCCAAACGCGTCGTTTTTATTGCTTCATGCGCAGTTGTGTTGTTCTTGGAGCGTCTTCTTTTTTGTTTTCGTTTTGGTTTTTCATCTGCTTGGTTTTCTTAGTTTGCTGAATAAATTGGTTGGACCCCCTCTTTCATGCATTGGCTTTCAAATAGTTTGGTTTGGATTGGAAAAGAGTAGGAAAGTTCATGCTTAAGTGGTAAAGAGAGCTTGTTTTTGACTGTGGCCTATGCTTTGTCATGCCATGCTTGATATTGTTTTGGCTTTATGCTTAGTATTCTTTGCTGTAGCATGACATTTTATAAACAATTGAGATTTCTTAATGTGCCTTGGAAGGATTATGCGTTGTTTTAGCATATTATTGCATAGTATTGTGGTATTCTCTTTTGATGCTTTATTTGGGTTGACTTGGTGCATGCTCACACCATGTTATGACTATCCCAAGTCACCATAGCCTTGATGATCCTTTAGTTTTCAACTTTTAATATCCCTTTATGCTTTGATCAATGATGTTTTGTCGCTCTGCATGATTATGGCCATTATTGCTCTCTTAGTTTGTCGATCCCGGTCTTTTGCTAGCCTTCGTAACCAAGTATGAGTTCCACTCATGCATCCAACTCCTTAAACCAAGTTATTCCAAAGAGTCCACCATACCTACCTATTAGCAATTTCTATTCCAAGTATATTCATGTTTTTGGCTACCTTCCAAATTAAATTTGTTATGTGAAAATTAGTGATTAAAGCTCTCATGAACTTGATGGCACACTTTACTTTATTGCATTTAATAAAATTGAACCATTGGGTCCTTCTTTGTTGCGTATATGCTTGCGTTTTAAAAGTTGAAATTAGCAGAACCATGTATCGTGGGGAACGCTTTCAACATTGCACTTGTACTTTGTACCCCGTTGATATCGTGTTCTTTTGCTTATGGATCCCAGCGGTGTGAAATAAAAGTGGAACTTGTAAGAGCATGGAGTTTGTATGTGTGTTAGAGAAACGCCTGGGCCGCTAGCCTAAGCCATGCCTAATCATGGTGAAAATTTGCAGCATCACCATAATGATCACTCTATGAAGCATCCTCAACAAAAACCTATGCAAATAGCAAATAAAAAGATCGCTTTGATGCTCATTGTCTGCTTGCCTTGTCATTTTGATTATGGGATAGCTCCTGTATCATGTGTAAGGGGTACCCCGTTGGCGGTTCTTAATGATACATATGTACTTACAATGACAAGAGATTATTCGTGACTAAAGTTGAGTAGCATGAGGTTCGGTCTTCGTAAGTAAGGGGCATGAGATTTCAGTTTATAACTTGTCAAGCATATCCTCTTAGTTGTGTCACTTTAACCTTAATCACCTAAAGATGCTTATGATAGGGGCAATGAGAGCTGAAAGCTAACAAGTACCATAATTTTTGGAAGCTCTTTATGAGACTTGAATCCCTACTTCCTTATATGAAGGCCTTTCTTCTACTTTTATGTTGAGTCTCCACCTTCTATCTTTATGCACCTACTTTGAGAGCATAGTGGCCATTCATAGTTCTATGTGCATTGTCCCAAGACTTGTTTAATGATGCATAACTTGATATTGCTTGTTTTAAACTATTTGTATCTAGTCACTCTTATAAACTTTGAAGGTGTCCTATGCATTTATGTTTTGCTACTCCATGTGGGACAAGCTGAATGCCACTATGCTATGTTTTCTTTATGTGAAACAAACAAATGTCTTGCAAAGTATTGTTATTCATGAATATTTTGTTTGTACCTTTTCATGTTGCAACATAGTTGCTTTGTCTTATTGCTAGAATTTTGTCTTTCATGTTATGATTGAAGTACTATGATCCCAGCTTTGAATGTTTTACAAACACTTTGATCAAGTTTATGATGGTGCTTGTCACCTCAAAAATTATTCGTTCTTTTTATCACTTACCTACTCGAGGACGAGCAGGAGTTAAGCTTGGGGATGTTGATATGTTGCTAACATATCCATAATTTTTGAGGTTCCATGCTTGGTTTTGTAACATCCCAATTTCAGTAACCTTGATTAGTTGTCCAGAATGCAAAAATCAGGGGGAACAAAAACTTTTTCTTGTGCTTTGGTGCAATGCTTGCTTGTTGTTTGCTTGCACTTGTGCTTATGATGTGTATCTTAGGATACTCCTTACCTCACCCTCAGTTGACAAAAGCTTTTTACCCAAAACTATCTTGGCTTACTTTACATATTCTCAAATTTTTTGGCATTTCAAAATATGAGCCAAGAAGCTTATGCATCCAAAACTATTTTAGTAGCTTCTATTGACAAAACTATGGAGAGATAAGTATTACAATCTCCTTATGTACTCAAGATAGAACACTCAACTAATCTTACCTTTCGTTTTCCCAAAAATCTTGTTCAAAGCTTTTGAATTCTACTCTTGGTAGAGATACCAAGAACCCTCATCTTATTCAAAACTCAACCTCTTCAAAATGCCCCCAACCTTACCTCAAGTTGAGCTTGATGGTAACCCTAGTGTAGTTTTTTTGTTTGTAAGATGAGTTGCTTTGATCTGCTGTTTGACTTGTTTGCTTAGGAAGTAGTATGATCCACCCTAGGAGCTCATCCCTAGGATCGAGATTTTTCCAAATCCTAAATCCCTAAGAAAGAAAGCAGACCTTGAGACGATCCCTAGCCACTAGGTGATCATCTAAAACCCTCAACCAGATCTACTCTGAGGATCTCCATTCTAGATGTTCCCAAGTCCTTGAAGACCAACCCCAAGCCTGGATCTCTTCTACTCACTCTACACTTCCATACCACCCACTAGGTAAAGCTCTGATACCTTGCAACTCCTCCAAGAATTTTCCCTCTCATACTCTAGTCAAAATCCCCACAACTATCAAATTTGACTGTCTGGGAACAGTTTCAGCATCACCTTTTCGAAGGCCTCCTTTTCTCAAACCGTGTGCATTCTTGAAAATGCACTTGAAACATCTTGTTAACCATCCTTAGGACTACCAAGTCCCACATTGGCCCCTGGTTAAATCCTCCTCCAACCCACTTGTCCATGATGGTTTTGCAGACAAGAAACTAACAATTCCTGCAAAACTAGTCATCATGCCTACTTTGGTAGAAGCTCACCCCTCATACAACCTCCTATGGACCAACTCTCTGCATGGTAGTGATCTACTCATCGATGTCTATATAAGCCTACTTCACTTGTTCCAAGTGGACCTCTGTGTGGATTAAACACACATGGTTTAAAAAGCTTCATGACTATTTCTGCATGGCAGCCTTAATTTCAACAAAGTTTGCCATCACTTCTAGATCACCTCAAATTCTTTTAATTCAAAATCTTCTTGCCATGTTCATCTATATGACTTGGTCTACCTGCCAATCTATCCCTTGCACCAAGGTGAGCTCTAAGCTCCAATATGCAAGCATGTTTTGGTGGTATAAAGATAACACCACCCTAGATCATCAACTCATTGTTTTCCATCCTTTTCAAGTTGGAATTCCATTCCACAAGGTTGAAAATTCTTGCTACACCTTGTATATCTCACCCCAATATTTATCAATAATTATCCATAATTATTATGGTCCCAAAACTATTTAATTCCATAAATAGTCAAAATCTCCAAAACTCCCTCCATATAGGCAAGTTTTGTTTCTACCAAAACACTTCCCTAACTCTTTGCTCTTGTGAGTTCCACATATCATACCCTATCTTTCCATCTCAAAAATAAATATTTTTGAGAAGCTTTATTATTTATTTTTGTCCATTTTCTTAAATGGCTGAATTGGAATAATAATTGTTTTAAATACTTTCAATCCCCAATAAATCTGGGGAAAATTCCCCTAAGTCGTATTCACAATTGGGACCCTTCCAAACCAAAATCCATCCTTGCTCAATACAAATTTATCAAATGACCTTCTAGAAATCATTTATGTCCTTTTTGAGTAATTGGATTTAAGTGGACTAAAGCCCCACATAAAATCTCAATTAAATCCTAGGAGTCTACCTTTACCTCCTCTACTCACCAGTACCATTTTATCCTCTGGTCCAACGCAAATATTTGGATCTCCTTCACAACCAACAATGGGATCATATTTGGCAAACTAGCAAACCACTAGTCTAAACCACTTCCAAATTTCGTCAAATTATGCTCAAAGACTCTCCTCAGCACCAGGACACCCCACTGGTCGACCAACACTACAGCACCACCTTAGCTCTTCCCATTTTTCCCTTGTACTAGTGTTAAGAGAGAGAGAGATAAACCCAAATCTTACAAAGATCTTCTCTAATTAATTACCCCTGATGCCACCCCCTCCCTCTCTGGTCCAGCACAACCAAATACCACTACTACCCCTCTCCACCTCCCCCTGGACCAATCACTGGCCAGCATTGCCCTCCCCCTTGTCCAAGATGGTAATTTAACCCATCTATCCCTCCCTCTTGGTATAAAGGCCAGCAGCCCTTCCCCAGCTCGCCCTTGCCCTCATTTGTCCCCTTCACTCCCACTTACCTCCCCCAGCACTCCCTACCTCTCCCCAGCTCTGTGCTGTCCGAAGGAAGAAGAAGAGGAGAGCCTCGGCCTCCTCACAAAATCGAGCAAGGCTCTCTCCCCTCTGCTCCATTTCTTCTGCATGTCAGCCCACAAGATCCCCTTCTCCTCTACCTGACGGTGCTATCCTTTTTTCCTAGGAACCTCCCCTCCACCGTCGCCGTTGAGCACCGACGAGATCATCCTCGGCTGCCGTAGCGCGAGCTGTTTCCCGTGGGCCTCCGTCGTCGTGCCGCCCACCGATATGCTCAGCGTCATTGATCGCGTTGCCCTGCACCCTCCCCGACCTTCCCCGAGCCCTCTGGTGAGCTCCCGCCTCCCCTCTCCGTCGTTGCCGAGGGTTTCTCTGCCGGCGTCCTGTTTCGCGTAGACGACGACCTTGAGCCATCCATGGTGACTTGATTCGACGGTCACCATCGCCCGGTACCACTTCGGCGCCCTCCACCACTGACTGGCGGGCCCCGCCAGTCAGGTTCGAACCGAACCCTCCCGCACGCCCCGCTGAGCGCTGTGGGCCGAATCTCCCCCTGCGGCCCATTCCCCAGTCAGATCCAGCCCAGCCACACAGCTTCTTTTTCTTTATTTCCAGATCCAGAAAAAGGGACCAGCAGGTTTAAATCCAAATAAAAGGGTAAATCAAGTCCAAATGCCTAGATCTAATCTTATGATGGTTCTCTGATGTTTTCTCAAACATGCAGAGGCAACCCCATGTCCAAAATAATTTTCTTTAATTACTGGTAATTATTCTGCTGCAGAGTATACTTTGCACTAATTAAATTCCTCTGTGAGCTAGCCTCATCCATTTGAGTTCAACCAAAATCCTACTGGAAGGTATTTTAAATACCTATCATCCAGCACTGGTCCTACACCAAGGTGAACAGCCTGTTGCCTTTAACAGAAATAACAAAAACAACTGATATTTGCCCTAGATAATTTCTCCAGGTCAAACCAAGTGCGGTATTGACATGATTCCACTTCCCAGTACACCTAAAAACACCTATCTACCAAACCCTAGCAGCTCATAATTTATTGAGCTCTGGTTAAAATTTTAGTTATTTCAATACTTCTGTGATGGGTATTTTTACTAAATAAATCACTCCAGGAGTTTGGCAACTCCGAAATGGGTGAATCCAATCCCTACAGAAAGGTATTGGACATGACCAGCATATTCCCTTGGAACCAACTCAATAGAATCTGTAGAATTAATCTGGTAAAAAGGAGAAGAAGTATACATAACTGTCTTTGGGAATTTCCTGAGGGCATTCTGGTAATTCTTTTAACTTGATTCCAACTCTAGGTGGTTCAGTACATCCAATAATACGAAACCGTCCAAGTAAATAATGTTTGGAGCTCTAGAACTATTCTGGTGAATTATTTCCTCAAACTAGAGTTTATTTCACTATAAAAAGCATAACTAATTCTAGAAAATTGATTTTCAAGTGAAACTACTTGTGATGGTTTTGTCTTGAAAAGACCTATCTGAGCTCATTGTATCTAGCCTAGACAATTATCTTCCAAGATAAAACACCCCAGTGGCAATCTTGTAAATTCCACCACCAATACCCAACTTCTCCAATCCCTCCCAAGTGCAGTAGTAATCCTTATGTTTGTTAGCTGTATGGTTTGATACTTGTATGCCTTGTGTTGATTGTGGTATTTTCTGGTTGCATGTATATTCGATGACGATGATAGTGTGAGTGATTGACGACAAGAAAGAAGGGATTTCTTATTATTGTTATTGGGTATTCTTGGTCATCTGAAGAAGTCCAGGGACTTATTGCTGATCTCAGGCAAGCCACCATTCCTGAACTCTGTTATATGTCATATTCTCCTTTACCTGTTTTATATCCTCTTTACAAATTGCATAAGTTACCTCCATGTCTTGCTTTACAAATACTGCGATAATAACTTGGCTCCTCCAAGTTATTACTTCGTGTTCTTCGAGGCACCACCCCGATGAACCTCTCATTTTATCACCTTTAGACTGAGAGTACGATGGTTAGCACACTACCTCCTTGGAAACCCCGGTTTTGAGAAAATAAACTGTTTTGGGATTTTCCCCACTACAAAGGTTTCAAAACGGCTTTGTAAAACCCTGGGAAGAGGCATCATTCCTAGTGGAAGTTTTAACAAAAGAAATGGTGATGAGGAGAAATGAGAATGTGATGGGATGTTCTACGCCTTTACTGGAACAATATTTATCCGCGCAACCACATTACCCCAGGTGCTAGGGCTTAACTCGTAGTTTGTCCGCATTAGCCGAGGCACTTCTACCATGCTTATAGGGAGAAATCCCTGGAATTCCGGGCAGGCGCCACCAGATCAAGGATCTGAAGCCTGTCGCTTGCTTCGGCAAGAGTGAGCCTGAATTGGCAGGAGGCCGGTGCAACAATTGGGTCTCCCGCGGACGATATGACTTAGATAGTACGGAAGGAAGTGGAGTCTTCAGATTTAAGGTATACGCCAAGTTGCGGCTTGGGTATGCGCGTGTACGGAAGGAAGGACTATGGCTGGGAGCCACATACTCGTTTCCGAGGAGAACAAACCCAAGAGGAAAAGCATGCCTTTGCTAGTGTAGACAAGCGAAAGGTTAGGTTTTATTATCCGGACCCCCATCTACAGTGGTAGTGGGCCGTGGTTGTATCCCGGCGGATGTATTGATTCTTGTCGGTAAAGTGTGCAAACTCTGCAGAGTATAATCTATTCGAATAGCCATGTCCACGGTCAAGGACGGTTGTAAAGGTGTTGGCTAGGAGTACCCAAACGGTGCTTGTTTGGGAAACAAGTACCTTGAGGACGAAGGTTCCGGGGGAACACGAGTTCGAGAACTTTGTTTTGACCCGAGGGGTCTGAGATGCTCAAAAAGAGTTTTCCACCACAAAACGGTTTTCAAAACTCTTTTTCAACAAAGATATGGAGATGTCTTGGTTTATAAAACAGAAGCATGTTTTCAAAACTCTTTTTCAACAAAGATATCGAGATGCCATAATTCTAAAGTTAGGTTAGGCCTTTTCAAAAGCAACCCTAGATAAAGCTATCTCGCCACAGCCAGAATTGCATTTCCTTTGATCACTTATCTTGGTGGTTTGCGAGTACATTCAAATTACTCACGGCTGTGTCCCTGGCTATTTACTTGGCCAGACTTTTAGGAGATTAAGGTGACGTCCCAGTCAGTTGCCTATAGGTTGGGGCACGATTGGGCTCTGCGCTTGGCGATGTTCTGCTGCTATTGATGATGTAGCTGTAATGGCACCTATGTAAGTCTTGAAATTCGTTATGTATCGGATGTTGTAATGGTACATGTCGGTTATGTTCCACGGCTCACTGATCATGGGAATGTGGAAATATGCATAACAGGGATTTCCCGGACGAATAATCCGGGGAGACCGCGGGTTTTATCTACTTTCTTATGTTTTGTCCACACTTTGGAGTACTTTTCATATGATTTCTTGGACTAACCTATTAACAAGAGCCATAGTGTCAGCTGCCTGTTTTCTGCTGTTTTTGGTTCCAGGAAAGTCAGAAAATGAATATTCTCGGAATTGGACGGGACAAAAGCCAAAGTCAGTTTTTCACCGAGGGACACACGAAGCCAGAGTACGAGACAGAGAGGGGCCAGAGGGTGGCCACACCACCTGGCCGTGTGGCCAGGCCTGGCCCGCGCCAGGGGGTGGTGTGGCCAGCCTAGGAACCCCCTCGGCCTCCCCTTCCGACTATAAGATGCCTCCGATACAAAAACCCTAAGGACCCGATCAAAATTCCACGAAAGAGTCTGTAGCCGCCGTCGTCTTCATCCCTAGATCGAGAGGGATCTGAAGCTCTTCCTGGAACCCTGTCGGAGAAGGGATTTCACCCTGGAGACCTTCTTCATCATCATGCAAGCCTCCGGTGTGATGCGTGAGTAGTTCATCTCTGGACTATGGGTCCATGTAGTAGCTAGATGGCTGGTTCTCCTCCTTTGTGCTATCATGTTTAGATCTTGTGAGTTCCGTTCATGTTCAAGATCATCTATTTGTAATTCTGCATGTTGTGTTTGCGAGGATCCGATGGATATTGAGATGCTATTTCAGATTGATTATTGATTCTATCATGTCTTTGTTATTTGTGATCTTGCATGCTTTCCGTTGTTAGTAGCTATCATGGCCAAGTAGATGCTAGCAACTCATAGAGTTAGTATTTATGCTCGATAGTGGGTTCATGCCTCTAGTAATCTGGGGAAGTGACATAAATCTCTAAGGTACTAGATGTGATGTTGCTACTAGGGAGAAAACAACAATCCTTTGTTCATAGAAAAATCGTATTGTTTACTTTACACGCAATTTGTAATGCAATTATCCGTTGCTTGCAACTTAATACTGGAGGGGGTTCAGATGATAACCTGAAGGTGGATTATTAGTCATAGATGAAGTTGGATGGCGGTCTATGTATAATGTTGTAATGCCCAACCAGGTTCCAAAGGAGTCAAGATGAGTAGTATATGCATGTATTGCTTTCTCGATGTTTGTCAATTGCCCCGCTATAATTTGTTCACCCAGCATGTTATCTATCTTAAGGAGAGCCACCTCTAGTGAACTATGGACCCCGATCCTTTCTTTTACATTCAATCTACACTCAACCGTTTACTGCTTTGTGTTTACTTTCTACAAACTATTACTTTCTTCCACTCGATATGTTTAATCCTTTGTTTTCAGCAAAACCGGTGAGATTGACAACCTCATCGCAAGTTGGGGACAGAGTTCTGTGGTTGTGTTGTGTAGGTCTCCATGTTGCTGCTGGCACCGGTAGTGCGCCTTGCCAAAGTTCAGCTAGCTACATCTTTGGGGTGTTTCCTTTCTCCTACTGGATTATAACCTTGGTTTCATAACTGAGGGAAACTTACTGATGTGCTCATCATACCTTCCTCTTGGGGTTCCCCAACGAGCTCGTTAATACACGAGTCAGCAATCTACCATTCCGAAGAGCATTGTCACTAAAATAAAGGTTAGGATCTCACGACGGTTATAGCGGTCTTCCCGCTGTTCTACGGTCTCATAGAAATAAGGTTGCTCCAAATCCATCTCGTAGCATATGTAGTCGACCAACTCATTCTCGCTAAGGAGAATATGGAGACGCACATCCCACTCAGAAAAGTTGGATCCTTCAAGTTTGAGCTCCTCTCCTTCTAATCAATCGTCAACCAGGAAGGTAGCATTAGGGAGAACCATTTATACATTTATATTACAAAAGGATTTTGGACTAAGTTTATAATTTATGTGAGTTAAATCAAAAACTCCACCAAAACTCCTATCCCAAGAGGATTTTAGTGATTACACAATCCCTATTCACTACACCGCCCCCTAATCGTGACATCCGGTGATATAGTTGCAAAGGTGGACGCTCAACCGTCAATCACATCATTCATGTGACTCGTACTCGATCTTTCGACCATCTGTGTTTAGAGGCTATGTATGTACATGCTAGGCTCGCCAATCATAACCTTACGTGTTTCTTGCTTGTGCAACATGGCTTGCACCCACTGTATGTGCACCCAGATATGTGTGACACCCGATCGTCACGACGTGCCTCATAACGGAGAGCTTTCTTGGTGGTGCACACTAAGGAAGAACACTCATTGGTATTTTGTTTAGGGGCCATCTTATTAGGCTATCGTCGAGTATCTAATACTAGCAAACTAATAAGAAGCACAAACAACAAGCAATGAATGTAAGTGTAATGTGATATGGTCACCGTGTTGTGATCTCCATCCCGCGCCTCCGGGTCCGGCACTAGGGTTCCGGTGTCGTGGGCACCAGGGTACCGGCGCTCCCGGTGTTGTATTCTACCATCAGCATCATCATTACTATTCCTAGCAACAGAAAGTAAACTACTTTACCTTGACTACGACCATATCACATCACATCTTCCCTGCAAAACAAAGTTAGACGCCTCTACTTTATCTTTGCATGTTTTACGTGGCTGCTAGGGCTTTCGCATAAGAACCATTTCCTGCCTACGAACTTCAACCACAACGTGGATCGAATAGTTGTCTATACTACACCCCTCACGGGGCCCTCCTTTGAAAATGGCATACCAAGTAATGCGAGAGAGACAGACACCCCAGAGCCACTTTTATACGGAACAAGCTGTATGTCAAGCATGGACCAGTCTCGCGAGTTAACACGTAAAGTCGGTTGGGGGGCCGCTTCATCAAGCATTGTTGCGGTATGCACAAGTACACGTGGGAGGGTAACAACTATAAGATCAATGCCCACATGCTACATCTCGTGTGTTCTACGCGTACTAGCAATACTACGCATAGATCTAGCTCTGATACCACTATCGGGGTTCGCGTACAAAAACAAAAAAATTCCTACGCCAAGAACCTTAATGCCAGGACCTATCTATTAGTAATGTAGTAACGGGAGGGGCTTTTCACGAACTTACCCTTGAAGACCAAAAAGCGTTGTCAGCACTTGGGGGAGCATGGTTGATGTAGTCGTACGACGCTGACCTCGGGTCGCATTGAAGTCCTTCGACTCCTGCGGCTCCGACGACTCCTAGTGCCCCAGATGTTGCACCTCTGAGGGAGTTACACATGTCTGGTGCTTGACAATGAGTCTCGCTCCTCTGATCTAGTGGTAGTTGCAGAAGTAGACCTTCTGGATCCAAATCCCACAGAACGACAGTGCTCTGCGGTGAAGAATTCTCCTACTCGCGCAGTCCTGACTCAAGACCACAATTGTGGGAGAGAGAGAGAATATCAACTGGAGGTCTCCCCAAAAGAGAGGGAACCTTTTATTGATTATTGTGTATTTAATTTGTCAAAATCCCTCACAATATATAGGGGAACCCCCCCATAGCCAATTGCCTTAGCCACGTGGGACTAAACAAAGGAGAGGGGGCTTGGCCGCCACCGGCTAGGGACCAACTGGGCCCCACGCAGGATCCTTGGCCCAGCCGGCCACCCCCTCTTCCTTCCTCCCTTTGGTCTTTCCTTCATGGGCCTTTTCCCTGTGGAATTAGGCCCAATTAGGTATTTGACCCTTTAATTGATTTTTCTTTTATTAAATAATTATAAATAAATTATTAAATCAATATATAACATTTACTTACATATCATTTAATCCCTGTGGCTATGGAACCCTTCCCACCCCACTCCGGACATACTCCATACTTGCCAAAACTCTTTCTAGTTTCTCTCTCTTTATTCTTCGGTGATTCTGAATGTACCAAAACAATCTCCGAGCATCATCAAGCCCTTAAGCGTGATACCCCTTGGTTCGGCAACACTCCAGACAATTTAGAGATCCCTCTCGTACCAATGATCAATAGGGGGACCTGGATGCCCATGATGACCCCTGTGCATTCCATGAATCTTTCGTCATTTGAACCAAGAATGGCGTGTTCTATTTCCTTTGTCTCTTTGATACTTGCATTGTTCGAGATCTGATCAGTGACATCACCATGTTGATGCATGTAAAATGCATCCATGAACTTTGCACATTATTACTTGATATTACAACATATTTGCATCATACATGGGGTATATTCATGTTTTATAATGATATTTGGGAATAATTCACACTTCCCATATTGTTTTGGAATTAACCCCGCCGAAACAGAAAACCCCTATTTCAATGTTTTTGACTTTCAGGTACCCAAAAGATGTCCAATTGACCTGAAACTTCACGGGACCCAGTATTTATCAAAACCAAGAACATTGGGCCAAAGGTCAGCGAAAGAAGAAGGACGAGGGAGGAATCGGCCCACCACACGCTGCCACCCCCTAGTCCTCGTGTGGCATGCTTGTTCCCTCCTTGAGCCTCGGATGTCATCCATTCTTTCTCCAAACGACTTGTTTTGACCTAAACCCTACTATATATACCCCCTTTCGACAAACCTCGACACTGGGGGAGGTGGAGATCAAAAACACCGAAATACAGAGTGATGAGGCTGCCGTGGGAGAAGATCGTAAGGGGGAAACACCACCGGAATCGCCTCTGGAGGGCTCCACACCCCTCCGGCATGTTCATCATCAACACCTACAACAACATCCTCTCCATCCCCCTACTGTAATCTCTTGGCAAACATTATGTTTGAAGAAATATATTATCTTCCCTTGATCTATTGTGTCTCCATGTCTTTGTTTGAGTAGTGAATTGTTATGGCAAAAGTGAAATAGTTTGGTTATTGGTTGCATTCAGTGTTGTTATATTTTATGATTTTTTGATGTACAATATATGAGTGCACGCATATGTTGGTGAATGCACAAGGTTTTCACCGTTGCATGATCATAGGAGGAGGGACGGACAGAGTTGACAGAAACCGTGTCCCAAGTCTTAAATATACATGTTATGTTAATTCATGGTTAACTAATGGGGGATATATATAGGGGACACATAGAGTTTATAGCTATGGTGGGACAATTATGTCTTAATAATTCCTATGTTTGCACATTAACATGGCCTTAGGATCCATCATCAGGGGTGCTTAGTTCATTTAGTTGGCTACACCTAATTAAGGCTCCTTCCTAGAAGAAACGATAAACAACCAACGAACGAATGAAATAACAATTGCCCAAACATTTGCTCCCTTTGAGAAACTTGCTACTTGAGTAACTTGCTACTTGAGAAAACTTGCCACCACTCCACTCCACTTCATTAGATAAATTGAACTTGCACTAGTTTACTTGTAGTTTCTACTAACGCATACTATATTTATTTTCTACCTAGTACCAAAACAAAACACACACTTAGATCCTAGATTTGCATAGAAGGCCATATAAGAGGGTTATAGGGATTTATAGAATAGATAGTTTCCATTCAGCTCCTCGTGGGTTTGACACTCAAATACTTATCGAATTGTACTAAGGTGATCCCCTGCACTTGGGGGTTATCACATGTCGTGTTCAATCTCATTACCGACAAATGGTACTTGACTCATTCCGATAAGTGATATCCCCATGACCTAGTCACATGCTACGAAGTTGTTTGGAAATAACTTCTCCGAGTGGGCCCTCGAGTATCTTTCCGTCACGCGGATGGATAAATCCCGATCTTGACACATAATGCTTCTACATGCCCCTTTGAATAACTAAACACATTTGTCATGATCACTGCTCACGCCAGTGATGTTTGATGATATCAAAGTATTCTCGGGTGACATCGGTTGATATGGTCTCACGGTCTAAGAAATAAGACACTATGCCTTTTTCTAATCATCATGACTTGAACTTCGTGACATGATCGGATCATGATGCTTAGATTGGGTATATCTCATCATCTCATTCTCGTAATGAGGTGACTCCATTGTCAATTGGCATAAATGCCATATGATTAGGAAACCTTGATCATTTGTTGACCAATGAACCAGTGACTAGAGTTTCACCAGGAACTACTGATTGTTTGTATATCACACGTGTATCGGTGTTTCCTATCAATACAATTATAGCATGATATAAAACATTATCATAAACATTATGAAATATGATAATAATCCATATTATTATTTGTCTCTAGGGCATATTTCCAACAGCTTCTTCTTTATGTCTACCTCAACAACCACCAACATAGTAGCGAGTTCAGTGAGCGACTTGTTCGCACCACTCATTTTGTAATCCAGTACAAACTTGTTGTAGCTTGGTGGGAGCGATTGCAGAACCCTATCTATCGTCAGATAAGCTGGAATCTCACATCCCAGTGCCTTAAGACGTTGAGCGTAGCCAGTCAAAATGATTACGTGCTCGTTCATAGAGTTGTGATCCTTCATCTTTAGACTAAAGAACTTACTAGATATCATATATATCTCCGCTCGTATCTGGCTCTCAAACATGGTTTTGAGTTCCATCACCATAGCATGAGCATCAGTAAGTTCAAGATGGTTTTGGAGTTCATTTTCCAGTGACTGAAGGATCGCACATTGCATAAGAGTGTAGTCATCATACTTAGTGTTATACATGTTGCGCTCATCCCGAGACGCATTATTTGTAGGAGCATCACCTAACAGATTATCTAGCACATAAGACTTCTTAATGGCCATGAGGAAAATCCTCATGTTGTGGTACCAGTCGGTGAAGTTATACTGATTATCTTGCAGTTTTTCTCTATCTAGGAATGCATCGATATTAAACGCAGGGGATGCCATGATCTACAATATATCTGCAAAGCTTATTTTAGACTAGGTTTATAAAGATAGAGTTCAAGTCAATTCCAAATTACTATGAGAACTCCCACTCAAAAACGACACCCTCTAGTCATTTTTAGTGATTACACGAACCAAATTCACTACACCACGACCAATCATCACGAGTGGTGGTGCAGCTCCAATGGAGAGCATCATATGGACATCATATCATTCATATGACTCGTGCTTTATCTTTCGGTTCATGTTCCGAGGTCATGTCTGTACATGCTAGGCTCGCAAGTAAGCACCTTAGTACCCGCGTGTGTAAAACTGTCTTACACCCGTTGTATGCGAACGTAGATTCTATCACACCCGATCATCATGTGGTGCTTCAAAATGACGAACTTCCTTAATGGTGCATACTAAGGAAGAACATATTATTATCTTAATATTAGTGGGAGAGATCATCTTATAATGCTACCGCCGAGAACTAAGCAAGACATAAGCAACATAAGATGCATAAAAAGGGATAAACATCACATGCATATAAAATGTGATATGATATGGTCCTTTCTTGCACTTGATATCCATCACGTGCTCCATGGTATGATCTCCATCATTCCACCGGCATGGCTCCAAGGTCCATCGCGCCACCATCATGTCCATCTTCTCCATTACAATATATATCTTAGATATACATGAATAGCACGCAGGCCATAAAAGATAAAGACAACCATATGGCTCCTACCGGTTGTTTAACTTACAATAAATCTCATTGCATACAACAATTTGTGTAACAATGACCATATCACATCACATGCCCTGCAAAAAGAAGTTAGACATCTTCTAATTTATTTTTGCATATTTTACTTGGCTTTGGGCTTTCTAGGAGAGAACCGCTCTACCTACGAATTTCATCCACAACATTGACAATCAAGTTATTTGCAAACCATTGTGAATTAGATCATGATTATGTTGGTAGTGACATAACCACACTGAGCCACTTATGCAATATGAGTTGCATGTCAAGCGTGGGACGGGACTCATGTGCGAGGACATGTAAAGTTAGTCTGGGCCGCTTCCTCCCAACATGCCACCATGATCAAAATTTATGCAAGTATGAAACAACAAGACTATCAACACCCACATATCTATGTGTTCTAACCGTACAGAGCATCTATGCATAGACATAACTTTGATACCACTAATGGGGTTTCTTGCATGGAAAACAAAAAAATCTACGACGGCAACCACCAAGATCATATCTAGGAGATACATGTAACGGTTTCAGATGGACTCACCCTCGAAGACCATAACGCGGGATAACATTCCCACACACAACCATGGATGTGGTAGAGTGTACATGACCATCCTCAAGGACGCGATGATAGTACCCCACATGCAGCACCTCCATAATTGGTCACATGTACGGTGTGCCGAGGACTTCCGTCCCTCGCTCCAGTTGGGAAGCGGAAGTAGGGGATGCGAGGGACCTCCGCCAACACTATGACATGGTGGTGATGGTGGTGGAGAAGATCTTGAGCAGGGCTTCGCCTAAGCACCTCACTCTTGGCAATGGACAAGGCTAGAAGGGGAGGAAGATGCCAACCAAAGGGCATATGAGAGGAGAGGTGAGTGTGTGTGTGAGAGAGAGAGAGGAGTAGGGGGCTTTTTGTAGGTGAGGGGGCAGCCCAAGCGGGCATGGCACACAGCCATGGTGCTACCCCACCTCTCCTCTAATTATGTGGGTGGACTCTCCACTCGCAAAAATTCACTCTCCACTTTCTTCCATTTATTCTCCACTCAAAAATCACTCTTCATTAAAACAACTTTTAATTCACTTGATTTAATGTCACTCATTTAATGAAGACATTAACAATTCAATACCCGGTGATATTCCGATACACCGAAACTATTCCGGCATATATATCAGAACAATTCCTGCACTGTCCAGTATTTTCTCTGGTGTTCCCTGTCGACACAAATGCGTCAACTACCCTTAAATGTGTCTCCCTACGGGCCGCGAACTGAGTGGACATGATCGAGACATTCTCTGATCAATAATCATTAGCAGGACCTAGAGATCCATAATGACTCCCACCAGCTCAAGCGATGACTTAGTCATCGCGTGACCTTTTATTCCTTGATGGGGATATGCCTAAGGGGGTATGCTCACCAATAGGTTTCGAGTGGGCCGGAAGGCCCGCGAGTACGCCTGAAGGAAAGCGACTAGACTTCGAGGAAGGAAAAGGCCCATCGACTGGCGACTGGAAGCCCAGGAGCGTAGCAGAAGCCCAGTCAGATTAGGACAAAGGCTCCCGGATCCTTATCTTGTTCGGAGGAAACTTGTAAACCCGGGGAGGTGCTTCATATATAAACCTCCCTAGGGTATCGTAGGGACTTACGTTCCATCATACACCCCCTCGAGCGACTCGCCGCCCGGCCGCCGAGCTCGCCACCCTTGTAATTCGCTCTCTCATAATCTAACCTAGCAGGAGTAGGTCTTTACCCTCCGGGGGGGCAAACCTGGGTAAACCCTTGTGCACCTGCCCCCATCTCGCACCGCAGATGGCCGCCAACTCTTCCTCACGAAACACTCAATCGCCGCCTATGGCGGCGACTGCCGTGGCCATTTCCATGACAGTGGCGCCCACCATGGGGCATAGTGGGACTGGCCTGAGTTCTACGGCGAGACCCTACTCGCCGATCGAGCGGCCGCTCGCCACCGGCCGCATGATCGCCTTCGGCGGGATCTTGCAGATCCTGCCCAATAGCTACATCCCGGCGTCGCGCCCGATCACACACGCCGCGGTGATGCCGATCGGCTCCATCAACCTCTTCGTTGGCTTTACCGGCGCGGTCGAGCCGGTCGCGACCATGATCGTCGGCAGATCGCCTCCACACCGCGATCTGCTCTCGGAGGAGCAGCTCTGTTCCATCAGGGGCCTCGTCACCGAGTACGATTCGGCCGCTAGCTACACGGTCGAGACCAACGTCACCACCAACGACGATGCCTTAAACGACGACGCCGACTCTGCAACCCCTGCATCGGCTAACGGATCCATCACCGCCGTGTCGCAGGAAGACTCCATCACGAGAGTCTCCAACCCCGAAGATTTCGAGGACCCTCCATACTGGGGATCTTCGACTCCGGTTTCGGCTCGGAATCCCCCGAGGACCTTCGCGCCAGATCCAATCGCTTCAACGCGATTTACATGGCGAGAAGCGCGGCCGCCCTGCCAGTCCGTTCTCCACGCCGATTCCGCCGACCGCAACGGCCACGGAGGTGGAACAAGCCCGCATGTGGCTCTAGGAGGCGCAGCGCAACAAACTCGCCGAGTGCGAGAAATACCGCCTCAAACGAGAGACAGCGAAGGAGCTGTCACTCTATCACCAGCGCCGCATCAGGACCCGCCTGAACTCCGATGTTCAAGGCCGCGTCCTGAACTTCAATGACGAGGGCGACCCCACACACGCCACCGAGCGCGAACACGGCGAGAACGCGCCGCCAGGAGGAGGCAACCCCACAAGACCACCACTTGGAGAACCGGCGCATGGGGCCCCTCCACCACCCATGGGCCATGCGCCCCCACCCGACCAACCACGCATCATCATCTCGCCTCAAGCCCGAGATGCCAACGGGCTACCACTCTACTCCACCCCGATGGACAACATCGTCGCGGCCGACGCCGCGATCGCCAACCTCGATGTCCAAGGCGACGGCGCGCTGCAGATCCAGTACGCCAAAGCCCTACTCGTCAGTGTCGTCGAGCAGCAAGCCGCGGGAGTAGATCCGCGTGGGCGGATATATTCCCGCTCATCAGCAAGCAGGGCAGCATCGAGTGGCCACCCAACCGTGGCGAACGCGATAGTTTGCCCACCACCCCAACCACTGGCAAACCAACCGCGAGCCGCCAACCCCGCGTTGTCGACCAACGAGCCGCGACCTGTGAACAACACCGTCGCTGCAAACGGGCAACCACTCGATGCCCGAACACACATCATCAACAATCAAGCGTACCGGTCACGCCGGCCCTACGACTTGCGACACACCCTCACCAAACGCGGTGACCCGGAGCCAAGAGGCTCACTCAGTCGATTCGGGCCACAATGCTTTGGACCCATGATCCGCGGGGAAAAATACCCCGCCAACTTCAAGGCCCCCAAGGATATCGAGAAATACGACCCGACGTACGACCCCACCGTTTGGCTAGACACATATCTCATGGCAATGGGGATCGCAGGCCACACCGACCTGCTCGCCGCTCGCTACCTCCCCCTGATAATGGAGGGTGCGACCCGGCAATGGATCAATACGCTACCCGCCGACAGCATCGACTCCTGGGAAGAAATGCGGGACGCCTTTGTCAGGCACTTCGAGGGTTCCTACACTCGCGCCACCACCATCGAGGACCTAGAGCGATGCATCCAGGGACAACGCGAGTCGACCCGTCGGTGGATCCAAAGGTGGCAAGAGCTGTGGATAAACGCCTCCGGCATCCACCCAGACACGGTGATACATTGCTTCAAAAACGCGTGCCGGTAGGAACCTCTGGTCGCCAAGATCAAGAGGGTCTACTAGACGCTCGACAACATCCCCGACCTCCTCGAGATTGCCAAGCACTACGCGGAGGAAGATCCCAACCAAGACTCCGACGACGAGTCGGGAGGAAGACGGCGCACCAGCATCCATGACAGCGGGCGACTACGCGACATGCGCTACAGCAACACCCGCATCACCGGCAAGCGTCGGACCGATGGGCGAGTCGACTTCTTCGCCAACGCCGGCTACGGCCAACGCGACTCCAAGAACTACCGCCGCGACGGAGGAAACTACCGCGACAGCGGGAACTACCGCGCCAACAACGCGACGAGGCCGAAATTCGACCCCGTTGCCCTGCTTAATCATCCCTGCATCTACCACAGCAGGGAGGGAAAACCAGCCACCCACACCACCGCTGACTGACTCTCTCAAAGAGATCGAGAAGGCAAGACGTGCAAGGGAGGACCCCAACAACAACCAACCGCGGGACAACGGGAATGGTGGTGGCTTCGGAACCGCTGTCGGGTCGCTTCATACCTTCACCGGGCTCGGCACCAAGCGTGAGAAGAAGGTACTCGCCCGCACGGTTGCCGTCAATGCGGTGACACAAGTCGACATTCGCCGCTTCCTAAACTGGTCCGAGCAAAGCATCACCTGGAGTCGCCAGGACCACGCGCCAAGAATCGAGTATCCAGGGCGAGTCGCCCTGCTGGTCAGGCCAAAGGTGGCCAACTACTGGCTGCCCAAGACACTGATGGACGGTGGGAGCTCCATCAACATCCTATACCTCGACACCTTCAAAAGGCTCCAGCTCCCAGAAACAGCAATCGAGCCAACACTGACGACCTTCCACGGCATCGTCCCCAGTCGGAAGGCGTACCCGATCGGGAAGGTGACGCTGCCAGTCACCTTTGGCACCCCGGCAAACTACCGCACGGAGAGGACCGTCTTCGAACTAGTAAACTTCCGCAGCCCCTACCACTGCGTCCTGGGCCGCCAGGCATTCGCAAAATTCATGGGGACCCCACACTACGCCTACAACATGATGAAGCTCCCCGGGCCGAGGGGCATCATCACCGTCCACGGCGACCCCGACATGGCCGTGGAATGCGAGGAAAAGGGCGCCGAGCTCGCCGACGCCGTCATCGCCGCGGAGACCAACCACGTGGAGGAGCTCGCGAAATACGCGGGCAACATCAACAAGGACGATCCCACCATCCTGAAGAAACCAATCGCCACGAACTCCATGTTCGAGGCGACCACGCACACCCGCACCGTCGAGCTCGTCCCAGGCGACTCCAGCCAGATGGTCACCATCGGGGCGCATATGAGCCCCGCATAGGAAAGCGCGCTCATCGGGTTCCTCCGTGAGAACCGCGACGTCTTCGCATGGAAGCCATCTGACATGCCAGGTGTCCCGAGGGAACTCGCTGAGCACAAACTCAATGCCGACCCCAAAGTGCGACCAGTAAAACAGTCGCTACAGCCCTTCAATGAAGAGCGCCGTCGAGCAGTCGCCGAGGAGGTCCAGCGCCTGCTAGCCGCAGGCTTCATCCGGCCAATTAAGTACTCCAAGTGGCTGGCAAACCCAGTCCTGGTTCTCAAAAAGAACAACACCTGGAGAATGTGTATAGACTACACCAACCTCAACAGCGTCTGCCCGAAGGAGGAGTTCGTCCTACCACACATCGATCAGATCATCGATTCGACCGCGGGATCGGAGTCGTTGTGTTTTCTCGATGCTTACTCTGGTTACAACCAGATCAACATGGCGGTCGAAGACGAAGAGAAGACGGCGTTCATCACGCCATTCGGTGCATTCTGCTACACGGCCATGACATTTGGCCTCAAGAACGCAGGCGCCACATATCAGAGGTGCATGCAGGAGTGTCTAGCGAGCCAAATTGGCCGCAACATCCATGTCTACATCGACGACGTGGTGGTAAAATCCACCCGCCAGGACGATCTGCTCGGCGACCTAGCAGAAACCTTCGCAAATCTACGGAGGTACAACATCAAGCTGAACCCTGGAAAATGCACCTTCGGCGTACCCACTGGACAACTTCTGGGGTATGTAGTCTCCAAGAGAGGCATTGAGGCCAACCCCACCAATCTCTCTTCTCGCCGAAATGACGACTGGGCCACGACGATGCTCATTAAAGTGACGAGTGGAGCTGTGGAGAAATTCTCCCCAGCATTAATAGAGTCCATTGCCGATTCGACTGGGCGCCCAAATTGGGCTCGCCTACTTCAAGCACCAAAGAACGCCTGCGCCTACATCAACAATGGCCTCGGGGACTACTGATGGGGATATGCCTAAGGGGGTATGCTTAGCAATAGGTTTCGAGTGGGCCGGAAGGCCCGCGAGTACGCCTGAAGGACAGCGACTGGACTTCGAGGAAGGAGAAGGCCCATCGACTGGCGACTGGAAGCCCAGGATCGTAGCGGAAGCCCAGTCGGATTAGGGCAAAGGCTCCCGGATCCTTATCTTGTTCGGAGGCAACTTGTAAACCCGGGGAGGTGCTTCATATATAAACCTCCCTAGGGTATCGTAGGGACTTACGTTCCATCATACACCCCCTCGAGCGACTCGCCGCCCGGCCACCGAGCTCGCCACCCTTGTAATTCGCTCTCTCATAATCTAACCTAGCAGGAGTAGGTCTTTACCCTTCGGGGGGGGGGGCGAACCTGGGTAAACCCTTGTGCACCTGCCCCCATGTCGCACCGCAGATGGCCGCCAACTCTTCCTCACGAAACTCTCAATCGCCGCCTATGGCGGCGACTGCCGTGGCCATTTCGACGACATTCATAGTAAACAATTCCTTTTGTCTCGCGATATTTTACTTGTCCGGATCCGATCATTCGGTATCATCCATACCTAGTTCGATCCCGTTACTGACAAGTACACTTTTCTCATTCCCATGATATAACATTCTTAGTGACCGTTATCACTTGCTTGCAAGCTATCTAAATGTGATATCACCGAGAGTGCACTGAGTATATCTCTCCATCATATGGATGGACAAATCCCACTCTTGATCCACGAGCCTCAACTAACACTTTCCAAGTACCTGATCACACCTTTATAATCACCCTATTACAGTGTGACGTTTGATGTAATCAAAGTACTCTTTCGGAGTTAGTGATTGACGTGATCACATGGTCCAAGGATTAGGGTTACTTTGAATGACGTTATAGTAGTGTAAACATAATGGAATGATCATGTTACTATACTTTGGGAGTATGTTTATCACATCATTCAATCAATGGTGTGACCTTGTTATTAAAAACATCCAATGTCATGATCAGGAAACCTTGATCATCTGTTAATCAACAAACTAGTGTAATGAGAGGCATCACTAGGAACCTTTTATTTGTTTATTAAACATAGATGTATTAATGTTTCCGGTTAACACAATTATAGCATGAGAAATAAAACATTTATCATAAACCTAGAATAACATAATAACCATTTATTATTGCCCCTCGGGCATATTACTTTCAAAAGAGGGTCTTGTGGACATCTAGATTTTTGTTGGCCAATACATGGTCTATCCAGGTCTTCTAATGTTGCATGGAGTTGAACTGTTCCGTGTCTACAACGTGGTTGTTGATGTGTTGCTTCTCCTCAATGAGGTGAGTTTCTTTGTCTCAGAGTCGCAAGCAGTATGCGTCTAAGGCTTCGGCCCTTTGCTCTAGCTCATCAAGGGTAAGCTATGCATTTGTTGGGATCAGCATTGTTAGTGCTTATCCGTAGATTTCCCAGGCACTAGGGGTAACCATGTGGCCATCCACTAGAGACTTTTTCGATTCGTGGGGGATCAGAGCACCGTCCGATCCTCCATCTAGATTTCCTCGTCGACTTCTTCCTCTTCAGCAAAAGGTTTTGTTCCGGAGTCTTGTTTTTCTTTTTCTTCCTTGCCTTGTTGGTCGTTTGGGCAAGAGTGGAAAAGACGGCTTTGGGTCCGTTTCCTGCGGATAAAATACCATCAGTACTTTCAGACATTGGGACCCCGGGATTTTCTCTGAGATCTATGTCATCTTGCAAGTCGGGATGTTCTTCATCATAATCCTCATCCATACTATTGTATGGACTCGGATGTGACTCTTCTCCTTCCTGCGTAGCGTTGGAGTTGATTTCTTCTCCGAATTCTTCTTCGTACGCTCGAAAATCTACCGATGTCATGGAGTCTCTCGGGGAGGCTGGTATGTTAGTGTTTGTTCTGATGGCATCCAAAACTGACTCATTGTCATCTCTGGCATCGGCAGAGCCGGATCCAGAGCTGACGTAGCCGATGAAGTGAGATCCATGCGCTCTGAGGTGGGTGAGGCTTTCAGCATTGGCTTCCTCGAAACTTTTGATGGTCTCAAGGACGGCATCCAAATTGACATTGGGTTACATCATCATCTGCCTGACAGTGTGCCTCAGAAGCAATTTTCCTGCTCCTACGTTGGTAGAACCGGATCCAGAGCTAATGCAACTTTGATCTTCCTGAGATTCAATCCCCAGAAGGAGATCTTCTTCAGATTGGACCTTCTCTTTCTCCATGATCTCCGCCTCAGGGGTGGGTTAGGTGGGTTTAGGGTTTTCCGAGATCCACAACTCTTCCGCCTTTGTGGACAAAGTGGATCTAGAATTTTCTTCTACCTCTATCATCACCACTGGGTGGGTTGGGCAGGTTCAGCGAAATCGAGGTAGATCTCGATCTCCACGATTTGTAGGACGGTGTAGCTTGTCACGGGGTCCCTAGTCGGAATCCAGGTCTCGTTGAGGAGGATGAGAGGTACATCACTAGCATAGAGGACACGATCGGTGGTGACTGTTTTGCCGATTCCTGCATGCGTAGATTCCGCTCAAAACATAGATCTAAAGGTCACTCTCCCCATGGTGGGTGCTAACTATTGTTGGATTGAAGACAAGTACGCCATGAAGGAGTCGCCGAGGAGTGGGAAAAGGTGGTGTGTGAGACGTACAATTGTTCAGGATGGTGAGCACACAATCTTACCCAGGTTCGGATCTGACTGTGGTGGACGGTTCCTACTCCTACTAGCAATCCAGTATATCAGCAAAGCCGTAAGTACAACAGATTAGAAGAGTTGGTTTGGCATGTGCGAGTTGAGATTTTGGTGTTGTGGTTGTGCCCTAAAGGCTAGTCCCTAGGTTGTCTTATATAGTCATATGACCTAGGGTTTACAAGAGAGTCCTATCCTACTACGACACAAAGTTGGTACAGAGTACATCTTGTACTACAAGTATTCCTACAGGCCTAAGTCGGTAAGTCTTCTTGGGCCTTCCCGTAGCCAGATGGGCTTCCATCTTCTCTCCGTGACTAGGCCGCCTGTGAAGAATAGCTTCAACCAGGAAGTGGGCCAATCTGGTCAGTGAGTCACCGTGGGTATACCCCGGAAAGTATATCCCCAACATGGAACGTTTCCGGTTCTCCCTTCTCTTTCCTACAGTGATCCCGATGATTCCAAAACTATCTCTAATGTGTCATTGAACCCTTAAGTCTGTTACCCTACTGTTCGAGAACACTGAAAACATGTTCGAGATGCTTCTCTGACAAATGATCATCAACTAGACCTGGATGCCCATAATGACCCCTACTCATCCCACGAATACATGTTGTTGAACCATAGACGTTGATTCATATTCCCTTTATTACTTTGAAACTTGACTTGTCCATGATCCGATCATCGGTATCATCATACCTAGTTCAAGCTCGTTACCAACAAGTGCTACTTAACTCGTTCCCGTGATATTCCATCCTCATGACCTAGTCATATGTTGTGTAGCTTCATGGATGTAATCTCACCGAGTGGTCCCAGAGTGTCTTCCATCACGCGGGAGAACAAATCTTGATCTTGATACATACGCCTCAATATATCCCTTCGGAATACCTAAGAGACACCTTTATGATCACCCTTTTATGGTGTGACAGTTGATGCAGTCAAGACAGCCTCCGGTGATAGTGATTAGATATTATCTCATGGTCTAAGGAGTAGGTTACATTGTCTTCCTAATTTCCGCAATGATGAAATTTGTAACTTGATCATCCTACAATACTTATGAAATAAAATTTATACAATGACATATTTGGGATTGGTGAATCATGAACATGATTTTATATATCCCCCAACATATGTGATCATCTCAACTTCCCCACATAAGAAATAAAGATGTTTTCTAAAGTTATTTGCAAGAAAACACAACTTTTTCAAATAAAGGATGTTCAAGCCAAGTTGCAATCTACAAGAGTTTGGACACAAGATATGTATGCTTGAATAAGATACTTGTTATCGATATTGCAATGGTAGGATGTAGTAGATAAAAGTTCGTTTGAAATCTTAGCTTGTGTCCATTTATAAGTTGGTCACATCATATTATTTATGAATGAGGCAAGAATCCAATGCATCTCCCATGTATCTAAAACAAAATTAATGGTCCCCAAACTCATTGGGTCCAAAGAGTTATAGACTACAATACATTGGGAAAACTCCACATAAATATGTGCATATAGCTATGAAATTGAATTTCATGCACATCTTGGCCAAATTAGGATTTGGTGGAGTTTACCCTATGTTGGGCAATGCGCAGAGCTAGGCTGAAAACAAAAACTTTTCTGCTCGGGCTAGAACTCCAGTGAACTGCTCGATCCTAGGACCACCTCGTCACTGGCTCCATGCTCCTCCACGCCTCCGACTTTGCCACCACCCAACGTCGCTGACGAGCACCACAAGTGTGGTGCCTGCCTATGTTTTCTCACACACGTATAAGGTGGAATAGTAGCAAGAGAGATGATAGTCTCAGTCTTGCCGCCGTGAGACAGGAAGGTGGAGTTGCCAAGTCTAGCAAAACCCTAGGAAACAACACTAGATTCGATTCATGTCTTGTCCACCGCCACCCACCTTCCTTTATATAGGCGAGTAGGTGAGGGCATACAACACTTGTGTCCCTCGGTCCTAAACCCTAACCCTAGTCAAAGTGGGTCTAACCCATTGACATGTGTCCCTATCTGAACAAGTCTAACTTGTCGTCTTATGATAGTCGGATCATCATCTACCTAGTCCCACTCTCTTAATCGTGCAATCCCACAGGCTTACGGTAAGCTGGACACAGCTCAGTAATCATTCAGTCAGAGCAGTAGCTCAGTGACTTTTTGACTAGAGTTGATAATCTATAGTGGCCTCTAGCAAGACTTGCTGATTCCTAGTTTCTGCAAGTGCCCTCACTTTGATGATCTGTTTGAGTCCCTTTGCCTCATGATATTGGTGATAAAATTCAGGGGAGATTCCGTCATCGCAGTGCCGGTTTACTCTCTTATTGTTGAAGTGATAACTGATTCCCTTTGGCTTCACTAAGTTGGACTACCTCGATCAAAACTTGATCGAGTAGCACATGGCCATGCTTATGAATTATATCACACGAGAGGGCCCAGAGAATAACTCTCCGAGATGGAGGGACAAATTCCGTCTTGGCTGATCCACGTCACGCAACTTGCTTTGAAGTTGGCCCAAGAACACCCTTATGCCTCCTAGTTACGGTGAGCGTTAGATGGAGTCAAAGCTAGATTTTCCACAACTCAGATCGTGCGATCCCCTCAGGTTTAAGGATTCCATTGTGTTAGTCGGAGCATATGACGGTGTGCTCACGTCCTACTAACCTTTGGATTGGTCCGGCTATTGTACCTCTTCCGACTAGCCAATGCAAGGCAGATAGCATCTCCATACTGATGACACGTGAAACACTATCATCTTCCGACTTACAAATTAGTCTTGGTAGTGGATTTCCCTCCCAAACTCAAACTGTTGGGTTCGCAGCATAGAAAACAAAAAAATTCCTACGACGAGAACTATACGCCAAGATCTATCTACTAGATATAGAGCAACGGGTGGATATACATCCATAGAGAACTTACCCTCGAAGACAACAGAGTTTTTTTAACAAGTTGGAACTCGTGGATGATGTAGTTGTACGCTTGCTGATCTCAAGATCGTGTAGAAGTCCTAGCGCCACAAATCAGCAGTGCATCCATCCTCGCACACACGTTCAAGCCACCGGACAACCTCCACCTCCTCGCTCCAGCGAATCAACGGAAGCAACAACTCCTTCTAGACGCAAGGACACCGGGAACATGTATCTCGCTAATCCGAGACCATGGGGGAATATATCTAGAGGGGGAGAGAGATCCTTCACGAGGAGGTGTGCTCTGTGAGGGGGGAGAGGGGGGCTCCTCCCCTCCCATGGCCGGCGGCCAAGGGGGGGTGCCCCCACCTCTTCCTCATTCATGTGGTGGAAGCTCCACTCACATCAATTCAAGCTCCACCCAAAGTTCCACTCACATGCATTAAACTTCCACCAAATTTAATGCAACTCTCATTTAATAAAACTCTTTTATTTATTTTATTCAGAATTTTGTTAATTACTTTAATTAACAAACATTCACATAAAACCCCTTGCAACATTTCAATATCACATGCAGAACCACTTTCTGCAATTTCACCCGAAACAATTCCGGTTTCCATCGAAATAATTCCAGCGCTTTGCAATTTATTCGTCTGAAACATATGTGCTCCAAAATGGTGTTCAGAAACCATTAAGTTTGTCACCCTACGGTTCGCGAATAATGGAGACATGGTTGAGACCCCTCTCAAATCAATAATCAGAAGTGGGACCTGGAGATCCATACTGACTCCTGCACATTCAACGATGACTTCTATGATCGTGAGAACCTTTAACGCTAGTAACTTAATCCCTTTGTCTCATGATATAATACATGTCCGAGATTCGATCATCGTTATTGAAATACCTAGTTTAATCTCGTTACTGACATGCACTCTTTTCTCATTCCCATGATATAACATTCTAGTGATCACATCACTTGCTTGCAAGCTATCTTAATGTGATATCACTGAGAGGGCCCAGAGTATATCTATCTGTCATCGGGATTGACAAATTCCACTCTTGATCATGAGCCTCAACATAACACCTTCATAGCACTGAACCCACCTTTATAGTCACCCTGTTACGGTGTGATGTTTGATGTTATCAAGATACTCTTCTGGTGTTAGCAATTAACATGATCTCATGGTCTAATGACTAAGACTACTTTGTATGATGTTATAGCAATAGAAACATAATGACTTTGATCGTAATGCTATACTTCGGATGAATGTTCATCACATCATTTCACAAATGTTGTGACCTCCTTATTAACAACATCCAATGTCCATGATAAGGAAACTTTGATCATCTTGTTAATCAACGAGCTAGTCTATAAGAGAGGCATAACTAGGAACCTTTTTGTTTATTAAACACACATGTATTGACGTTTCCTATCATTACAATTATAGCATGCAAAATAAACATCTATCATATACAAGGAATACATAATAACAACTTTATTATTGCCTCTCAGGGCATATTTCCTTCAGTCTCCCACTTGCACTAGAGACAATAATCTAGTTTACATAGTGATAAATCTAACACCCATGGAGTTCTGGTGTTGTTCATGTTTTGCCCTAGAGAGAACTTTAGTCAATGGATCTGCTACATTTAGGTCCGTGTGTACTTTACAAATCTTTATATCTCCATACTTGACATGCTCACGGATGGATTGAAACCGGCGCTTAATATGCTTGGAATTCTTGTGAGACCTTGGTTCCTTGGCGTTGGCTATGGCTCCATTGTTGTCACAATAGATCACCATTGGGTACAATGCACTAGGAACCACACCTAGTTCCATTATGAACTCCTTCATCCAAACCGCTTCCTGCGCCGCTTCTGAAGCAGTAACATATTCCGCCTCCGTCGTTGATCTAGCCACCACAGGTTGTTTGGAACTCCTCCAACTAACTGCTGCTCTGTTCAAGAGAAATACATATCCGGATTGAGACTTAGAGTCATCTGGATCTGTGTCGAAGCTAGCATCAACATAACACTTAGCGACTAGCTCTTCTTCACCTCCATATACAAGAAACATATCCTTAGTTCTTCTTAAGTACTTAAGGATATTCTTGACCGCTATCCAGTGTTCCGAACCTGGATCAGATTGGTACCTACTAGTCAAACTAATAGCATGTGCCACATCCGGTCTTGTACATAGCATGGCATGCATTATAGAGCCTATGGCTAAGGCATAGGGGATCTTATCCATTATCTCTCTTTCTTCCGCTATAGCCGGACTTTGAGTCTTACTCAATGTCTTGCCTTGCAAAATAGGTAAGAACCCCTTCTTACTTCCGTCCATATTAAACTTCTTTAATATCTTATCAAGGTATGTACTTTGCGATAGCCCAATTAGGCGTCTTGATCTATCTCTATAGATTTTAATGCCTAATATATATGAAGCTTCACCAAGGTCTTTAATCGAAAATTTGATGTTTAGATAACTTTTAACACTATTTAAAAGATCTATATCATTTCCAATCAATAATATGTCATCCACATATAATATCAGAAATGCCACATTGCTCCCACTCACTTTCTTGTAAATACAAGCCTCTCCATAAGTTTGGACAAATCCAAACTCTTTGATCACCTCATCAAAGCGGAGATTCCAACTCCGGGATGCTTGCTTCAGTCCATAGATGGATCGCTGAAGCTTGCATACCTTATCAGCATCCTTAGGATCGAGAAAACCCTTAGGTTGTATCATATACAACCCTTCTTCAATATTATCATTGAGGAACGCGGTTTTGACATGCATCTGCCATATTTCATAATCGAAATATGCAACAATTGCTAACATAATCCTAACCGACTTTAGCAACACTACGGGAGAGAATGTCTCATCGTAGTCAACTCCTTGAATTTGTCAAAACCCTTTTGCGACAAGTCGACCTTTATAGATGGTCACATTACCATCAGCATCAATTTTTCTTTTGAAAATCCATTTATTCTCAATGGCCTTTCGATCGTGAGGTAAGTCCAACAAGGTCCAAACCTGGTTTTCATACATGGATTCCATCTCGGATTTCATGGCTTCTAGCCATTTGTTGGAATCCGGGCTCATCATCGCTTCTTCATACGTCGCAGGGTCATCTATTTCATCAATCATGAAATTCATAATAGGATTGCCGTACAGTTCAGGAGCTGCACGTGTCCTGCTTGACCTGCGAGGTTCGGTAGTGTCCTCTTTCAGAGTTTCATGATCAATATCATTAGCTCTCTCTTCATTAGGTGAAGTCAACTCCTAAACAACTTCCGGTGCTGCGCTACTCGCCATTTCATGAAGAGAAGGTTCAATAACCTCTTTGAGTTCTACCTTCTGACTACTCACACCTTTTGCGAGAAACTCCTTCTCAAGAAAGGATCCATTCTTGGCAACAAAGACCTTGCCCTCGGATCTGTGATAGAAGGTATACCCAATTGTTTCCTTAGGGTATCCTATGAAGACGCATTTTTCCGCGTTGGCTTCGAGTTTATCCGGCTGAAGTTTCTTCACATAAACATCGGATCCCCAAACTTTAAGAAATGATAGCTTAGGTTTGTTTCCAAACCATAATTTATACGGTGTCATTTCAACGGATTTAGATGGTGCCCGATTTAAAGTTAATGCAGCGGTTTCCAGTGCATAACCCCAAAATGACAGTGGCAAGTCAGTCAGAGAAATCATAGATCGAACCATATCCAATAAAGTATGATTACGATGTTCTGACACACCATTACGTTGTGGTGTTCCAGCAGGCGTGAGTTGTGAAACTATTCCACAGTCTTTCATATGTGTGCTAAACTCGTAACTAAGATACTCTCCTCCACTATCGGACCACAGAAATTTGATTTTTATGTTACGATGATTTTCCACTTCATTCTTAAATTCCTTGAACTTTTCAAAGGTTTCAGACTTATGTTTCATCAAATAGATATACCCGTATCTACTCAAATCATCCGTGAAAGTAAAAAAATAATGATATCCACCTCACACCGATACACTCATTGGTCCACACACATCAGTATGTATAATGTCCAATAAATCTGTCGCCCGTTCCATCGAACCGGAAAACAGCGTTCTAGTCATCTTGCCTATAAGGCATGGCTCACATGTATCAAATGATTTAAAATCAAGTGATTCCAAACTTCCATCAGAATGGAGTGTCTTCATGCGTTTAACATTAATATGACCTAGACGGCAGTGCCACATATATGTAGATATATCATTATCAAGTTTAATCCTTTTAGCATCAACATTATGAATATGCGTAATACTACTATCGAGATCCAACAGAAATAAAGAATTCAACATAGGTGCATGACCATAAAAGATATCATTCATGTAAATCGAACAACCATTATTTTCAGATTTAAAGGAATAACCACTTCGCATCAAACATGATCTGGATACAATTTTCATGCTCCGTGCAGGCACCAAATAACAATTATTTAGATTGATCACTAATTCCGATGGCATATGGAGAGGCAGCGTTCCGATGGCGATCACATTACCTCTTGATCCATTGCCGACCTGCATCGTGACCTCATCCCTTGCTAGTTGTCGCTTGTTCCATAGCCCCTGAATCGAGTTACAAATATTAGCAACTAATCCAGTATCAAATACCCAGGTGCTAGTGCGAGTACTAGTCAAGTACACATCAATAACATGTATGTCACATATACCTTTGTTTGCCTTGCTAGCCTTCTTGTCCACCAAATACTAGGGGCAGTTGCGCTTCCAATGGCCAGTCCCCTTGCAATAGTAGCACTCGGATCAGACTTAGGGCTAGCTCAGGATTTCTTTCTAGGTACGCCAACAGATTTGCCGCCCTTCTTTCCCTTCTGCTTGTCTTTCTTGTCGTTCTTGAAACCGGTGGTCTTATTGATCATCAACACTTGATGTTCTTTCCTAATCTCCACTTCTGCAGTCTTAAGCATTGACAGAAGCTCGTGAAGAGACTTCTTCATGCCCTGCATGTTATAGTTCATCACGAAGCTCTTGTAGCTAGGTGGCAGAGATTGGAGAACATGATGTATGCCTAGGTCAATGGGAATCGATATTCCCAAGGACACAAGCTTATCAGCGTACCCAGACATTTTGAGTACGTGCTCACTAACGGAGTTGTTCTCCTCCATCATGCAGCTAAAGAACTTTTCAGAAGCATTATAACTCTCTATGGCAGCATGGGTATCGAAAGTCATTTTCAATTCTCCCATGGTATAAAAGGCATTGCCAATTTCGAAACGCTTTTGAAGTTCTGGCTCTAGCCCATACAGTATGCCGCAATGAACTAAGTTGTGGTCCTCCAGACGAGTTATACAGACATTCTTTTCCTCGTCAGGGGTATCAGGAGCTGGTGGGGGGCCTAGCGGCGCCTCTAGCACATATTGCTTTTGTGCAGCAGTGAGGAGAATCCTCAAATTCATAGCCCAGTTGGTGAAGTTGCTACCATTCGCAGCAAGTTTCTCTTTCTCCATGAACACATTGAAATTAAAAGCAGGTGGTGCCATCTACAATAGAATTTGTAAAGTTTATTTAGACTAAGTTTATGATAGATTGAGTTCAACTAATCCAAATTACTAATAAACTCCCACTAAAAAACGACATCCCTCGTGTCTTTTTGGTGATTACATGAACCAAATCCACTACACCAAGTCCGATCATCACGTGAGTCGGTGTAGCTTCAAAGGCGAGCATCTATATGGGCATCATATCAACTATATGACTCATGCTTAACCTTTCGGTCCGTGTTCCGAGGCCATGTCTGTACATGCTAGGCTCGCCAAGTAAGAACCTTAGTATTCGCGTGTGTAAAACTGTCTTACACCCGCTGTATGAAAGCGTAGAGTCGAGTACACCCAATCATCACGTGATGTCTCAAAACACGATCCATAGAACGGTGCATACTTAAGGAAGAACACATTTTATCTTGATATCTAAATGAGGGATCATCTTACAATGCTACTAAAAGCGCCAAACTAGCAAAATAAGATGCAAACATCTAATGTGTAAAGTGAGATGATATGTTCCATGAATTTGATCTCTATCATTTGCATCGTGGTATGATCTCTATCATTCCTTTGTGTGTAAGGCCAAGGTCTATGGAACTTACACGTTAAGTGTGTTGTAAGAGTATCTATCATACATCTACTTACAACATTACCATATCAAGACACTAGCCCAGCAACGATCTAAACTAGACGCCTCTAATTTATACATTGCATGTTTTACGTGGATTAGGGCTTTCGGAGATAGAACCGGTCTTACCTACGAACATGGAACCACAACGAGGATAACCAAGTTATTAGAAACTCGTTGTAAATCAGATATTGACTATAGTAGGAGATACAGACACCCGCCAGCCACTTTTGCAAAACTAGTTGCATGTTACTCGTGGAACTGGTCTCATGTGCGATGACATGTAAGGTTGGTCCGGGCCGCTTCATCCCACTATTCCACCAATATCCAAAATACATGAAAGAAGCAATAGCATGATCATCATCGCCCACATATAAACATATGTGTACTACCCGTGCAAAGCACCTACGCATAGATCGGGCTCTAATACCACTATTGGGTTCGCAGCATAGAAACAAAAAATTCCTACGTTGAGAACTATACGCCAAGATCTATCTACTAGATACAGAGCAACGGGTGGATACACATCCATAGAGAACTTACCCTCAAAGACAACAGAGTTTTGTTAACGAGTTGGAACTCGTGGAACATGTAGTCGTACGCTTGCCGATCTCAAGATGGTGTGGAAGTCCTAGCGCCGCAAATTAGCAGCGCATCCGTCCTCGCACAAACTTTTAAGCCACCGGACAACCTCCACCTCATCGCTCCATCGAATCAGCGGAAGCAGCAACTCCTTCCAGATGGAAGGCCACCGGGAACATGTATCTCTCTAATCCAAGACCATGGGGGAATATATCTAGAGGGGGAGAGAGATCATTCACGAGGAGGTGTGCTTTGTGAGGGAGGAGAGGGGGGATTTTTATAGGAGAGGGGGGGCTCCTCCCCTCCCATGGCCGGCGGCCAAGGGGGGGTGCCCCCAGCTCTTCCTCATTCATGTGGTGGAAGCTCCACTCACATCAATTCAAGCTCCACCCAAAGTTCCACTCACATGCATTAAATTTCCACCAAATTTAATGCAACTCTCTTTTAGTAAAACTATTTTATTTTTTTTATTCAGAATTTTGTTAATTACTTTAATTAACAAACATTCACATAAAACGCCTTGCAACATTTCAATATCACATGCAGAACCACTTTCTGCAATTTCACCCAAAACAATTCCGATTTCCATCGAAATAATTCCAGCGCTTTGCAATTCTTTCGTCTGAAACATATGTGCTCCAAAATGGTGTTCGGCAACCCTTAAGTGTGTCACCCTACAGTTCGCGAATAATGCAGACATGATTGAGACCCCTCTCAAATCAATAATCAGAAGCGGGACCTGGAGATCCATACTGACTCCTACACATTCAACGATGACTTCTATGATCGTGAGAACCTTTAATGCTAGTGACTTAATCCCTTTGTCTCATGATATAATATATGTCCGAGATTCGATCATCGGTATCCAAATGCCTAGTTTCATCTCATTACCGACATGCACTCTTTTCTCGTTCCCGTGATATAACATTCTAGTGATCACATCACTTGCTTTCAAGCTATCTTAATGTGATATCACCGAGAGGGCCCAGAGTATATCTATCCGTCATCGGGATTGACAAATTTCACTCTTGATCATGAGCCTCAACATAACACCTTCGTAGCACTGAACCCACCTTTATAGACACTCTGTTACGGTGTGACGTTTGATGTTATCAAGATACTCTTCTGGTGTTAGCAATTAACATGATCTCATGGTCTAAGGACTAAGACTACTTCATATGATGATATATCAATATAAACATAATGACTTTGATCATAATGCTATACTTCGGATGAATGTTCATCACATCATTTCACAAATGTTGTGACCTCGTTATTAACAACATCCAATGTCCATGATCAGGAAACTTTGATCATCTTGTTAATCAACGAGCTAGTCTATAAGAGAGGCATAACTAGGAACCTTTTTGTTCATTAAACACACATGTATTGACGTTTCCTATCATACAATTATAGCATGCAAAATAAACATCTATCATATACAAGGAATACATAATAACAACTTTATTATTGACTCCCAGGGCATATTTCCTTCACAAACGACTAAGGACAAACTGGCTAGAGCTAGATACAAGTATATGGTTCCACACCTGCAACAATTGCAATGACATATACAACTAGCCATAAGCCGGATTCCAGGTTACAAATACAAGGCGGAATGTGAGACTCTACGGCATCATTCCTAACAGTCTCCCACTTGCACTAGAGTCAAACACTCAGGCATCTCCAGGCCTTAGGCATCTCATGCCCATACCTCTTACGTGCACCTCAAACTTAGGTTCTGGAAGCGGCTTGGTCAACGGGTCTGCAACATTTGCATCTGTGTGTACCTTGCATAGCTTAATTTCTCCATGATCGACGAACTGCCGAATCAGGTCATATTTCTTGAGTATGTGCTTGTTCGTGCCCATGGCTTCTTAGCTTGTGCAATAGCACCAGTATTATCAAAGTACACGTCTAACGGACTAGAAGAGCCCGGAACAACACCAAGTTCAATCAAAAAAATTCTGATCCAAACCCCTTCTTTTGCTGCCTCTGAGGCAGCAACATACTCAGCTTCCATAGTAGAATCGGCTACCGATTCTTGCTTGGAACTCTTCCAGGTCACTACACCTCCATTTACTATGGACACATAGCCGGATTGCGAGCACGAGTCATCCAGATCAGTCTAGAAGCTAGCATCTGTGTAACCCTTTACACCTAGCTCTTCCTCACCACCATAGACTAGGAACTCATCTTGAGTACGTCTCAAGTACTTAAAGATATTCTTTATTGTTTTCTAGTGGCTTTTGCTAGGATCCGACTGATATCTGCTTGTTACACTTAGAACATAGGAAATACCTAGCCTAGTACATATTATCGCATACATGATCGATCCTACTACCACAGCATAAGGGATCCTCTCCATCCGACATCTCTCATCGGATGATGCTGGGCATTGAGTCTTACTAAGTCAGATTCCATGTGTCATCGGTAAGAACCCTTTCTTAGCCCAATCCATATTGAACTTCTTCAATATCTTATCCATATATGTACTCTGACTCAAACCTATGAGTCTCCGGGATCTATCTTTATAGATCTTAATTCCTAGTATAAATGCCTCCTCACCCAAATCCTTCATTTGGAAACACCTTTCCAAAGAATCCTTGGTTTCTTGCAACATTGGAAGTTGTTTCCAACTATCAATAACTGAGATTTCACTAAACTTCGTGTATACACATGAATCTTATTCACTTTAGATGAAGCCAAACAATTTCACCACTTCATCAAAACAAATGTTCCAACTCTAACTTGCTTGCTTCAATCCATAGATGGACTTCCGAAGCTTGCAAACTTTGTTAAGACTATCCGGATCAACAAAACCCTCGGGATGTATCAGATACACGTCCTCGGTTAAATTTCCATTAAGGAAATCCGTTTTGACATCCATCTGCCATATCTCCTAATCAAAATATGTAGCTAGTGCTAACATGATCCTCGCCTACTTAAGCATCGCTACTAGTCATAAAGTCACATCATAGGTAACTCCTTGAACTTGTCGGAACCCTTTCGTGACAAGCTGTGCTTTATAGAAATAAATATTTCCGTCTTGGTCAGTTTTCCTCTTAAAGACCCATTTGCTCTCGATGGATCTTGCACCATTTGGAAGATCAACCAAGTTTCAAACTTGATTATCATCCATGGACTTTAACTTGGATCTCATGACTCCAAGCCATTACTCGGAATCAGTACTCCCCGTCACATCTTGATAGGTAGTCGGCTCATTGCCGTCGAGCATAAGTGCGTCTCCACGTAGTCTTGCTGATCTTCGTGGCTCTAGTGCATTTACCGGCTTAGGCACAACGTTTGACATAACCTCCAAGGTTGTCGACTTGTCCTGAGTTGGTGAATCCCAAATTTCTTCAAGGTGCACCCTTTTCCCACAATCTTTCCGGTTAAGAAACTCTTTCTCTAGAAAGACCCCGTTTCGAGCGACAAACACTTTGGCCTCTTCTCGGTTGTAGAAATAGTAACCCAAAGTTTCCTTAGGGTAGCCTACAAAAACTACCTTATCCAACTTAGGGATGAGCTTGTCGGATTGTAATCTCTTGACAAAAAGCTTCACATCCCCAAATCTTAAGAAAAGTCAAGGTCGGCTTCTTGCTCGTCCACATCTCATGTGGTGTCTTTTCTACTAATTTGATGGTACATTGTTTAGTGTTATCGTTGTTGTCTCTAGACAAAACCTAGAATGATAACGGTTGATCCATCTTACTCATCATCAACCTCAAAATGTCTAACAAGGTTTGGTTCAGCCTTTCCGACACACCATTCCTCTGAGGTGTTCCCGGTGGGGTGAGTTGTGGAACTATTCCACAACTCTTGAGATGGTCATCGAACTCATGGCTCATACATTCGCCTCCACGATATGATTGTAGAAACTTAATATTCTTGCCAAGTTGGTTTTGCACTTCACTTTGAAACTCTTTGAACTTTTCAAAGGTTTCCAACTTGGATATCATCAGGTAGACATAGCCATATCTACTGAGATCATCCATGAATGTGACAAAATACTCATAACCACCACTGGATGTCGTGATCATTGGACCGCATACATCACTATGTATCAGTTCCAGCAAGTCGGACGCCCTCTCGCAACTCTTTGCGAAAGGTGATTGGTCATCTTTCCCAGCAAATAGGATTTGCATGTTTCGAACGGCTCCAAGCCGGACAAATCCAGGAGTGCATCAGCATGGAGCTTTTGCATGCATTTCTAGCTGATATGACCAAGACAATGCCGTAGATAAGTAGAACTAAGATCATTCAGCTTCAAACTTTTAGCATTCAAGTTATAGACTGATTTACATTCAAGATCAAGCACAAAACGTCTAGATTGGACAGATGCATAGCCATGAAATACATCATTGAAATAAAAATAACAACCATTGTTCTTAATACTTGATTCATAACCTTGCTCCATCAAACATGATACAGAAATGATGATTTGGCTTAGTACAGGAACATAATAACACTTATTTAGTTCTAGTACAAATTCTGAAGGTAACTGGAGTTGCATCGTCCCTACGGCGAACGCAACAAATCCTGATTTGTTTCTAACTCTGATGTCAATCTCTCCTCTCGCTGTGCTCCTATGCCTTACCAGTACCTGCATCGATTTGCACACATGAACAACTTATCCGGTATCATATACCCATGTGCTGCTAGGAGTGTCGGCAAGATAAATGTCTATAACATTTACAACAAGTGTACCTGAGTCAGAAGTCATACTTCCACTCTTGGCTTTATCCGCCTTGTACTTGTCGTTGTTCCTCTTCCAGTGACCCTTTGTCTTACAATAAAATCATACTGTACTCGGAGGTTTTGCCAGCTTGCCAGTCACTGAGTTGGCGCTGGGAATGGATCCAGCATCTCGTCTCCCATTGGCTTGGCTTTCTTAGACCAAGATTTATTCTTGATCTTCGAAGCATTTTACACCATCAACACTTGATTTGTGCCACCTATCTTGATGTCGGCCTCTGCTGTCTTGAGCATCCCTTGAAGTTCTGCCAGTTTCTTATCCATACCATGCATAGGGTAGTTCGAAATGAATGGACCATAAGCACTAGGAAGATAATTCATGAGAATGTCGGTAGAGAACTCTTCGCTCAAGGGAAAACCCAGACGATCCAAGGACGGCACATATCTGACCATCTTGATCATGTGTGGTCCCAATGGATCTTCGTCTTTCAGCTTGCACCCGAGCAAGGCTCTAGAGACATTGTACCTCTCTGTCCTAGCATGTGTCTCAAACATGGTCTTGAGGGCAACGATCATATAATACGCCTCAACATTCTCTAACTTCTGTTGTAGTTCTGGCTCCATGTGAGCGAGCATGAGGCAGCTGACTTCCATCGACTCATCCTGATCCCGGCAAAAGGCGGTTCTTATAGCATTAGGCTCATCACTGCTCGGCTTGTCTGGAATCAGATTATCCAAGACATGTTCCTTTTTCTCTTACTTGAGGATGATTCTCAAGTTACAATACCAGTTGGTAAAGTTTGTTCCATTCATCTTGTCCTTCTCAAGGATCGTAAGCAACGCAAAACTAGAATCTGAATAGTGCTAGTTGGTGCCATCTACAAACGGAAGATGCAAAAGACTTAAGAAAATGTATCTGTAATAGGAGAAAGAAGATTAAACTCTTTAATCGTGCACACTCCCACTGAGACAGATATCCCTCCGATAGTCAACAATGATTCAGGATCCCGGTCAGTTATCTGACTAGTGAGCCTGTCAACACCAAGATTTTTAATCCCAGATGCCTATTATGCCAAACCTCGGAATCCCAGGATTACCATTTTTGCGAGACATAACAGATTGGATATCACAGTACATCATCCATTACAAACCATAATAAGGTCTTACAAATAACGGATCTCATGATGTAGTCTTAATACAATCAAAGCAGCGGAATAATAACGTAGTAGTGGGCTCCATCTTTAGGGTCACATGTAATGCTGACGATGGGAGATGATCCTAGTTGTCGTAGACCTCTTGCTGTCCATCATCCTGATATTCCTCCTCATAGTCTGGCCATGGGAATAGCCAGGTACAAAGCCATGAGTACTCTTTAAGTACTCGCAAACTATCACTAACAAGGTAGTTCTAGTGGGAATCTTAAGCTCTAAGTTTATTTGCAAAAGGCCAAGTTTATCTAAACTGAGTTTAGAAGTAAAGAAAACTAAGTTTATGTTATAAATCACTTAAGTGGGAAACTAGTTTTCATATCCACAACCATGTTGTGGTCAAGTCAAAGTCGTAGTTCAATTCATAAGTAATTTTTGAAAACATCTGACGACAGAACAGTATGGCCACTCCAACTGTCCATGAACACGGACATGGCTATTCGAATAGTTTGACACTCTGTAGAGGTGGTACACTTTCACCACAAAATTCGATACATCCGTCAGGGATAACCCTGAATCAATCATACTTAGTATGCGGATAATCAATCATAACCTTTCAATTACACGCCCTAGTATAGGCACCTCTCCTATGAGCTTGGCCTCCTAGCCATGGTCATCTACCATCCTGGGCACTGCATAGGTGGACAATCATCAAGAGGTAGCCTCATCTCAACCTCTTCCGCAAGGGAACCCATACTAAGGCACATAAAGTTTCAGCTAAGCCCTACCTAATTCAGGTATTGTGGTTGTATGATAAATTGGAATAGTATCGCATCCGAACCCAACCATCAGTTTTAATAAAAGGGCTAAGGCTCATGCCTCAACATTTTCATCATCAAACTATTGTGTTTATTTACACATGTCAAAACATCTCAATATAATGAACCATCATTCCAAGGTTTTCATAATCATTTTCACCAAGTATTCCCATCTAAAGTGATCACCTTTTATGCTTAGCACTAGCCACTAAAGTTAAGAGTGTTCACTAATGAGGGGTGCTAATCTTCAATCTCATGCCATAGAATGACATCTAGTATAAGCCTAGTTTTATACTCTTTATGCTATCTATACTATTTTCCAATACTCGTAAAGCACTAACTAAAAGTAAAGAACTTTGGTAAAGTAAAAGAGTAAAGCTCGCAAGTAAAACTTGGGATTGGTATAATCAAAGTTATATAACCAAAGCATACCTAATGCATCTTTCTTAGGGTATCTTGCAATTAGTGATGGCTTGCCTTGAGTAGTGCAGTGGTTGAAGTTTTCTTCTTCTTCTTCTTGGTAGTACTCCTCCACCTCGTATCCCGGGTTGGTACTATCATCTATAAATGAATATGAGGCACACAATCACCAAACAATACTTAACTACTTCTATTTAGCACACTAAGGCTCACACTTGATGATCTAGCATCATCACAATCATCACATGAATTAAAGGCTTAATCCTATGTATCTTATTTTAGAAATACCTATATAGCATTATTTTGGTACTAGTCCCATGTCACTGCATGCAAACATAAATATTTTTACATATTTAGATAGATCTTATCAAATGTGATTTTTGAGAGTTGGAATCAACTCAAAAGCATTTATGGTTGATTTTTGAAAAATGTTTGAAGTTGCAAAAGTCTCTGTCTTGTTATTTTTGGTATAGGTGATCTCTAACTCCAATTGATTCGAATCCAATGGGCTTGGATGAAAAATTTAAATACATTTCTAACAAAATTGGAATCGTGCAATTTGGTTTAGTGAAACTCTTTGAATGGATTTTTGAATCTACTGACAGAATGTGGTTTCAACTAAATTGGAAAAATCATTATTTGAATTCCTAGGCCTGCGCGGGAAACTAAATGGGTCGGCCCAATCTGCACAGCACATCGCAGCTGGCTACTGATAGAGGGGGTCCACTAGTCAGCGACTGAATTAAGCCGAAGCGGTATCTTTCAACCAGAGCCCTATGATTAGAACTAAGATCAACGGTCATGGCTCATCGTCGACGACGAACAACCCCAGCGAGGATTTAAACCTAACACAGCGGTGGGGGTCTGGCGAGGCTCACCTGGGCTCTAGCTAAGGTCAGCGATGGGGTCGAATTGTGTGGTCGACGATGGCGGTTCGAATGGTGGTAGTGGCAGTTCCTGGGGTGGCTCCAATCAACGGCGCCCTTCTCCTCCTGTAGCGACGAGCTCCGGCCAAATTCCGGCGAAGAAGAGCTCGCCTTGATCCGGGGAAGGGTGAGGGAGTGTCTGTGAGGAGTGGGGAGGGTGTTGGTGTGGAGAATGGAGGCATAGGGGGCCTCTATTTATACCACGGCGAGGGGACCTTGCGGCATGGGCTCGGGCTCGTCAGTGACGACGCTACAGGCGGCTAGCGGTGCGGCTGAGGGTAGGGGACGGTGCGGTGTTCCCTGCCGATCATCACGGAAGTAATGGTGTAGCATGGGGTGGTCTAGGCTAGTCAGGCGCATGCGATGCACTGCGCTGCAGCGGCGGTGTTCGAGGCGGCATACGGGAGCTACGGGTCACGCGGCAGTGAATAGGGATGTTTGGGAGGCTGCTGTGATCATGGTGCGCGGAGAGAGGGAGGCGCGGTCTGTGCGAGCCGGTCGGGGGTGGCACTCTGACGCGTTCTCGGCACGGAGCAGAGACGGTGGGCGCGACGCTGCTAGGGTGGTCCACGGCTTGGTTGTGGTCATGGCTTGGACAAGGGGTGGTGGTGGATGGTGGCGTGTCTGGTTCGTGTCATGGGCGAGGGCGGCGTGACCTCTGTCGCGTTGTCCACTGTCGGTCGGCGACGACCATATTCGGGCGGCGCTCCACGGGTGCAACAGCAGAGGGGGCGCATGTTTGGTGCTTGTCTAGGTGCTGGGGAGACAGGAGAGTAAAGAGGGGACAATGGGGTGGATGATCACTGCTCCAAAATAGTGAAGTTACGCAGTGGTTAATTAGGGTAAGCAAGGTGTTTGCTGAAATGGCCGCAAGAACTTTAGTTTGAAATTTTCAAATGAAATTTGTTGAGTGATTTGGTCTTATGCTTGAGTGGCTATGATTTCATGGAAAAGGCAAGGTGAATTGATTTGATAGGTTTTTGCAAAAGTGTGATCTTACCATATGAACTAGATTCAAATTTGAACTGTCCTTTAAATTGCTTTGGACATAGCTTTTGTAAATTTGTAAAGTGGGCCTTTGTTCACTTTTACTTGGTTTAGCAAGAGGTGAAAAGAAGTAGAAAAGTTTTTGTTAGAATTTCTCTTCTAGGAACACTCAAAGTGACCTAGTGGTTAACTTTGGTCAAAATGACCATTTGATCTTTTTATTCATATTTGATTTCTTTTTATTTGGATTTTGTTTGTAATTCGCCTAGATGATGTAGCATTCAACTTTAAACCATTTCTTATCATTTGTAGCAATCAAACATGGCAATTTAAATCAATCACACATTAATGCAAACACACACATGCATTCATATAGATTTTTGGAATAAAAGTTTTTATTAACCCTAAAATTGGATGATTTAAACTTGATAATCTTGATTAAAAGATTTGGGGTGTTACAAACCTTCCCTACTGAAACAAAATCTCGTCCTGAGATTTAAGAAAAACTAGGAACTAAAGAGATCTGGGTCCTAATGTAATCTTCTTGCTCCTAGGTAGCTTCTTCTTCGGTATGATTGCTCCACTAGATCTTGAGAAATTTGATACTCCGGGTCCTAGTGGTTCTGAATGTTGGGCCACGCAGAGATAAAAAAAACTTTTTCCCTACGCGGTGATCCCAAGATCCAACTCAGGTAGAAGGCCACGGGGATTACTACTAGACGCGTAGTTGCGGAATCGATGAAGCACGTCGCTTGATGCAGTGCAGTCCCCGCGATCCGTTCCGGTTCCACCATCCATGATCTGTTCTTTCTTCACGATCGTCAAAGTGCTGAACGTACAGCATCTCCGCCGGTATCCACACGTACAAGGAGGAGCACCGGCGATGGACTGCTAGGTCCGGTACGGCGGCGACATGACGAACTGGGCTACGGTTTCCAACACATGGAGTGACCTAACCTTTTTCTCTAAGCACCTGCGTCCCAGCTTATATAGGGAGTGAAAGTGGGCTCCACTCACTTGTGGCCCATTCACTAAAAGGACTATATTAGCCACTGCAAGTCTCACTTGCCGACTAAGTCCATGTCTCTATTTGGGTCCAACCCAAATAGATTTCCAGACCCAAATAGATTTCCTGTTTGGGTCTAACCCAAACTGCTCCCGCTCTTAAGTGTGTGACCCGAGAGGCTCATGGTAACCCGGACACGATTCCGAGTCTCACTCGTGATCGATTAGTCAGTAGCGGTCCCTAGCAGAACATGCCGACTCCCAAGTACCAATAAGTCATGATGACATACCTTCCAATGCGACTTTCGTCTGAGTCCCTTTTGCCTCACGATATATCTTGTCGGACTATAGGCGAATGATCGTCATCCCTTAAATAGTCTGAGATAAGTGATTCATCCGACTAACTCTTAGTCGATTGCCTCGGTTAACACTTAACCGAGATGCGCATGGCCATGCTTTCCAAAACATAGCTTCCGAGAGGGCCCAGAGAATATCTCTCCAGATGGAGGGGAAAAATCCCATCTCGGTCATTCATATCACGCAGCTTGATTCACAGTCGACCCGAACTCTGACTTTATAACTGCCCATTGACGGAACATTTGACAGAACCTAAGTCGGTGATCCTCAACTCGGATTGTTCAATAACCTCAGGTCTAAGGATTACATTGATTGAGATATGCAAATGACGACTTGTTCGTTGCATCTCAATATGGGTCAGTCCAACTCGCTAAACTCTTCAGCCGAATCCGTGTAAGTCGGAATAGCATCTCCATGCCCATGACAAGTGGAACCTAGTCATCTGCCGACTTTCACATTGGTCTAAGTTGTGTGTCCGGCACAACCTCAATGACCAAGGACAATTAGTATGAACAACATTAATATGCAGTTCCACAATCGAATCACATATTCAATGATACATATCAGCAGTTCATACATGGACCATAACCTTATGAATACATTGGGAAATATCATCAACCATGATTGCCTCTAGGGCATATTCCCAACAGTCTCCCACTTGCACTAGAGTCAATCTTCCGACATCACATGTCTAGGCATCTAATGCCCATTGCTCTTAGGTGCGCCTCATGCTTCGGCTGTGGAAGTGGCTTTGTCAACGGATCCGCAATGTTTGCATTCGTTTGTACCTTGCATAACTTCATATCACCTTGATCCACAAACTGGCGAATAAGTTGGTACCGCATGAGTATATGTTTGTTCTTCTAGTGTTGTCTAGGTTCCTTGGCTTGTGCAATAGCACCATTGTCGTCACAATACACGTCTAATGGATTGGACGAGTCCTCAACAACACCAAGATCCATGAGGAAATTCCTCATCCAAACGGCTTCCTTTGCCGCCTCTGAGGCAGCAATATACTCAGCTTCTGTCGTAGACGCAGACACCGTCTCTTGCTTTGAACTCTTCCAGCTCACAGCCCCTCCGTTTATTACAAACACATATCCGGATTGCGAACGAGAATCATCCGAGTCAGTGAGATAACTCGCATCCGTGTAACCCTTTACACTGAGTTCATCCTCACCTCCATAAACCAGGAACATATCCTTAGTCCTTCTAAAGTACTTGAGGATATTTTTAGCCGCTGCCCAGTGGATTTCTCTAGGGTCTGCCTGGTACCTTCTCACAACACTTAGAGCATAGGAAACATCCAGCCTAGTACAAATCATAGCGTACATGATGGATCCGATTGCAGAAGCATACGGAATCACACTCATCCGACTTCGCTCATTAGTTGTCGAAGGACTCTGAGTCTTGCTAAGTTTTACGCCATGGGACATCGGTAAGAACCCCTTCTTAGATGATTCCATGTTGAACTTCTTCAACACTCTGTCCAAATATGTACTCTGACTCAATCCAATAAGCCGCTTTGATCTATCTCTATAGATCCGGATTCCTAGTATGTAAGTCGCCTCACCCAAGTCTTTCATCGAAAAACTCTTTTGCAATGACTCCTTGGTCTCTTGCAACATCTGGACATCATTTCCAATCAGTAATATGTCATCCACATATAAGATCAGAAAGTTCACTTTGCTCCCACTAAACTTCTTGTATAAACAAGAATCATGATCACTCTTGATGAAGCCAAACGATTTGACTACCTCATCAAAACGAATGTTCCAACTCCGAGATGCTTGCTTCAACCCATAAATGGATTTTTGAAGTTTGCATACCTTGTTAGCATTAGCCGGATCAACAAAACCCTCGGGTTGTATCATATACACATCCTCGGTTAAATTTCCATTAAGGAAACCCGTCTTGACATCCATCTGCCATATCTCATAGTCGAAATAGGTTGTTATAGCTAACATGATCCGAACTTATTTAAGCATCACTACAGGAGAGAAAGTCTCATCATAGTCAACACCTTGAACTTGTCGGAACCCCTTCGCGACAAGCCATGCTATATAGATAGAAACATTTCCATCCATATTAGTTTTCTTCTTAAAGACCCATTTGCACTCGACGGGTCTTGCACCGTCTGGCAGATCAACCAAGTTCCAAACTTGATTTTCATCCATGGACTTTAACTCGGATCTCATGGCTCCAAGCCGACTCAGAATCAGAACCCACCATCGCTTCCGAATAAGTTGCCAGCTCATCACTGTCCAATAGCATCACATCATGAACACTTCGCAATCTGGCCGATCTTCGCAGTGTCGGTGCAGTTTCCGGCTCAAGTACCACATCTGGCTCAACCTCTAAGGCTGTTGCCGACTCGTTTCTAGCCGATATCTCTCGAATTTCTTCGAGATGCACCGTACTCCCACTGACTCCCTGACTGAGAAACTCTTTCTCAAGGAAGACACCGTTTCGAGCAACAAACACTTTGCCCTCTTCTCGGTTGTAGAAGTAGTAACCCAATGTTTCCCTTGGATATCCCATGAAAATACATTTATCCGACTTAGTTGTAAGCTTGTCCGACTTAAGTTGCTTGACAAAAGCTTCACAACCCCAAATCTTAAGAAAAGACAAACTCGGCTTCTTGCCAGTCCACATCTCATGCGGTGTCTTCTCTACCAAATTTGATGGTACTCTGTTTAGTGTGAACGCTGCAGTTTCTAGGCAATAACCCCAAAATGATAAAGGCAGATCTGTCCGACTCATCATTGATCGTACCATGTTCAACAAGGTCCGATTCCTCCTTTCCGACACACCGTTTCTCTGCGGCGTTCCTAGAGGAGTGAGCTGGGGAACTATTCCACAACTCTTTAGATGGTCATCAAACTCATGGCTCATGTACTCGCCTCCTTGGTTCGACCGAAGAAACTTTATTTTCTTGCCAAGTTGATTTTGTACCTCATTCTGGAATTCCTTGAACTTTTCAAAGGCTTTTGACTTATGTTTCATCAAGTAGATATATCCATACCTACTCAAATCATCAGTGAAGATAATGAAGTACTCATAACCACCTCTAGCTGTTGTGCTCATTGGGCCACATACATCACTATGTACTAGTCCCAATAAGTCAGACGCCCTTTCACAACTCTTTGCAAAAGGTGTCTTGGTCATCTTGCCGAGAAGGCAGGATTCGCATGTCTCGAACGACTCCAAGTCGAACGAAGTTAGGAGTCCATCATCATGGAGCTTCTTCATGCGTTTCCAAATTATATGACCAAGCCGACAATGCCAAAAGTAAGTCATATTCAGATCATTTAGTTTTAACCTTTTCACATTTATGTTATAGACAGATTCACTATCAAGATTCAAAATAAATAACCCGTCCCGGACGGGTGCAAAGCCGTGAAACATATCATTCAAATATAAAGAACAACCATTATTCTTAATATTCGACTCATAACCCTGTCTCATCAAACATGAGGAAGAAATGATGTCTCGACTAAGCACTAGAACATAATAACAATTATTTAGCTCCATTATGAATCCATAAGGTAAATGAAGTTGCATTGTGCCGACTTCCAACGTAGCGACTCTCGCTTTGTTGCCGACTCTAATGTCAACCTCGCCTCTTGCAACGCTCCTAGTTCTTACCAGTCCCTGCAACGAGTTGCAGATGTGAATGACTGATCTGGTATCATATACCCAAGAACTACCACGTGCATCAGCAAGATAAATGTCTATAACATTGCAAACAAGTGTACCTGAGCCGGAAGTCACACCTCCACTCTTGGCTTTGTTAGCTAGATACTTGCTGCAATTCCTCTTCCAGTGGCCATCCAACTTGCAGTAGAAGCAAGTGGATCCGGCTGCAGGAGATGGCTTAGTCCCTGAGGAAGCACTTTGGACTGGGTCCTCTGCCTTACCTCCTGACTTTGCCTTCTTCTTCTTAGTCCAAGAACTCTTCTTAAACTTAGCCTTGGTTTGTACCATCAACACTTGACTGGCACCTTTCTTGAGATCCGCCTCAGCCTACTTGAGCATCCCATGTAATTTAGTGAGCTTCTTATCCATACCATGCATGTGGTAGTTCGATATGAACTAGCCATACGCACTAGGAAGAGAGTTCAGAATTATGTTCGTAGCGAACTCTTCGCTAATGGGGTAGCCAAGCCTTTCTAGAGACTGCACGTAACCAACCATCTTGATCACATGCGGACTCAGTGGATCGTCATCCTTAAGCTTGCAGCTCAACAAAGCTTGAGAGACTTGATACCTCTCAGTATTTTCCTGAGCCTGGAATATGCTTTTGAGGCTTTTGATCATATCGTAGGCCTTAACATTCTCGAACTGCTGCTGCAAGTCCGGTTCCATGTGAGCAAGTATAAGACAGCTAATCTCCGTGGATTCATCACAAATCCGACGGTAGGCATTGGTGGCTGCGACAGTCGCATTCTCATCCGGCTCAGCTGGAAGTGGGTTGTCTAGGACACGGTCCCTTTTTTCTTGTTTGAGAATAATTCTCAGATTACGATACCAGTTGGTGAAATTAGTTCCATTCATCTTATCTTTCTCTAAGATGGTTCTCAAAGCAAAACCAGAAATCTGAGGAGGACTGCTAGGTGCCATTGATCTACAACAGAAAATATGCAAAACACTTAAGACATGTATCCATAAAAAGCAAGCATATTAAACACTTTAATATTTATGCTCCCACTAGAACCAACACCCCTCCGATGGTTACTTAGTGACTCATGACCCTAAATAAGCAAGTCGACTAGTGAGCTTTAGCATCACCGCTAGCCGTCAAGTGATCTAGGTAGACAACTCCTTGTCAATCGTATCTCATACGACTAATGTTGGATGGGTGGCATCACATGCCTAGGCTCCCATCCGACCTTTCCCCGAGTCCCACAACCGTTGTGATAGACCCGTTTTGATTACCAAGTGCTTCCGCTGTAAGAGTTCGACTCGAACCCACCTAGTCGGAAAGAATTGATAGCACCTCAATTTTATGAGCCCACTACCAAAAATGTCCGACTTGTGATGGTGTAGCACTGGCGGGGAAACCGACTAGACCTTCTTTGAGGGATTATTTTCTACCAACTATCTAATAGAGGTAAAACAGAGACATAACAATAACACAAAATAAAGCAATTAAAATGTGAAATGGTATGGCTCTCTTCATGGCGATCTCCATCTCCATAAAGCATGTAATCTGACTCGTGTCAACTCTTGTCACGTGTCGACTTACACCATGTAGCCGACTTGTACACCGACTTGCATGCCTTCCGGATTCTCTAGACAGCTACACTAGCTTATAATGCAAATTACACAGAGAATCCGACACGCAGGCTGTTATACAATAAGATTACAGCACCTAGGCTCCAGTCGGCTGAGAAAATCCGTGATACGCAGATCACGTATAGATTACACACATCACATGCACATAAGCCATACCATTCACAACATCATCCTGCAAAAACAAGTTATGCATAGATACGATATCTACCGGCGTTGTGAAACTCGAAACAACATCTAAGACGCTACGACAGGGCAAAGCCGATGGTCCCATGTGGGTGCGGGCAGTGCCCCACGCGGGTGCGGGCAGCGCCCGACGATTTTTCAAAAAAACACAGATCTCGTCTGCATTCCGGACATTGATCTCGTCATCGGATAAAAAAATTTTACCCAAATTCGATCCGGACTCCGATTCGACCAAACTCTTTAATCTTCGATCACTGCATCTGGGTTTACGTGTCACATTCTACCCCGATGGTGGAAACCGACCGGTAGGGGTATGTCGTTCCACGACCTCAGCAGTTAGATCATGGAAACCAGATCATCCATTCCCCCGAGTACAGTTGATCCAATCAACTTTGTACAAAACCGATCTATCTTATAGATCGACCACCAAAACTGCAATTAGATCCAATCTAATGCCAACCGCATATCACATATGCGTGATCTCGAGCCTAAAACCAGAAGCTAAGGCTCTGATACCACTTTTGGGCCACGCAGAGATAAACAAAACTTTTTTCCTACGCGGTGATCCCAAGATCCAGCTCATGTAGAAGGCCACGAGGATTACCACTAGACGCGTAGTTGCGGAATCGATGAAGCACGTCGCTTGATGCAGTGTAGTCCTCGCGATCCGTTCCGGTTCCACGATCCACGATCCGTTCTTTCTTCATGATCATCGAAGTGCTGAACATACAGCACCTCCGCCGGTATCCACACGTATGAGGAGGAGCACCGGCGATGGACTGCTAGGTCCGGTACGACAGCGACAGGACGGACTGGGGCTAGGGTTTCCAACACATGAAGTGACCTAACCTTTTTCTCTAAGCACTTGCGCCCCAGCTTATATAGGGAGTGAAAGTGGGCTCCACTCACTTGTGGCCCATTCACTAAAAGGCCTATATTATACACTGCAAGTCTCACTTGCTGACTAAGTCCATGTATCTATTTGGGTCCAACCCAAAGAGATTTCCTGTTTGGGTCCAACCCAAACTGCTCCTGCTCTTAAGTGTGTGACCCGAGAGGCTCATGGTAACCCGGACACGATTCCGAGTCTCACTCGTGATCGATCAGTCAGTAGCGGTCCCTAGAAGAACATGCCGACTCCCAAGTACCAATAAGTCATGACGACATACCTTCCAATGCGACTTTCGTCTGAGTCCCTTTTGCCTCACGATATATCTTGTCGGACTATAGGCGAATGATCGTCATCCCTTAAATAGTACGACTCTCTTTCTCGATCCGAGATAAGTGATTCATCCGACTAACTCTTAGTCGATTGCCTCGGTTAACACTTGACCGAGATGCGCATGGCCATGCTTTCCAAATCATAGCTTCCGAGAGGGCCCAGAGAATATCTCTCCAGATGGAGGGGCAAAATCCCATCCCGGTCATTCACATCACGCAGATTGATTCACAGTCGACCCGAACTCCTACTTTATAACTGCCCATTGACGGAACAGCATTTGACAGAACCTAAGTCTGTGATCCTCAACTCGGATTATGCAATAACCTCAGGTCTAAGGATTACATTGATTGAGATATGCAAATGATGACTTGTTTGTTGCATCTCAATATGGGTCAGTCTGACTCGCTAAACTCTTTAGCCGAATCCGTGTAAGTCGGAATAGCATCTCCATGCCCATGACAAGTGGAACCTAGTCATCTGCCGACTTTCACATTGGTCTAAGTTGTGTGTCTGGCACAACCTCAATGACCAAGGACAATTAGTACGAACAACATTAATATGCAGTTCCACAACCGAATCACATATTCAATGATAAATATCAACAGTTCATACATGGACCATAACCTTATGAATACATTGGGAAATATCATCAACCATGATTGCATCTAGGGCATATTTCCAACACTGAAGACTTCTTCCAAAATACGAATTGGCACTTCACGATATGTCAGATCCTTGTTGATATCTATGGCTCGGTGATCGATGTTCTTGAATACTTCGGTCTTCTTGAGAACTTCTAGGCATTTGCAAAGTAACGAGATATGGAACACATCATGGATGGCTGACATCTCCTCTGGCAGTTCTAGCTGATAAGATACTTCTCCTCGGCGATTCAAAATCTTGAAGGGTCCAATATATCTGGGGGCTAACTTTCCTTTTAGTTGAAAACGTTGCATTCCCTTCAAGGGTGACACTTTGAGGTACACAAAATCTCCGACATTGAAAGTTAGGTCTCGACGTCTCTTGTCAGCATAACTCTTCTGTCTGGATTGGGCGGTCTTGAGGTGCTCACGGACTTTGTGAACCTTCTCTTCGGCTTCTCATAGCATGTCGGGTCCGAAAATCTGACTCTCTCCTACTTGCGACCAATTCAAGGGGGTACAACATTTCCTTTCATATAAGAACTCAAATGGGGCCATTTGCAAACTGGCTTGATAACTATTGTTGTATGAGAATTCTGCGAAAGGCAGACAATTTTCCCATTTTGATCCATATTCTAGAACACAAGCTCTCAACATATCTTCTAAGATTTGGTTGACTCTTTTAGTTTGCCCATCGTTCTGCGGGTGATAAGCTGTGCTGAAATTCAACTTGGTTCCTAATCCTTCTTGGACTTTCTGCAAAAATCTTGAGGTAAACAAGGTTCCTCAATCTGATACTATGGTCTTAGGGGTTCCATGCAAACTTACAATCCTAGCAATGTACAACTCTGCTAGCTTTGAACTCTGGTAGGTGGTCTTGACAGGTATAAAATGGGCTACCTTGGACAATTTATCAACTATGACCCAAATAGAGTCATTTCCCCTACTAGATGTAGGCAAACCGGTGATAAAGTCCATTCCGACAGAATCCCATTTCCATTCCGGAATCTGCAATGGTTGCAGAAGTCCTGCGGGTCTCTGATGTTCCGCTTTGACTCTATGACAGATATCACACTTGGCGATGAGAATATCATTTTGCGGCCCGAAAGTTGGGTCACCCAGGCAACGCGGTACCCAAGTTGATTTTTATCACCGCGATTTGAAAAGTTGGGGCTCCAATTGCTGAGAGGGGTCTTTCGAGTGAATGATGGCCAAACCCAATATTAAATCGCACCCGTTAAGTCAGGATATTCCGTTACACTAGTTCCTGTTGTGCCCCTTCTTCGCCGGTCACTCTTCTTAGCCACCCTGCACGTGTCGTAGGGGCAAATCCATTACTGTACTTTCCTAACTCTCGACATTGGATCTTGCTGCGGCGGCGGCGGTCCCTTTTCTTCCCTTTCCCGACCCTAAATCTGCCGGCGGCGGAGGACCTTTTTTCTCCCTCCCCGACACTGAATCCGACGGCCGCGGCCCATCATGTCTTGCAAGGCGAAGGTTGTAGCTATGTCGCCGACTGATTCGGGTCCGTCAGGGCCCAAGTCTAAGGCTCAACGCGTAGCAGCGGCGAGGTCTTCAACCCCGGTTAGCAAAGAGGCCAGCAAGGATTCTGCTCCCAAGGTACCTATGAGCAGCGGGTTGAAGAGAAAAGCAAGGCCGACGGCGGATTGTTCGGCTCCGGTGGGCAGATGCAGCACCTAGATCTCGAAGAAGAAAACCTAGGAGAAGAGCGAGAGGTGATTTTTTCTTATTTGTGCCTTATCTTGCAAGTAGATTAGTTACGGCATAATAGAATCGAATGAACTCAAATGTTCCACTTTTTAATCAAATTAGGCACAGCTTTGATACAAGGAACCTATCTGAGTTCACAGTTCATGTTTGGCAGTACACTACAAAACTTGATTTTGGTTGCGAGAGGGTTGTGTTTGGGCAAGATGTGCATTTGCTTGTGAATTGCAAAGAGGTTATGCCTGTTTTGTAGCTGGTAGATATGCTTGCCGCTAGAATTCCCTAGGGTTCTAGACAGAGGACAAAATTGGTGTGGCGCAACATGAATGATACCTATCAGCAAATTGAGCACTCCCATGAGCTTCAGATGGTTTGGGAGTGTTGTGCAGCTGATCATAAGGTGAAAGTTGAAGCGATGATTGATGATATGTATGCAGATGCTGGGGATCTTGCTGCCAGAGCTTTTTCTCCTAGAGAATACGGACCAATAGATGCCGATCTAGACAAGTTCAGTATACGCATAGAGGTGGATTCATACATGGCAAAACTTGATGAGGGAGTTAATAAGCCAGTTTCATCACGTACTGTGGAGATCACTATCGATTCCAAAAACATAACTCTTGAAGAAATGAGAGAGATGATCGGTAAGGAAATCAGTATTGGCCCTAAGAAGATGGCAAAAATCCGGTGGTGGCATCATAAGAAGAAGCAATTCATAGATGTTTTGGATACTGAAGATCTTATGCAGATTATGCGACGAAAGAAGCGAACCGGGAAGGTGTTCTTCCTTGGTACCATATCTGATGTTGTTGAACAGGTTATAGTGGATGTAGATACCCCTGTAGTGGCTGAATAGAATGAGGTGGTTGATGTTGATGAGATCTGATGAGAGCTGCTACCGTAGGCTTGTCATATGGACCGCGGGGTTCCCCTGCCTGTATTTGTAATATTGACTGATGTTGCATTTAGAGCGTGCTTCTGTGATTATGTTTGTTGAGATATTGCGATATAATGTTGTGCGAGCTGTTGAGATTTTTGGACATGTCACTCACTGAAACTATCGTTGTTGTAATAAGACATAAGTACATTGTAGTTGACATGATTATGTTTCTTAAGATGACGTACCATACTTGTTTCTGTTATTATGTTTGTTGGGACATTGTAATGTAATGTTTTGTGAAACCATGACTGGACAAGTGATGCATAAATACATTGTAATTGACATGATTATGTTTCTGGAGATGATGTATTGTACTTGTTTCTATTATTTTGTTTGTTGAGAGATTGTAATGTAATGTTTTGCGAAACCATGACAGGACAAGTGATGTGTAAGTACCTTGTAGTCAACATGATTTTGTTTCTTGAGTTGATGTAATATACTTGTTTCTGTGATTACGTTTGTTGAGAGATTGTAATGTGATGTTTTGTGAACCATGATGTGATTATGTTTGTTGAGAGATTGTAATGTAATGTTTTGTGAAACCATGACTGAAGAAGTGATCAATAAGTATCGTGTAGTTGACATGATTTTGTTTCTTTAGATGATGTAATATACTGGTATGTTTTCATTAGGCAATGAAATTGGGATGGAGGGGGTGCAGGTTTAATATTTGAAATGAGAACGTGTGAAGAGAATCCATATTAGGCAGGAGACAGTAATCCAGGGAAAGGGCATGGTATCCATTAAACTATTGTAACATGCCAATTTAGTCATTGTTGCAGTGGTAGAAGGGCTTCTCTCTCTCTATCTATCTATCTCTCTCTCTCTCTCTCTCTCTCTCTCTCTCACCAACGGCGATGACGTCGCCTGCAACGACGCATTCGCCATGCTGTCATTGCATGGCGAGGACGACCAGTCGAGTAGCGACAACCTTCTCTCCGACATTGAGTACTCCTTCCACGATGTGAGTCCTCTGTTTTCTTGGGCTAGGGTTAGGCAATGGTAAATATCTCTATCTGAGCTCCATATGTGCATGCAATCGTGTTTGATTTCAGCTTTGCGTTTACCTATAGGTACCATGGACGATCTACGACTCCGAATGGGAGGGCCTAGATCTCGATGGAGAAGTGCCATGTGACCATGGGCTAAACCTGAGGAGATATGTTGCATTCGAAGGCAGTAACACTGGGAGAAGGTTTTTGAGCTGTACAAATCAGGTTTGTTTACATTATGTGCAACTGTGACATGAAGTAAAATGTATCGTGCATGTTCATAACACTATAATGTGTGTGTTTTTAGGTTGGCTCGTTGTCTAAAGCAGTAGAGTGGGTGGATCTTGAGTGGCTAGATGCACTTAAGAAATGTTTGGCATAGTTATGGGAGATGTATGAGTTGGAAAGGTCGGGGAGATTTACTGATGTAACTGATGCAGCTGAAAAAAATTACAAGCTCTCGGTATAAGGAGCTAGAACAAGAAATCAAGAATTTGCAGTTAGAGCTAACTGACGGAATCAATGGGAGCTTGGTTGTTGGAACTGCAAAGAAGCTTCAGGATAGTCACAGGTGGCTGATTCATAATGCAGAAAAGGAGAGGGATCAGCTCAGGGAAGACAAGAAGAAGCTAGAGTACTGCATTGCGGATCTGTTGAAGGAACTAAAGAAGGCGCGCGAGGGTGAACAAGGACAGACTATAGAGGATAAATGAAATTCGAGATGAATAATTTATGTTGTGCTAATGCCTGAAACTAGTTAACTATAAGACTTGCAGTTGCGCTTTCCTAACTAAGCCAAACTCAATCCTCGAGCAAACTAATTTCAAACGAACACACATATCGTGCATAGAGTTAAGTTCACGCTTACAAAATCACCACTGCAGAGGATAAACCAGGCAGTTCAGTACTAAATAGACATATGTTGTGTTCAAGCGAGCCTGGCCCGGAGCTGCCTGTTTTCCTCCCTAAGATTGGCTAGCTCCTTCAGTACTATGTCGTGCTTCAAGTGTAGGTTCCAGCGCTCCGTCACGGATTGGACAAGTTCGTCAGTAGCCATACTATTTTCCTTCAAGATCCCTTTCATGATCTTCGTCTGCTTCCTAGCCGAGGTGCGACCTTCACTGTTTAGCTTCGCCCAGCCGGCGTTTAACTCCTTCAGTTTCTAGCACTTGTCAGAAAGCACCGCGAGTTCAGAGCGCAGTTGGTCAAAGGCCAGTTTCTGGGAATTCTGCTTCTCCCTTTAGATTGCTATCTTGTCATTTAGCCAGGTCACCAAGTCCTGGTCGATCTTTCACCTCTTTCCCTGCAACAAGGGGGCGGTTGATGGCTCAGTGTTGGTGTAGAGCTCATTGGGGAACCCCAAGAGGAAAGTACGATGAGCACAGTAGCAAGTTTCCCTAAGTTATGAAACCAAGGTTTAATCGAACCAGTAGGAGCAAGGAAACACCCCAAAGGTGTTGCTAGTTGAGCCTTGGCAGGGCGCACTACCGGTGCTAGTAGCAACATGGAGACCTGCACAACACAACCACAGAACTTTGTCCCCAACTTGCGATGAAGTTGTCAATCTCACCGGTTTTGCTGAAAACAAAGGATTAAACGTATCGAATGGAAGGAAGTAATAGTTTGCAGAAATTAAACACAAAGTAGTAAACAGTTTGTAGATTGTAGGTAAAAGAAAGGACAGGGATCCATAGTTCACTAGAGGTGGCTCTCCTTAAGATAGATAACATGTTGGGTGAACAAATTACAGCGGGGCAATTGACAAACATCGAGAAAGCAATACATGCATATACTAATCATCTTGACTCCTTTGAAACTTGACTAGGCATTACAACATTATACATAGACCGACATCCAACTGCATCTATAAATAATAATCCACCTTCAGGTTATCATCTGAACCCCCTCCAGTATTAAGTTGCAAGCAACAGATTATTGCTTTACAAATTCTGTGTAAAGAAAACAATACGATTATTCTATGGAAGGATTGTTGTTTTCTCCCTAGTAGCAACAACACATCTAGTACCTTAGAGATTTCTGTCACTTCCCCAGATTACCAGAGGCCCGAGCATAAATACTAACTCTTGGAGTTGCTAGCATCTACTTAGCCAAGATAGCTACTAACAACGGAAAGCATGCAAGATCACAAATAACAAAGACATGATAGAATCAATAATAAATCTGAAATAGCATCTCAATATCCATCGGATCCCCGCAAACACAACATGCAGAATTACAAATAGATGATCTCGATCATGAACGGAGCTCACAAGATCTAGACATGAAAGCACAAAGGAGGAGAACCAGCCATCTAGCTACTACATGGACCCGTAGTCTAGAGATGAACTACTCACGCATCACACCGGAGGCTTGCATGATGATGAAGAAGGCCTCCAGGGTGAATTCCCCTCTCCGGCAGGGTGCCGGGAAGAGCTTCAGATCCCTCTCGATCTAGGGACAGAGATGACAGCGGCTATAGCCTCTTTTGTGGATTTTTGATTGGGTACTTAGGATTTTCGTCCCGAGGTCATCTTATAGGCAGAAGTAGAGGCCGAGGGGGTGCTGGGTCGGCCAGACCACCCCCTGGCATGGGCCAGGCCTAGCCGTGCAGCCAGGTGGTGTGGCCGGCCCCCAGCCCTTCTCCGTCTCGTATTGTGGCATCTGATGTCTTCCGGAAAAATAGGCACTTTGGCTTTTGTCCCGCCCAATTCCGAGAATATTCATTTTTTGACTTTCTTGGAACCAAAAATAGCAGAAAATAGGCAGCTGGCACTGTGGCTCTTGTTAATAGGTTAGTCCAAGAAATCATATGAAAAGTACTCCAAAGTGTGTACAAAACACAAGAAAGTAGATAAAACCAAGCATGGAACATCAAAAATAATAGATACATTTGCAATGTATCAGCGGTGTCGAGTCTTCAGAGGAGGACACCGATAGCGGCAATGGCAGGGACCATGGCATTGACGAAGACGAGGACGTACCAGAAGACGAAGACGATAGCTTCTTCGAAATATGATCATTTATTTTATTTATTTTAGTTACATAGATGGATTTTCACTTGTTCATGGAGGTAAAGTATCGGTGGCACGGATAGAGAGGTGGCACGGATTGACCATGCATAAAAAAAGTGGAGACGGGAGGGGTTATCCTGCCCGTTGGATCACATAGGATCGACGGTTGGTGGAGAAGATCCGCATGACATCTATGTCAGCCAATCATGGCATAGCACCCAGAGTGAGCACATGTTTGGGATCTCCACATGTTTGGGATTTTGTCAGATATGTGAACGAGAGAGAGGGCAAATCTCTTTTCACAGTTCACCTATGGATCCACCAGTGTCATTGCAATGTGTGTTCTCTTCAGAGACCACACATGGATCCACTAGTGTCATTGCATGTGTGTTCTTTTTACTAACAACAACCAGAGTCATTGCATGTGTGTTCTTTGCACATACCACATATGGATCCACCAGTGTCATTGCATGTGTGCTCTTTTCACAATCCACCTATGGATCCACCAGTGTCATTGCATGTGTGCTCTTTTACTAACAACAACCAGAGTCATTGCATGTGTGTTCTCTTCAGAGACCACAAATGGATCCACCAGTGTCATTGCATGTGTGTTCTTTTCACATACCACATATGGATCCACCAGTGTCATTGAAATGTGTATTCTCTTTAGAGACCACACATGGATCCACTAGTGTCATTGCATGTGTGTTCTTTTTACTAACAATAACTGGTGCCATTGCATGTGTGTTATTTTTACTAGCAACAACCAGAGTCATTGCATGTTTGTTCTTTTCACATACCGCATATGGATCCACCAGTGTCATTGCATGTGTGCTCTTTTCACAATCCACATATGGATCCACTAGTGTCATTGCATGTGTGCTCTTTTTACTAACAACAACCAGAGTCATTGCATGTGTGTTCTCTTTAGAGACCACACATGGATCCACCAGTGTCATTGCATGTGTGTTCTTATCACATACCACATATGGATCCACCAGTGTCATTGAAATGTGTGTTCTCTTCAGAGACCACACATGGATCACCAGTGTCATTGCATGTGTGTTCTTTTTACTAACAACAACCAGAGTCATTGCATGTGTGTTCTTTTCACATACCATGTATGGATCCACAAGTGTCATTGAAATGTGTGCTCCTCTTAGTAACAACAGCTAGAGTCATTGGATGTGCGTTCTCTTTAGAGACCACACATGGATCCACCAGTGTGATTGCATGTGTGTTCTTTTCACATACCACAGCTGGAGTCATTTCATGTGTGTTCTTTTCACATACCACATATGGATCCACCAGTGTCGTTGAAATGTGTGTTCTCTTCAGAGACCACACATGGATCCACCAGTGTCATTGCCTATGTGTTCTTTTACTAACAACAACTGGAGTCAATGCATGTGTGTTCTTTTCACATACCACATATGGATCCACCAGTGTCATTGAAATGTATGCTCTTCTTAATAACAACAACTAGAGCCATTGGATGTGTGTTCTCTTTAGAGACCACACATGGATCCACTAGTGTGATTGCATGTGTGTTCTTTTCACATACCATAGCTGGAGTCATTTCATGTGTGTCTTTTCACATACCACATATGGATCCACCAATGTCATTGAAATGTGTGTTCTCTTCAGACACCACACATGGATCCACCAGTGTCATTGTATGTGTGCTCTTTTTACGAAGAAGAACCAGAGTCATTGGATGTGTGTTCTTTTTACTAAGAACAACCAGAGTCATTGGATGTGTGTTCTTTTCACATACCACATATGGATCCACCAGTGTCATTGCATGTGTGATCTTTTCAAAATCCACCTATGGATCCACCAGTGGCATTGCATGTGTGCTCTTTTTACTAACAACAACCAGAGTCATTGCATGTGTGTTCTCTTCAGAGACTACACATGGATCTACCAGTGTCATTGCATGTGTGTTCTCTTTAGAGACCACACATGGATCCACCAGTGTCATTGCATGAGTGTTCTTTTTACTAACAACAACCACAGTCGTTTCATGTATGTTATTTTCACATACCACATATGGATCCACCAGTGTCATTGAAATGTGTATTCTCTTCAGATACCACACAGGGATCCACAAGTGTCATTGCATGTGTGTTCTTTTTACTAATAACAACCAGAGTCATTGCATGTGTTTTCTTTTCACATACCACATATGGATCCACCAGTGTCATTGCATGTGTACTCTTTTCTCAATCCACCTATGGATCCACCAGTGTCATTGCATGTGTGCTCTTTTTACTAACAACAACCAGAGTCATTACATGTGTGTTATCTTCAGAGACCACACATGGATCCACCAGTGTCATTGCATGTGTTTTATTTTCACATACCACATATGGATCCACCAGTGTCATTGAAATGTGTGTTCTCTTCAGAAACCACACATGGATCCACTAGTGTCATTGCATGTGTGTTCTTTTTACTAACAACAACCTAAGTCATTGCATGTGTGTTCTTTTCACATACCATGTATGGATCTACCAGTGTCATTGAAATGTGTGCTCTTCTTACTAACAACAGCTAGAGTCATTGGATGTGCGTTCTCTTTAGAGACCACACATGGATCCACCAGTGTGATTGCATGTGTGTTCTTTTCACATACCACAGTTGGAGTCATTTCATGTGTGTTCTTTTCACATACCACATATGGATCCACCAGTGTCATTGTAATGTGTGTTCTCTTCAGAGACCACACATGGATTCACCAGTGTCATTGCA